>CM076677.1:6864622-7204622 GCA_038501925.1 Xenopus petersii | reverse complement strand
TGGGCATTACTTCAACAGCTCTTCTTAAAGGACAAGGAAAGTCTAATAAACACAGTAATTAATTATACTGTACCTCCAGTGTGTTCTGCTGTGCTCTAGAATCTACTTTATTTCTTTCCATTCAGCTGTTCAAATGCCACATTTTAGAAAAAAAACACAGACTTATAGAAAAAAAAAAAATCACATAATGCAGCTCTCCTGTACCAAGACCCTCGGCATGCGTATAAGCTTTGATCAATAAGCAGCGCATGTGCATATATAAAGAACATGAATGCATCTTTTCCTTTGGGAACAGTACTGCTCTCTAACACTGCAATGCCTGCCGAGTCACATGGGGATGCAGGGCCAAAGCAGGAACTATACACTGATTGACAAGTGTTTATTACTTACGGTATTCTTGTTCTAAGCTGATTGGTGAACAAGTTCCTGTTTCTCCTGCTTCTCTGTTGCCTAGCGACACTCGTGCGCTGAAATATTTTTTAATCTAAAAGAGTGCATGAGAATTGATGATGCGCTAGTGTCAGCCGGCTGAGAGATTTGTGAATATGCAGGAGAATCACAGCGCCCATCTTAGTGACATTGGGGGGGAAAATGGCGCCCGCAACAGATACTTCTTATATAAACTTAGAGGGGTGGTTCACCTTTAAGGTAACTTTTATTATGTTATAGAACGGAGAATCCTAAGCAACTTTTCAATTGGTTTTCATTATTTATTTTTTATAGTTATGTGCCTTATTCTTTTGGCTTTTTGTAGCTTTCAAATTGGCGTCGCTGACTCCCTATTAAAAATAATTGCTCTGTAAGGCTACAAATGTATTGTTATTGTTGATTTTTATTACTGATCCTTCTATTCAGGCCTCTCCTATTCATATCCCAGTCTCTTACTCAAATCAGTGCATGGTTGCTAGGGAAATTTGGACCCTAGTTACCAGATTGCTTAAGATGCAAATTGAAGAGCTGCTGAATAAAAAGCTAAATAACCTAAAAACTTTCAATAATAAAAAATTCAACTAAACTGCAAATTGTCTCAGAATATCACTCTCTACATCATACTACAAGTTATCTCAAAAGTGAACAACCCGTTTGAGAATGAGCAAAGCAGGAAAAAATAGACTGTATTTAGAAAAAAAAAAGTAGCGATCAGGTACAGTAAAGGCTGCCAACAACATACCAAGGTATTGTAGTAAAGGCTTTACTTGTTCTTTAAAAAGAAAAAAAAAAGACCTGAGGTGTGATTTCCTTCTTTGAAGGATAAATAAACCTTTAAATAAGTGAATGTAAAATTGATGCTTGTGCTATTCTAAGCACAGTTGTAATTTACATTCATCATTTATTTTGTTTTTATTCCAAGATATTAAGGGATACATGTACTGTTAATATGAATGAACAGCGCCACCTGCTGGTCAGTTTCCCACCAGTCTGACCACCAAGTAGTCAAGGAAGTTGTCAGGAGAAAGAAAGAGGCTGCTCTGATGTTCTTCTGCTTAGGAAAAGAATTAGAAACCTTTCTCACATCTTTCCTAAGCAGAAGAACATCAGCCTCTTTCTTTCTCCTGACAACTTCCTTGACTACTTGGTGGTCAGACTGGTGGGGTATAGAAGGACCTTTGTGTCTAATGCAAGACTTAAATGGACTTAAATATTAGAAAACGGACTACATTATACTGATGTGGGTCACTATATGATTGGTTTAACGGTAAAGTAGCAAAAGCTTTGTATAGAGCAGGTAAGGCATGGATTAAGTTTATGGACCGCATTGTTTAATCTGCTATATCCAATTGTTTTTGTTTTTTATTGTAGGGCGTGATGTAGATTTTACAGACAGCATTGTTTAATCTACTACCATCTCTTTTATTATTCAATAGGTCAGCAATCTGAAGCGAATCCTGCAGAGTGTGCTTGAATATTACCAGGATGTAAGTGTTTCTACCAATCTCCTATTACACAAATGCAACAGTGTGGTGCTCTATATTTTGTTATAAACTAAGCTAATCTAAAGTATATTAGTGGACTAGGACCATGAAAGTATTTTTGTACAATACTGTATATTTTTTTTGATGTTGTGTTTATTGCAGCACAGTTTGTTGGCCATCTTTAAAGGAGGACATAATGAACTTTTGGTTTACTCTTTAACAGGTCCTGGGTCACCCTGTTTCTGATGATCACATCCCAGATGTGGCTCTGATTGGGGAGTTTTCTGATGTTGCTGAACTGAGGAAAATGGTGCAACTGGTGCTAGGTTGTGCTATTAGCTGTGACAAGAAGGAAGGTGAGAGCTGGCACGTTATAAATCTGATATTACTGTATTGGCCCACAAAGACTTCAATCTAGGCTTCTTAATTAAATCCAGGGCTATTAGTCTTAAGTGGTTGTTTCATTCACTGACTTGATAATGCCCTCAGGCATTACAGGTCAGTTTGTTTAGAAAGTCCCAGGCTGACTGATCAGCTCAAGCTCCATGTACCGTGTCTGTGAAAGTTGTCATTCATCCAGACTGTATCTATAGTAACAAGTCAAATCAAATGGACTTGCTGTACCATTTCTTTTGAACACATCAGACCTATTACTATCGATACTCCATGTACCAGTTGTCTTGAACAGGAGTAATTAAAAATAAAGAGAAACAAATTTGCTGATCAAGGTTTATTCATTGTTCTTCTTTCTTCCAGTGCACATTCAGCAGATAATGACACTTGGAGAGTCTGTCCAGCAAGCAGTGATGGAATCAATACAGGAGGTAGGGATTTTGTGATTCTGCTAAAGAGCCATAATAATCCTTGTAGGGGGCGGTGGTCCCTGTAACCCTACAGCACTTCCTGCATTTCTCAGCAACCAAAACACAATGGGAATTTTAGTGGACCAGATATGGAAAAATGAAATGTCATTAAGAACTGTCTTTTGTCGTATTGCTCCCTAATGAGATGCAAAATAATGCTGAGTCACATGAATAGATACAGTACCTGTCAACTCTGTTTGACCCGGGCCCATTTGCGATAGATATTGTCTTATTTGCACCAATAGTTGTTTTATTTCTGTATAATCTACAGTCTGGTCATTTCCCTATGGGACCAGACTGTAAATTATATCCTTATAAACGGCGCGTTCTTTCGCCAGAATGCACCGATTATAAGCTTAAAGAGACAGCACTCACAGCTGCTGCCTTGCTTCCCACCGCTATAGCTTTCGGGCTCCACATTTCATCACTTCCCACAACGGATTTACCCATTTTATGCGATGAAGGGCTTCTCTTTCTTTCATCGCATGTCTCACTCCTGTCATAAGTCTCCTGCAGCTGCCTCCCTGGTGTTGCTTTCCTCACAGGATTCGGCTCCATTTTCACTCCCCCTCCCGTCCAGTGTCTGAAGTCTTGCTCCGCCTCCCTTACACTACCAAAGTCTCGCTCTGCCTCCCGTCCACTCGCTCCCCCTCCTTCCCTGCATGACCAGTCTCTGATGCAGTAAAAGAAAATGATGTGACACAGAGGGGGAGCAATTCTTTAGATCAGGGATCCCCAACCTTTTCAACCCATGAGCAACATTCAGGATTAAAAAGAGTTGGGGAGCAACACATGCATGAAAAAGATTCTTGGGGTGCCATATAAGTGCTGTGATTGGCCATTTGGTAGCCCCTATGTGGATTGTTAACCTACATTGAGGCTCTGTTTGTCAGTACACCTGTTCTTTAACCAAAACTTGCCTCCAAGCCTGGAATTCAAAAATAAGCTCCTGCTTTGAGGCCACTGGGAGCAACATCCAAGGGGTCTGAGAGCAACATGTTGCTCAAGAGCTACTGGTTGGGGATCACTGCTTTAGATAGTGGACGGGAGGGGGAGTGAAAATGTAGAGGAATCCTGTGAGGAAAAGAGCGAGACCAGGGAGGCAGCTGCAGGAGACGTGTGCCATTTATAAAGCAAGAATAAAATACAGGTACCTAAAAGAGCTGCAGTTAAAGATAAAAATCAACTTGTGGAGACACTTCAAAAAAAAGTAAAAGTAAAACTGAACCCAGAAACTGTAGATTATAATAGATAATGTACCCCCCACTTAAAATTTATAAAGATATTAATAGTCACCTCGGAGTTATGTGACCTGTATTAAAGCACTCGGCCTGCGGCCTCGTGCTTTTATATGGTCACATAAATCCTCTGTATCATAATATCTTTATAAATTACAGTAGGGGGTACATTATTCACTATAAACACGCATCCAAAATTTCATAATGATTTAAAGGGGTTGTTCACCTTTGAGATAACTTTTGGTACTGTATGTTGTAGAGAGTGATATTCCGAGATAATTTGCAATATTTTTAAAAAAAATGTATTATTGAAGGTTTTTGAGATATTTAGCCTTTTATTCAGCAGCTCTTCAATTTGTATTTTAATTTGTAGTTTAATCTGGTAACTAGGGCCCAAATTAGCCAAGCAACCATGCATTGATTTGAATAAGAGACTTAAATATGAATAGGAGAGAGTCTGAATAGAAGGATCAGCAATAAAGAGTAGCAATAACGATACATTTGCAGCCTTACAGAGCATTTGTTTTTTTAGAAGTGGACAGCGAAGAAAAAGACAAATAAGTATAAAACTATAAATATATTATCAATGAAAATCAATTGAAAAGCTGCTTAGAATTGGCCGTTCTATAATAAATAAATGTTACAATTTATAACGAATAATAAAAGTTACCTTAAAGGTGAGGAATAATGAACTCTGTACTAGAGTCCTGCACGGGTCCATTTTTTTGGAAGCCGTGCCCGACCTGCAAACCGCATTCTTATCTGCTTGGACCCGCTACCCGACCCGCAAGTACCTTATCCGCAACCCTGCCCCGCGACCCGCTGACCATCAAGAATCAGGAACTCCTGTCATTGGAAACCGGAAGTGACATCATCGGCGGTAGGCGTGATCAGAAAAAAGGCGTAAAACTGGAAGTGCTGTCATTGGAAAGCAGAAGTTACATCATCGGAAGTAGGCATTATCAGAAAAAAGGAATAAAAATTGCTATTGAGAAGACCAGCAGAACCGCCGACCCGTGTCTATACCCGCACCCTGAACTTCAACCCGCAGGGTACCGCAGGTTTTTGCGGGTAACCGACCCGCTGCAGGACTCTACTCTGTACTCCCCAACATGTTGCGCTGCTCTGTTATAATATTAAAAAATAATTATATTATGTAATATAATTTTGTAGTCCTTCCGTTTAACACGTGCAAATCAAAGCAGCTACAAGTTACCAGCATGTACTCTACGTGTTTACTGTGTGTGTTTAACCATTGCCTTTTATCT
This sequence comes from Xenopus petersii, assembly GCA_038501925.1. Taxonomy (NCBI): domain Eukaryota; kingdom Metazoa; phylum Chordata; class Amphibia; order Anura; family Pipidae; genus Xenopus; species Xenopus petersii. The sequence continues at coordinate 7,199,340 of CM076677.1, read as the reverse complement.
TTGCCCAGCTGCTCAGCAAGGACCCCACAGATGCAGTAACAAGTGAAAGTTACATTAACTATGATAGCCAGGTGAGTTTCTTCCAAAGACGCTTAAATTCTAGAAGGGCCAAACAGAATTTGTGTTTCCCTTTTACACTTTCTCTATCAACAATGTAGAATCTATGTCACTGGCAAGGAAACAGGAGTGGCAGCAATGTAGATTCTACATTTTCACATTTCATTCATATTAATAGACATGTTGGGCTGTGGCACTGCCAGGAAATGGGGTTATCACCTATTCTGCTTCTTTTATTCATCTGTAGAAATTACACAATATAGCCACTGACCCCCATTGTTTCCTATGTATATCACATTTTTTGGAGGGGGATGAATGTTCTTTATTGTGCATCATTGTTCTGTTTCGAGTAGGGATGCACCGAATCCACTTTTTTTGGATTCGGCTGAACCCCCGAATCCTTCGTGAAAGATTCGGCCGAATCCGAACCCTAATTTGCATATGCAAATTAGGGGTGGGAAGGGGAAAACATTTTTTACTTCCTTGTTTTCTGACAAAAAGTCATGCAATTTCCCTCCCGCCCCTAATTTGCACATGCAAATTAGGATTCGGATTCGGTTCGGCTGGGCAGAAGGATTCGGCCGAATCCGAATCCTGCTGAAAAAGACCGAATCCTGGATTCGGTGCATCCCTAGTTTCAAGGTATCGTTATATTATCAGACTTTTTATCTTCATGCAGCAATGCCTCTTGCCCCCATTAATTATCCCTAACTATCCTTATTGCCTACTTTTCTTTCAGTCCCGCAAATACTATTTTTTAAGTGAGGATAATGATGAAAAAAATGAGATTCTGCAGCGTTGCCATGACCTAGAACAGCAGGTAAATGTGTGTGCTTGCATGCAGCCTGTGTGTGCCTTCTGTTGCCTGGTTGGTGGTTTCCCCTACAGCAGCAAAATCCTTGTAGTTTTTTTTTTCCTTTATTTCCTGGATCCATCCCAAAATGTGGGAGTCCTAAATGTATAATATCTATGAAAGGGAAGTTGTTGGAAGATGGACTTTTGATAAGAAATAGGCAGAATGCAGCAAAGGCAGTAATGTCAAAACAAGTAAACCATGTTATGGTGATGATCACAGGGGTCCAGGCAAGAGCTAGTGCCAAAAATAAGATAATCCCCAATATTAGAAAAGTTTCAGTTCCATAGAAGACTTCAAATTAAAGGGGGTGTTCACCTTCAAGTTATCTTTTAGTATGATGTGGGGAGTGATGTTCTTACTGGTAAGGAAACTTCGGGCGACTTCGGAAATTCAAATGCTGCGAGTGCATTGGGGCAGGCGTTTTTTCATTGAAGCAGATGGAAGCCATGGGGAAGCAGTTCATGGAGATTAATCGCCCCAAAGAAGAGGCGATTCGTCGCCGGGCAACTAAATCTCCCCGAATCTCCAGGTGTGCCCTTACCCTTATACTCCCAGGCCAAAAGTTTGGCTATTTGGGTTATTGGGGGAAGAGCAGAGAGATGCACTACTGTAGTTACTATAGCAACATTGTTATCACACGGAGGCTAGATATTTATTTTTGGGCTGATTGCACATACCCCTGATTGTTTGATCAGATTCTTATCAAAGGCTAAAAGTAACATATCTTTGCAGAGCTTCCTTTTTATAGATCTTTATTCATTTGCATGGAAAATAAAGCCAGTGGATTTTTGGAACAATTAACTGCTTTAAATAATACGTATAATAGATGCATTTTATATTCTAAATCCCAGTGAACAGCCTTTACGTTCATGACCAAGGATATTCCGAGCTGCCTTGCTCTAAAGTGGTGGTGATGGCGGTGTGATTTATACTGGTAGCAGGGGCTTTAATCTAATCTGTATATTTATGTTGCATGTAATGCTTCTCTGCTGGTAGAGAAATGCTTGATACCCTTCATTGCAGCCTGTCGTTCAAGGATAAGTAAGCCTTTATAACAAGTGAATGTAAAATTGATGAGGTGGCTATTCTAAGAATATTTGCCATGTACATTCTTTATTTATTTTGTTTTTATATCAAGATATTAAGGGATACATGTACTGTTAATATGAATGAATTTTGTTTCAACAGCTCCACCTGCTGGTCAGTTTCCCACCAGTCTGACCACCAAGTAGTCAAGGAAGTTGTCAGGAGAAAGAAAGAGTCTGCTCTGATGTTCTTCTGTTTAGGAAAAGAATTGGAAACCTTTCTCTCATCTTTCCTAAGCAGAAGAACATCAGAGCAGCCTCTTTCTTTCTCCTGACAACTTCCTTGACTACTTGCTGGTCAGACTGGTGGGAAACTGACCAGCAGGTGGCGCTGTTGTAACAAAATTCATTCATATTAACAGTACATGTATCCCTTAATATCTTGGAATGAAAAGAAAATAAATAATGAATGTACATTACACAACTGAATGTAAAATTGATGAGGTGGCTATTCTAAGAATTTTTGCAATTTAGATTCTTTATTTATTTTGTTTTTATATCAAGATATTAAGGGATACATGTACTGTTAATATGAATTAATTTTGTTTCAAAAGCGCCACCTGCTGGTCAGTTTCCCACCAGTCTGACCACCAAGTAGTCAAGGAAGTTGTCAGGAGAAAGAGAAAGTCTGCTGTGATGTTCTTCTGTTTAGGAAAAGAATTAGAAACCTTTCTCTCATCTTTCCTAAGCAGAAGAACATCAGAGCAGCCTCTTTCTTTCTCCTGACAACTTCCTTGACTACTTGCTGGTCAGACTGGTGGGAAACTGACCAGCAGGTGGCGCTTTTGTAACAAATTCATTCATATTAACAATACATGTATCCCTTAATATCTTGGAATGAAAACAAAATAAATAAAGTTCTTAGAATACCCCCCTCATCAATTTCACATTAACTTATTTTAAAGGTTTACTTATCCTTTCAGATGAATGGAAACTGCCTGGCACAGGAGGCTTGAATTCATCTGAATAAGAGGTTGCACGGAGCGGTGTTTTTCTTTTTTACTAAGCAGAGAAATGCATAGCCCTCAAATTTATTCATTTAAGTCTGCAATGAAAGCTGGGCCTATCATTTTCTGTGGGGGGGGGAGTAATTCAAAGGTGCAAATGAACCACAAAGCAGAGCATTGTATATAGAGGATCAGCATTGCATACTGAGGTTTTCACTTGCAGACTTTATTGTGGGGTTGTTTTTTCTTTCCCACCTCAATGAGTAATTTCACCCTTTAAAAAGGTTATAAGATGATTTGTGTTTGGCTTCCGGATTTTGGGTGAGTTTAAGACCAGCCTGTGCCTGCTACACTAACTTGCTGCATGCTCATATTGCAATGCTGCGGCCCTAATCCTGCTTTTTCCTCTGCTCTTACTGGGAGGGGTCTGCAGTGCCCCCTTGGGGTAGCTCTTCCTATCCTGATGGCTTTTCCACTCACTTAAATGATTGCAGTTTGGACTGAAGGGTTTATTTGAAGAAGTAGAAAGCTACAATGGCCTGATCATGTCCCTCAGTTGTAGGTCTGGAAATCAGGGCCATGAAATGAGCACGTGGATGATAAAGGAGGCAGATCAACCGTTGCAATAGCACATGTGGAGCAAGATTATATTAGTATCCAGACAGATACATGGTATGAACCACACATTTGTTGAGGTTGGCAAACAAGTGAAGCTGTGCCCAGTAAGACAACTCAGGTGGCGTGTGAAATTAGGCGGAACCAATTATTTTGCCCCAGGCCAACAATCAAATATTAGGCCCTATGCCAACTCCTATGCCAATGTTTATTGCCAGATATTAAAGGAGAAGGAAAGGCTGAAGACACTTGGGGGTGCCAAACATTAGGCACCCCAAAGTAATTGTAGCGATTTACCAAAAACCCAGGGCCGGTGCTCCTATCGGGAGAAATCTGCACTGGCCCCGGGTTATAGAAGCGAGTACCATGGAGAGATCTACTTCCGTCTTCGCGCAGCTGCACATGCGCATTAGAACTAAAAGCCGAACTTTAACTTTAAAGTCGGCTTTTTCGTTCAAATGCGCATGCGTCAGTCCGGGGAAATGCGCAGCTGCGCAAAGACGGAAGTAGATATCTCCGTGGTGCTCGCTCCTAAAACCCGGGGCCGGTGCAGATTTCTCCTGATAGGAGCACCGGCCCTGGGTTTTTGGTAAGTCGCTACAATCACTTGGGGGTGCCTAATGTTTGGCACCTCCAAGTGTCTCCAGCTTTTCCTTCTCCTTTAAGGGATGTGCTGTTAATATGAATGAATTTTGTTACAACAGCGCCACCTGCTGGTCAGTTTCCCACCAGTCTGACCACCAAGTAGTCAAGGAAGTTGTCAGGAGAAAGAAAGAGGCTGATGTTCTTCTGCTTAGGAAAAGAATTATAATAAATACTATAATAAACCTTTCTCACATCTTTCCTAATCAGAGCAGCCTCTTTCTTTCTCCTGACCTCTTTCTACCTACCCAAAAGATATCTATCCAGTGCCATGATGTTGGCTGTGGCCATAACCATACTGCTGCTCACAGTAGATGCAATCATACAATCATCATTTCCTAGTAGTAGAAAGGCCTTTGGGATGGGATTTAGCTGCTCATATAAATCTATTGCATGTAGCTGACTGCAGACCCCACCGCTTAACAGAAATCCCTTCCTAGCTGGTTTAACCTCTACCTTGCTGGCTCAGTGCTGCCCTCTCGGGGAAATGCATTAAAATATAAATATATATATAAACCCTCTTCCTCCTCCTCAGACAACCCCTCTCATTCACTTTGTCCACAAAAATTACACTCTGAGGCCCATGGTGCATTCAGGTGCTGACTATTGTGAGGACACTCCTATTAATTTGTCATTTAGAATTACATTTAGATATAAAATAGCCATGTCAATAATTAGTGTATTTAAAGGGGAACTATCGCGAAAATGAAAATTTTATATAAGCTTCATCATACTAAAATAAGAAACTTTCTAAATACAATCAATTTGTGGCGTTTCTGAAATAATCAAGTTTAGATTCACTATTCCTCTCTCAGCATCTGTTTCTCTTCATTCTGTCTTCATGCAGCAGTTGGGTGTCAGATATTCATTGACAGTTAGATCCAATATATCTTATAGGGGGGTTTCCTTTCCTAGCAGATGTATTAGAGCTCACTCAAATAACTGATTCCAGTACAAACAAAATCTAACAAAATAACTGCCTTTTGCACAAATCCTGCATGTAGAGAGAAGTGATGTCTGGTGATTTAATAGAGTGAGCTCTAATACATCTTCTAGGCAAAAGGAGCCCCCCTATAAGATATATTGGATCTAACTGTCAATGATTATCTGACCCAACTGCTGCATGAAGAGAGAATGAAGAGAAACAGATGCTGAGAGAGGGATAGTGAAGATAATTTTCAATTGATTGTATTTAGAAAGTTTCAGTGTGCTGAAGCTTACATAAAATTTTCCTTTTTGTCATAGTTCCCCTTTAAAAATAGGATATTTAAAATTTGCAGCAGTGGTATGCAACCAGCTTCCCCTTTAGATGTTGTTGAACTACATCAGCCACCATACTACTGTACTGTATTACTGTGAAGTAATCCTGGGAGTTGTAGTTCAACCTCATCTAAAAAGCCTACATTTTCATATTATATATCCTATGTCTATATCCACCCAGACCTATTAACTCACCTATTCTGTTACCCCCATTCTTACATTTTTGGGGGGATCTTGCTCCTTTCCCTCTCCTTCTTTTCGTTTGGCTGCCCCCCTCCCCAAGGTTTCTCTGCTTATGGAAGAAAAGAAGAACCTGGTGGGTGAGAACCGAACCCTAAGAGAACAGCAGGAGCAGTCTGGCATGGGTACTCCCCAAATGTTCAACAAAAAGTTGCTCCTTCTACAGAGCCAGATTGAACAACTACAGGAGGAAAACTACAGGTAATGTGAAACAAATGGGTCAAAGAGAATCTTGGGGAGGTTAGTTATGGAACAGGAAGGTATTTCCTGGTGCTCATGTGACTGCCTCTACTTCTTTTTGGCAGAAAACGGCAGTTCTGTTTTGCTTTGTGGCAGGCATATTCAAATGAATGCAATAGTATCACAGGATAACATCAGTGCCCAAATAACTTTGTAGACAATATGGCCTTGTCTTAACTTTCAGCATTGTAGTTTGTGTATGTTGGTGGCAGTTGTAGCCTGCTAACATCTGGAGGATAACAGGCTGCCCATCACAAGAAATGTGATAAACCCTCTTTAAAGGATAAGTAAACCTTTAAAATAAGTGAATGTAAAATTGATGATTGCACTATTCTAAGCACTTTTGTAATTTACATTTATTATTTGTTTGTTTTTATTCCAGGATATTAAAGGATAAATGTATATGATACATGTGCTGTTAATATGAATGAATTTTGTTACAACAGCGCCACCTGCTGGTCAGTTTCCCACCAGTCTGACCACCAAGTAGTCAAGGAAGTTGTCAGGAGAAAGAAAGAGGCTGCTCTGATGTTCTTCTGCTTAGGAAAAGAATTAGAAACCTTTCTCACATCTTTCCTAAGCAGAAGAACATCAGAGCAGCCTCTTTCTTTTCATTTATTTTAAAGGTTTACCTTACCTTTAAAGGGGTTTTGTCATGATTTTTATGTTGTAATTTTTATGTCTAAATTACACAGTTTACACTGCAAATAATTCACTCGACAATATAAAATGTCATTCCTGAACCAACAAGTGTATTTAGTTGTAATATTGGTATGTAGGTGCATCTCAGGTCATTTTGCCTGGTCATGTGATTTCAGAAAGAGCCAGCACTTTAGGATGGGACTGCTTTCTGGCAGGCTGTTGTTTCTCCTACTCAATGTAACTGAATGTGTCTCAGTGGGACCTGGATTTTACTATTGAGTGCTGTTCTTGGATCTACCAGGCAGCTGTTATCTTGTGTTAGGGAGCTGCTATCTGGTTACCTTCCCATTGTTCTCTTGTTAGGCTGCTGGGGGGAAATGGAGGGGTAATATCCACTCCAACTTGCAGTAAAGAGTGACTGAAGTTTATCAGAGCACAAGTCACGCGACTGGGGGCAGCTGGAAAACTGACAATATGTCTAGCCCCATGTCAGATTAAAAATTAAATATAAAAACAAATTTTTTGTTGCTTTTTTGAGAAATGGATTTCAGTGCAGAATTTTGCTGGAGCAGCTCTATTAACTGATGCGTTTTGGAAAAAAAAAATTCCTATGACAGTGTTCCTTTAATATTTTCTTGTAAAGCTGCAGGTTTATTTCAAGCTGTTCACTAAAGATATCATTCACATTGGGGCTTGCCTATCCATACTTTAGGGATCTGACCACAGAGTGGGGATTTATATTTGGAATGGGGCTTATGGGATTGACTTTCTTGCAGGCTAGAGAGCTCCAGAGATGACTACAGACAGAGATGCGAGGAATTAGATCGGGATGTGCAAGAACTGCAGCAGCGCAACCAGGACCTGACCGGCTTGGCACACGAGGCCCAGGCACTTCGAGATGAGATGGATGTGCTTCGGTAAGGGCTGGCAGTTGTGGGGACCCAGTGCCAGTTATGTATAAATAGCTCCTCCTCCTGGGCTGCTTGTGCTCTCGGACAATAATAAGAGTATTTTAATAATATGGACGTCAATTTGCAGGCTGGGGGGTGCGTTACTATATCATCTCCCCTTACCCTGTATTTGGCATTTTTGGGTTCATGTTAAAGGGAAGCTATCGTAAAAAAAAAAAGAAATTCTGTACTGCTTCTGAAATAAACAAGTTCTTGTTCCCTATCCCTCTTTCAGCATTCGTTTCTCTTCATTCTGTCTTCATACAGCAGTTGGGTGTCAGATTCATTCATTGACAGTTACATCCAATATATCTTATATAGGGGCAGATGTATTAAAGCTCACTCTATTAAAATCACCAGACATCATGGGGCAGATCTATCAAGGGTCGAATTGAAAATTCAGATTTAGAATTTTAGAGTTTTTTTTATGGCCAGAACTGTCAAATTCGACTAGGGTATTGATCAAATTCGATTTGAGTTTAAATTCAGTTTTTGAGATTTACCATACTCTGGCCCTTTAAGAACTCAAATTTGACTATTTGCCACCTGAAACCCGCCGAATTGCTGTTTTAGTCAATGGGAGACGTCCTGGGACCAATTTGGAGTTGTTTGCAGCCTTCCTGAAGTTCAGGTTTTTTCCAGAGTTTTTGGGTCAATCCTAATCACCCGAGTTTAACAAATTCAATTTATTTAATAAATTTCAATTGGTCAAATTTTGAGTTTGTGTGAGTTTATTGGATTTTTTATAAACTCACATGAATTTGAAATTCAACCTTTGATAAATGTGCCTCCATGTCTCTCTAAATGCAGGATTTGTGCAAAAGGCAGTTATTTTTAACTGCTGAATGAAGAGAGAATGAAGAGAAACAGATGCTGAGAGAGGAATAGAGAAGATAAACTTGATTATTTCAGATACAATGCAGACTATTTAATTGATTGTATTTAGAAAGTTTCTTTTTTCAGTATTATGAAGCATATATTACATGTCAATTTTCTGATAGTTCCCCTTTAAAGAAAATTAAGTGCTATATGCAAATAAACCACATAGACCCCTACAAGTAGATTTTATGGTCAGTATTTATAGGTAATGGACCTTACATTTAAAGGGGTTGTTCACCTTTGAGATAACTTTTAGTATGGCGTAGAGAGGGATATTCTGAGATAATTTGCAATTTGTCTTCATTTTTTATTATTTGTGCTTTTTCAGTTATTTAGCTTTTTATTCAGCAGCTCTCCATTTTGCCATTTCAGCAGTCTGGTCTTCATGCTAGGGTCACAATTAACCACTGATTTGAACAAGAGACTGGAATATAAATAGGAGAGGGACTAAACAGAAGGATCAGTAATAAAAAGTAACAATATATTTGTAGCCTTACAGAGCATTTGTTTTTTTAGATGGGAGTCAGCGACCCCCATTTGAAGGCTGCAAAGAGTAAGAAGAAAAAGGCAAATAACTATAAAAAATACATAATGAAAAGTTGTTTAGAATTGGTCGTTCTATAACATAATAAAAGTTACCGTACAGGTGAACCACCCCTTTAACTGCACAGTTCCTTCCCACTAGATTCATTTACTGGTGTTGTTGGTTTATGCAAACACCTTGTCACCTAATTTCTGCCTTTCAGTCACTCCTCTGATAGAGTGGGGAAGCTGGAATCCCTGGTGGAGTCCTATAAGAAGAAGCTGGAAGATCTGGGGGACCTGAGGAGACAAGTGAAGCTCTTGGAGGAGAGGAACACGGTGTACATGCAGCGCACCTGCCAGCTAGAAGAGGAGCTTCATAAGGCCAATGCCTCCCGTGGGCAGGTGGAAAGTCTTACCAGACAGGTACGTGTAAGTCTCAAAAAGCTGAAACCTTTTGCAAAATAATGGGTTTTCCTTACAGACCAGTGGTGACATTTTAAAAAATAATGTTGCCCTACACTGGTAAAACTGGTGTGTTTCCTCCAGAAACACAACTATAGTTTATATAAACAAGCTGGTGTGTAGCTACGGGGGCTGCCCCCATGGCTACACAGCAGCTTGTTTATATAAACTATAGTAGTACTTATCTGTTATCTACTGTGTATCCTGTGCTTGAATGGCTGCCCCCATGGCTACACAGCAGCTTGTTTATATAAACTATAGTAGTACTTATCTGTTATCTACTGTGTATCCTGTGCTTGAATGGCTGCCCCCATGGCTACACAGCAGCTTGTTTATATAAACTATAGTAGTACTTATTTGTTATCTACTGTGTATCCTGTGCTTGAATGGCTGCCCCCATGGCTACACAGCAGCTTGTTTATATAAACTATAGTAGTACTTATCTGTTATCTACTGTGTATCCTGTGCTTGAATAACTGCCCCCATGGCTACACAGCATAAACTTACATACATCTGTTATCTACTGTGTATCCTGTGCTTGAATGGCTGCCACCATGGCTACACAGCAGCTTGTTTATATAAACTATAGTAGTACTTATATGTTATCTACTGTGTATCCTGTGCTTGAATGGCTGCCACCATGGCTACACAGCAGCTTGTTTATATAAACTATAGTAGAGTTTCTGAAGCAAATACACTAGTTTTACCAGTATAGAGAAGCACTACATTATATTGGCATTCTTTTAAAGGATAAGTAAACCTTTAAAATAAGTTTATGTAATTGGTTATTGTGCTATTCTAAGCACTTTTGTAATTTACATTGATTATTTATTTTGTTTTTATTCCAAGATATTAAGGGATACATGTACTGTTAATATGAATGAATTTTGTTACAACAGCGCCACCTGCTGGTCAGTTTCCCACCAGTCTGACCACCAAGTAGTCAAGGAAGTTGTCAGGAGAAAGAAAGAGGCTGCTCTGATGTTCTTCTGCTTAGGAATGATGTGAAAAAGGCTTCTAATTCTTTTCCTAAGCAGAAGAACATCAGAGCAGCCTCTTTCTTTCTCCTGACAACTTCCTTGATGGACTTTTATGGTGCCTGATACGCGAGATTTCTCTGCTGCTGCACTCTATACCTGTATTTTCCTGCAAAAGGGGAAGCAACATCTTGTAAAAATTGGAGCATTTAACGGCAGCAAAGTAGTGTAGGTGTCTGAGGAGGGTTTTCTGCCTATTGAATAGGGTTCTCCTTCCAACGTATATATTTGGTTAATGTCAAGGATTTTGACTGAGGGTGTTTTGCATTGTTCTATGTACATCTATTTGTACTTTGCAGGTCCAGGAGCTGCATAAGAAGCATTCCACCGAGTCTCTACGGGCTGAGAAATGGCAGTTTGAGTTCCAGACCCTTAAAGAAAAATTTGAGGCTTTGCAGAAAGAGAGAGAGGTAAGCAGTTCCTCTTGTTATTTCATTCATTTATAAATTAAACTTCTTTGGAGTCAGATATACTGTAGATATGCAGGAGGGGACAAGAAAGTGAAAAAAAAAAAGAAAGGCAGATAGAGAGAGAGAGCGAGACAGAGTGAGCGGGAGACGGAGATTGAGCTGGAGAGTGAGCGGGAGACGGAGAGTGAGCGGGAGACGGAGAGTGAGCGGGAGAGAGACAGTGGCGGAACTACCGGGGGAGCAGGGGGTGCGAGCGGGCCAGGGCCCTCCCGGCAGTCCATTCACCGATGAAAATGCCTGCAAATGTGGCCGTACGGAGGGGGACGGGGCCCGGCTGCGTGTCACGCACCAGGGCCCGCCCCCCTCTAGGATCGCCACTGGAGAGAGAGCGAGATGGAGAGAGAGGTGTACATTGAACCCTAACAATATTAGCACAATTTAATAAACTTTATTGTGATGTTCATCTGTACTATTAATATAATGTGCAGAATCACTGTTGGGGTTGCAGGTCAGATCATTGTGGTGAAGCCTTTGGGAACTCCTAAGATCACTGGGGATTTCAAAGGGAAGAAGCAGTTACAAGACCATGTTATTAAGCAAATTACACCTAGCATACAGTACATCTTCTCCACTTTGCTCCAGTCCTCTCCACTTTTTTAGGGTAGCTGTATAGGCCGCAATCATGTCTCCCAGCAAATATATTTGAATCCGTGTAATATTTTGAATTGACTGCCCAATGCTTCTTGGCACAGGAAGACAAAGAAAGCGGTGGTTATAATATGGCCTATATATAATATGTGAAAGGCGTGTGTCAGGGGAGAATCCTCAGTCTTTAGTCCAATGACCTCTTAATAAAATGCTCCGTTATATTGACTTCCAGTGGGATGTCTTCTACTGTGTGATCCTGTCTTCTGTTAGTTACCAGCGCTTCTTTCTAGTCCTCCATTAAATGTGCTGTAGCTTTTGTTCCTCATTTTATTCCTCTTATCAGCTCTTTTCTACCTTTTAGCCCTCTTTTCCCTACTCTTCTTTCCTTTCTTTCCTGCTGTATCTTCTGACCTATTTTCCTTCCTTTCTTTCTTTTTGGTATGTTCTATCCCTCCTTCTGTCACACTTCCTATCCTTCTTCCCTACTATACCTTTAGTTGGACAACCTTCCGTACTACTATACTGTGCCTTGTGTCCCTCCTTCTGTTCTTTTAGCTTTTCTTTTTCCCTTCTCTTCTGCTATCTTCCCTTTTTCTCTACTGTGCCTTTTAACCATCCTTATGTTGTATTCATTGTTCAATTCCTTTCCTACTCTACCTTCTATCACTACGTCTGTTCTACCTCTATTACTTCCTAATGAAGCTTCTGTTCCTCTTTCATTTTCACTTTATTTCCTATTGGCTTCTACCTCTCTTTTATTCCCACTACCATTCCACTTCCTTTTCTATCCACCCTTTTTCACTGACTTCCTGTTTTTATTCTTCTATCATTCTTTCGGTTTCCTTCCTCTATAGTCATAGTCATATTTATTGTCATCTCTTCTGCATACAAGAAAGAAATTTATACACGAGATGAAATTGCACATACATATTACACTCCCAAACAAACATATACTGTGTTAAAAAATCAAAACCTATTTCAGTGTACACTTTCAAGCCAAGAATATATGAATTAAATACAAAGAAGAAGAAGAAACCCCATTTTCCAGCTCCCAGTCCTTCATTTTAACCCAAGGGTATTTCTTTATTTTTTATGGCTATTATTTGTGCAATCACACCTTCTCTAAAATCTGCTATTGCACTGCCATTCCTTCTATACCTGTGAGAGAAATGAAGGAGACATTCTCTCACACACAGGTGAGTCCTGTGGAGATGATCCGTTTAGGAAGGTGCTGATCTTACAAGTTTTGGCTGGAGAAATCTGCCGTAGGTAGAACTGACTTCTGTTGCATCGCCAGCATATGTTGTGTGTTTTTGCACAATAGAAAAGCTGTTATTTTATTTTCTCGGGAGTTCTATCTGTCTTTGTCTCCCCAGAGGCTTATAGCAGAGCGGGACTCACTGCGGGAGACAAATGATGAGCTGCGCTGCTCTCACCTGCAGCAGACATGCCTGGGACAAGCAGGTGAGACCTTCAATCATGTTGTGCTTCTTGCCAATTTCACAACCATCTACAAAGTTATATTAGACTGTGGCGATATTGGAAGTTACTGGGTCCCCTAGCAATCTGTCGTGATTATCTGCTCATATCAGCCATTATGTTCTGAAAACATTGGGGGGAATGCACAAAAGTGGAGAGAGCCCATTTTTGGAGTAAAAGTGATGGTAAAGTGGAGTAAAATACTTTCTCCATATTCACAAACAGAAATCCGCCTAAATCCCAACTCAACTGCCACTTTTCATGAAAGAAAGACATATTACTGACACTTTTATGAATTTGTCTTTCAAACAACATAAAAATGGAGCAAAAATGACATTTTAAACGACATTTTTTCCCGACATTTTAAAAATGGAGTAAAGCTCAGTATAAAACTTCCCCATGTGCCAGATCAATTGCAAAATCACTTTTATACTCAGGGCACAAGTTTCTGTGTAATCCTATAGGTGTAAAAGCCTCGTTAACAAAACAAGTAAAAAACGGATTAAACAACAAAAAGTGTATTTTATACAGTTTTATATGTAAAAAGTTTTTAACTGACACTTGCATTATTTCACTAGTTTTAGCTTAATGAATGAGGCAATGTTAGCAATTTGAGTGAATATGTTATCTAAAGGAAAAGTAAAGCCTCCCAGGCATTTGTTTAGTTTTAGCAGCAATTAGACACTTGGCCTAAGATAATAAAACAAACTTCTGATACAAATCCCTATATTATACAAAATAGCATTTCTTGTATTTAGAGCCTTATATCTTGTTACAGAAGTGGAATTACACAAACACGTAGGCAGATTTAGAAAGCCCGGGTTATCCTGAAAAAAAAAATAAAGTATAATTTTCCAAGGTATAATAAACCCCTTCCACTAAACATTCCAGTTTGATGGCTGACTGACAGGTGCAGTAAGGGCTAAAGACAAATTCAGAAAAAAATGTCTATAAAATCTCTGTTTAAAAGACAAATTCACAAAAGTGGAGATAGAGGTTTGTGAATTCGGTGGGAAATCCGACATTTTTAGCTCCACTTTTATTTTGTCTCAATATCACCACTTTTGTGAATTCCCCCCATTGTGTCTGTGCCATAAGCATTTCTGTTCTTCAATGAGTCCAGTGTTTAAAATGTAAGGGTAGTAACATGTGCCACTTCTTACACTGAATCTGTAACCTCATGGCATTAAGCTAATATTCTTGTATTTATATTATTTATATTAAAGATCACCAGAAATAAAGAAGTTTTTCCAATTACTTTCTATTTGTGACCTTTTTCTAATATTGAAGTTTAAAGGATGATTTTCCTCCTTCTAAAGCAGCTCTGGGAGGTGGGTCGCCGACCCTTTAACTGTTCTAATTTGATACATTTAGTTGATACATTTGTTATGTTTGTCCCTGCTGAGCAGAATCCCTGAGTTTCATTAAAGACAGCTGTTAGACTTGATACAATAGTTGCTAATATTCTGCAGATACTGCCGAAAAATGGATCAACTAATTGTAGCAACTAATTGTAGCAACTAATTGTAGCAACTAATTGTAGCAACTAATTGTAGCAACTAATTGTAGCAACTAAATGTAGCAACTGGTAACAGTTTAGAATCTGCTCCTGGATCACTGAGCTGCCAGACTGAAACACTAGCTACACAAAGATTAAAACGTAACCTTCAATTTTGGGAAAATGATAAAAAATGGAAAGCAATTGAAAAAAGTCTTTGTTTCTGGAGAACAATCTGAAAACAATTTAACTATAAAAAATGTTTGGGAGGTGAATAACTCATTAATAACATTCATTATCCAAGCTATTGTATTTAAATCTGAATAATAAGAAGTACCCAGAAGGGTAGTAATATCACTTTCTACATTTTGGGCACTCCTCTCTAACACTCTCATAAAGGGAAAAAGTAATTCTAACACACAAGTAATCTCTTATTTACTGCCCCCTAGTGGACAACAATGTGTATACTTTACACAATTATGATGATGATAATGTTGTAAGAGGTATAACGTAGAAATGTATTAAGATCCTGTAAGGGAAATAACAAAGAATGATCAGATGGAAAGTGTGTGATACTTTTGCTGTTATCTAATATATTCTACTCTTGCAGATGTGCTGCTTTCAGGATCTTCTCCTCCTTTGGAAAATTTAGCAGCAGAAATTGTCCCAGCAGAGCTCAGGTGAAGATCATGGCTGCCATCATGATCATGATCATGAGTGCTTGTGGTGGGAGGGACTCCATGTCCCATAGTTCCCTCCTGTCTGTGTCACTGTATGACCCTGCAGTGGGAGGGACAGACTCATGTCCCATAGTTCCCTCCTGTCTGTGTCACTGTATGACCCTGCAGTGGGAGGGACAGACTCATGTCCCATAGTTCCCTCCTGTCTGTGTCACTGTATCACCCTGCAGTGGGAGGGACAGACTCATGTCCCATAGTTCCCTCCTGTCTGTGTCACTGTATCACCCTGCAGTGGGAGGGACAGACTCATGTCCCATAGTTCCCTCCTGTCTGTGTCACTGTATCGCCCTGCAGTGGGAGGGACAGACTCCACCGCTGTTCTTTACCCCACTGTTCTCTGTATAAAACTGCAGTATTATTGGCCCCAGTTTGTGTTTTCTGTGTCACTGTATCACCCTGCAGTGGGAGGGACATACTCATGTCCCATAGTTCCCTCCTGTCTGTGTCACTGTATCACCCTGCAGTGAGAGGGACAGACTCATGTCCCATAGTTCCCTCCTGTCTGTGTCACTGTATCACCCTGCAGTGGGAGGAACATACTCATGTCCCATAGTTCCCTCCTGTCTGTGTCACTGTATCACCCTGCAGTGGGAGGGACATACTCATGTCCCATAGTTCCCTCCTGTCTGTGTCACTGTATCACCCTGCAGTGGGAGGGACAGACTCATGTCCCATAGTTCCCTCCTGTCTGTGTCACTGTATCACCCTGCAGTGAGAGGGACAGACTCATGTCCCATAGTTCCCTCCTGTCTGTGTCACTGTATCACCCTGCAGTGGGAGGGACATACTCATGTCCCATAGTTCCCTCCTGTCTGTGTCACTGTATCACCCTGCAGTGGGAGGGACATACTCATGTCCCATAGTTCCCTCCTGTCTGTGTCACTGTATCACCCTGCAGTGGGAGGGACAGACTCATGTCCCATAGTTCCCTCCTGTCTGTGTCACTGTATCACCCTGCAGTGGGAGGGACAGACTCATGTCCCATAGTTCCCTCCTGTCTGTGTCACTGTATCACCCTGCAGTGGGTGGGACAGACTCATGTCCCATAGTTCCCTCCTGTCTGTGTCACTGTATCGCCCTGCAGTGGGAGGGACAGACTCATGTCCCATAGTTCCCTCCTGTCTGTGTCACTGTATCACCCTGCAGTGGGAGGGACATACTCATGTCCCATAGTTCCCTCCTGTCTGTGTCACTGTATCACCCTGCAGTGGGAGGGACAGACTCATGTCCCATAGTTCCCTCCTGTCTGTCACTGTATCACCCTGCAGTGGGAGGGACATACTCATGTCCCATAGTTCCCTCCTGTCTGTGTCACTGTATCACCCTGCAGTGGGAGGGACAGACTCATGTCCCATAGTTCCCTCCTGTCTGTGTCACTGTATCGCCCTGCAGTGGGAGGGACAGACTCCACCGCTGTTCTTTACCCCACTGTTCTCTGTATAAACCTGCAGTATTATTGGCCCCAGTTTGTGTTTTCTGTGTCACTGTATCACCCTGCAGTGGGAGGGACATACTCATGTCCCATAGTTCCCTCCTGTCTGTGTCACTGTATCACCCTGCAGTGGGAGGGACATACTCATGTCCCATAGTTCCCTCCTGTCTGTGTCACTGTATCACCCTGCAGTGGGAGGGACAGACTCATGTCCCATAGTTCCCTCCTGTCTGTCACTGTATCACCCTGCAGTGGGAGGGACAGACTCATGTCCCATAGTTCCCTCCTGTCTGTGTCACTGTATCACCCTGCAGTGGGAGGGACATACTCATGTCCCATAGTTCCCTCCTGTCTGTGTCACTGTATCACCCTGCAGTGGGAGGGACATACTCATGTCCCATAGTTCCCTCCTGTCTGTGTCACTGTATCACCCTGCAGTGGGAGGGACAGACTCATGTCCCATAGTTCCATCCTGTCTGTGTCACTGTATCACCCTGCAGTGGGAGGGACAGACTCATGTCCCATAGTTCCCTCCTGTCTGTGTCACTGTATCACCCTGCAGTGGGAGGGACAGACTCATGTCCCATAGTTCCCTCCTGTCTGTGTCACTGTATCACCCTGCAGTGGGAGGGACAGACTCATGTCCCATAGTTCCCTCCTGTCTGTGTCACTGTATCACCCTGCAGTGGGAGGGACAGACTCATGTCCCATAGTTCCCTCCTGTCTGTGTCACTGTATCGCCCTGCAGTGGGAGGGACAGACTCATGTCCCATAGTTCCCTCCTGTCTGTGTCACTGTATCACCCTGCAGTGGGAGGGTCAGACTCATGTCCCATAGTTCCCTCCTGTCTGTGTCACTGTATCACCCTGCAGTGGGAGGGACAGACTCATGTCCCATAGTTCCCTCCTGTCTGTGTCACTGTATCGCCCTGCAGTGGGAGGGACAGACTCCACCGCTGTTCTTTACCCCACTGTTCTCTGTATAAACCTGCAGTATTATTGGCCCCAGTTTGTGTTTTCCTATGTTTAATTACCTGTGTTGTCTGCTTCCTACATTTACTCGCTACCAGAGAGACAGTAATTCGGCTGCAGCAGGAAAATAAGATGCTCTGCACTCAGGAATCCTCATACCAAGAGCGCCTCTGTGACCTTCAGAATTTTCTGGAAGAATCAAACCGAAGCAAGAACAGACTGGAGAGCGAAAGCAGGTTAGTGGGTATCACTCACTTATAGACTGAATATGTTAACAGACTGTTGATATTTTTATAACAATTACTTTTATATATTTTGCTGCCAAACAAACATTTAGACCAACTGAGAACTATACAATTTAACTCTGACCTCCCTACTCTACCACTTAAAATAGGCGATTTTTGTGGTTGGCTGGGGAAGTATTTCCTTGAACGTATGTCACTATTTTATTATTTTCTGGGAAAAGGGTAGCGTGTCTCCACTTCCTTCATATTCAAAAACTGACGTTATTCCTTGCTTTGTCTAGACTCCAGCAGCAGCAGATCAAACAGCTGAAATCTCAGGTGGAAGAACTGCAAAAACAACTCCGGGAGCAGGGGAATCGGGCAGAGGATGTGAGTGGCCTCCATCTGTATTGGTCTGTTTGTGTGAGCTCGAATCTCATACAATCATCTCACACTCCTTTTCTCTTTTTCTTTGTTTTGTTCCCCAGTCTTCCCAGCTGAAGAGAAAACTGGAAGAGCATCTGTAAGATATCTTCATCTCCAATTCACTGGGGAAGCTATTGCTGCCCCATAGAGCTGACACTCTAATTTAGTGAGGGCATATAGCTGGGAGAAGGGAATCTTGCATGCAGAACTTGCACTCTAATATACAAAGGGTCATAGATACAATATAAGGAGAGGTAACAATTGGGAGAAGGGGATCCTGTCCTGTAGAACTTATTCTCTAATATACATTGGGACACAGATCCAATACAGGGAGGGGAAACCAGTGGAAGAATGGCATCCTGTTCTGCAAAGCTTAATGTTTAGAGGGGGAACAGATACAGTACAGAAAGAGGGATCCACTGGGAGAAAGGAATCCTGCCCTGCAGAGCTTACACTCTAATGTACAGAGGGACACAGATCTATTACAAGGAGAGGGACCCATTTAGAGAACATTGGAACTTATTCTAATATACATATTCTGAACACAACTTTATGTCAACCTTACAAATGTTTGTACTGTGCCATAGGGAAATGCTACACGATGCTCATTCCGAACTCCAGAAGAAGAGAGAATATATTGAAACACTGGAGCCAAAAGCTGATCTCAATAGTAATATATCTGGATTTTCTTTTTTTTATTTGAAGTTTTTCACAACAATGATGATGCTCACGTGTACAGCGGTGTGATCATTAATTACAAAAAATTGCATAAATGTAGAAGACTTTTCAACATGTGTGAAAAATATATATGTTTTTTCCATGTTTAGTTGTTCAGTGTGTTTATTTGTTTAAATAAATACATGTTTGTGAAGCTGCATGCTGTTTTACATCGAATGTGAGGCCACAGAATTAGTGCGAATGCACTGCATAGTAAAGTGAAATGGTGCAGCGTTTGATTGGTTGCTTTCTTTCTCTCTGCCAGTGTCCCGTAAGGTGGATGAATTACAGCAGATCCTGCGCCAGAAGGAAGAAGATATGAGGGCAATGGAAGACAGATATAAGAGATATGTAGACAAAGCTAGAACGGTGAGCACCTCTGAGTACTGTTCACAGGTATCTCTAATGGGCTTCATGTTTAACTGGATTCCACTTATCTAAAGATATCCTATGAGGCTGCTCTGATGTTCTGCTTAGGAAAAGAATTAGAAACCTTTCTCACATCTTTCCTAAGCAGAAGAACATCAGAGCAGCCTCTTTCTTTCTCCTGACAACTTCCTTGACTACTTGGTGGTCAGACTGGTGGGAAACTGACCAGCAGGTGGCGCTGTTGTAACAAAATTCATTCATATTAACAGCAAAAGAAAATAAATAATGAATGTAAATGACAAAAGTGCTTAGAATAGCACCATCGACAATTTTACATCCACTTATTTTAAGTTTACTTATCCTTTAAAGGTGCAAATATTTGCTGCCTCCACTGGGAGAATGACACAGGAAAGCAATATGGCTAGATGTCCTAAGGCATTTCTCACTTTCTATTTTTTTTTGTTTATCGTTTTTTTGTTCTGCTCATTTGTGGAATTGGAAATGGGGTCCGTGACAAAGACATCTAGTTATCAGAAAAAAATGAAACATGAAGATCCAGTTGCAAATCTCTTAGAATCTCATTTGTTGGTGAAGTGCCCCTTTAAGGTTCATGCAATAGGCTCTGCAGTAGAACCTATTAAAGGTCTTAGAGCTGATCCTGAAAGCCCTCTGCATAATGCTAATTCCTTGCACTTATTGTATTCAGGGAACTAATGCTGGGTGTACTTATTCCCCAGGTGATTAAAAGTCTAGACCCAAAGCAGCAGAACTATATCCCTCCTGAGATTCAAGCCTTGAAGAACCAACTACAGGAAAAAGATACTCGCATTCACCACCTGGAGGTGAGAGGAGGGGCACCTGGGAGGGTCCATTATTCTGCTTCTTACCTCTGTCTGAGGGTCCTATCTCCTTGTCTAGAAGATGCCTTATTAAATCAACTTTGCCTTGTTCAGATGGCAGCATCTTGGAGAATTTCATTTGGACACTGGACAGACACTTTTTTGCCTGCGTACTTTCAGACACACCTATACGTTGGGCCTATCGACTGCTTTCCAGTCACGTGATTCTGAGTCTCACCTGTACTCCTTTGTTCTCTTATATGTAGAGTTTGTTTTCTTATCTGGTCAACACTCTTGACAAAGACCAATTTGCTGTGTTTCCCTTTAAGGGTCAGGGCACACGCCCGGCGACAAATCTCCACTTCTTCGGGGCGACTAATCTCCCTGAACTGCCTCCCGCCTGCTAGAATGTAAATCGCCAGAGGGATGGCAATCAATGCGCTTCATTTTCCGAAGTCGCCCGTAGTTGCCTCACGAGGAAACTTCGGGGCGACTTCGGAAAACTAAGCACTCAGGGTGCCATCCCGTCGGTAATTTAGATTCTAGCTGGTGGGGGGCAGTTTGGGGAGATTAGTCGCCCTGAAGAAGAGGCGATTTATTGCCGGGCGACTAGATCTCCGAATCCGAGAATGTGTCTCTGCCCTAATGGATTAGTACAAAAAGTCTCCATAAGAAAAAACGCCCATTGACTTTAAGGGCCAGGGCACACGCTCCGATTCGGGGAGATTAGTAGCCCGCGACAAATCTCTTCTTCGTAGCGACTAATTTCCCCGAACTGCCTTCCGCCAGCCAGAATGTTAATCGCCGGCGGGATAGCACTAGGAGCGCTTCACAAGGAAACTTCAGACGACTTCACAAAACGAAGCGCTCCTAGTTTCATCCCGCTGGCAATTTACATTCTAGCTGGCGGGAGGCATTTTGAGGAGATTAGTCGCCAGGCAACTAATTTCCCTGAATCTGAGTGTGTGTGCCCTGACCCTAAAGAAGAATGAAAGCTACAGAGACAGTTTATTGCCAATAGATCAGGACAATGGTGCAAGCTATAACACTATATTTATTCTGTAGAATGCTTTACCATACCTGAGTAAACAGCTCTAGAAGCTCTGTTTGTTTAGGATAGCAGCTGCCATATTAGCTTTGAGGGTTTACTGGTGTATTTATATAGACCTTTCTGATAAAGCTTACTTACTTTTAGCCTTTCTTTCTCCTTTAAGACTGACTATGAAAAGACAAAAGTTCAGCGGGACCAAGAGGAGAAGCTTATTATTAGCGCCTGGTACAATATGGTAAGCGGCTATTCCTATAGGGTTACTTTGCCACTATCAGCTCTATGTACTGTAGTGGGTTTAATCTTCTGCATCTCTTTTAGGGTATGGCTCTACACCAGAAGGCAACGGATGAGAGAACCCAGCCACCTAACGGCGCCCAGTCTTTCCTAGCGCAACAGAGATTGGCTACGAATGGCCGACGAGGACAAATCTCCCGCTCTCATACACTGCTGCCCCGATACACTGACAAGCGACAAAGTCTCTCCTGAAGCTGCGCTGCAGCAATGGCTCCTGGTTCACAACTGGAGAAACACTAATGAGCCACAAATACCACAAAGAATAATACTCGTGTCATATAAGCTACACACTGCTGTGTTATCCTCAACAGCACATGGGGACAATGTGATATTGAATGGTTTTATTTGTTAAAGGCCAGTCCTTATTATATTGGTAGGGTATTGGGGTGTCTCATTGCAGCCCTTCAGCTGTTCATGTGCTGTTAATATGAATGAATTTTGTTACAACAGCGCCACCTGCTGGTCAGTTTCCCACCAGTCTGACCACCAAGTAGTCAAGGAAGTTATCAGGAGAAAGTACGAGGCTGATGTTCTTCTGCTTAGGAAAAGAATTAGAAACCTCTCTCACATGTTTCCTAAGCAGAAGAACATCTGAGCAGCCTCTTTCTTTCTCCTGACAACTTCCTTGACTACTTGGTGGTCAGACTGGTGGGAAACTGACCAGCAGGTGGTGCTGTTGTAACAATTCATTCATATTAACAATACATGTATCCCTTAATATCTTGGAATTAAAAGAAAATAAATAATGAATGTAAATGACAAAAGTGCTTAGAATAGCACCCTCATCAATTTCACATTCACTTATTTTAAAAGTTGACTTATCCTTTAACCATAAAAGAAATGGCAAACTTAGTGCTAGGCCCTTAAAGGGAGAAAAAAATGGCAACCCCCCATACTCAAAGATGAGTGAGGATCTTAGACTGGCCATTTAACCCATAAAACCAATCACAAATACTATCACATAGCACCCCCGTATTATATTAAGCTGTACAGGGGTGCAAACAAAAACATTTCACCTTTAATCTTGCTGCCTTGTTCACTTTATAACTATTTCACTCCCTCCTTCCTTTCACCCACTGACAATCAAGTACTTTTTATTAGCACAACGCTTTCACCAAATAGAAACAAAGTTTTTTTTGTCACCCCTGATTTATTACCTCCCCCCAGGATGTATTTTTCCAATAGTAATTTTTTTTTAATCAAGATATTTTAATAGATACGTACAAAGAAATTGTGCAGAAATGTAGAGTTAAAAGGACTTTTAGGTCAATTGGGGGATCTTCATGCGTCACAGTGAAGCTTTGCACAGAAATGTTTGATGTCAATAGTGTTTTGGGTTTTTTTTAGCTTTATTTTAGTTTGTTAGAAAGTTACACTCCTCTTCCCCTATCCCTGCCCTTGTTTTTCCCAGCAACATGTTGCACATCATTCATTTAATAACAAGTATTTCTGAATATGTTTGTGTAGATTTGATACTATTTTCTGTGCTACCTTAACATAAATGTCTTGCAACGAGCAAGCCTGGAAGAGTGCATGTCACGTCCTTTCTAAGGCATCATGGTAGCAAGGATAAAATAATATATAAAATGATCATGTGGATTTGGCACCCATTTCTCTGCTTTGATTAAAGGATAAGTAAACCTCTAAAATAAGTGAATGTAGAATTGGTGAGGGGGCTATTCTAAACACTTTTGTCATTTACATTCATTATTTATTTTGTTTTAATTCCAAGATATTAAGGGATACATGTATTGTTAATATGAATGAATTTTGTTACAACAGCTCCACCTGCTGGTCAGTTTCTGACCAGTGACCACCAAATAGTCAAGGAAGTTGTCAGGCAAAAGAAAGAGGCTGCTCTGATGAAGAACATCAGAGCAGCCTCTTTCTTTCTCCTGACAACTTCCTTGACTAGTTGGTGGTCAGACTGGTGGGAAACTGACCAGCAGGTGGCGCTGTTGTAATAAAATTCATTCATATTAACAGTACATGTATCCCTTAATATCTTGGAATTAAAAGAAAATAAATAATGAATGTAAATGACAAAAGTGCTTAGAATAGCCCCCTCAAGAATTTTACATTCACTTATTTTAGAAGTTTACTTACCTTTAAGACGGCACAGCTTGGTGCTTGTATTCAGAGGGGGCATCTTGTTACGTTTATGCCATTGTATATACAATGCATGGCATTAGTAACAAGTCCCAAGTGGTAGTAGAACTTTAGTTATAAGCTATTTTATTTAAGAAGGGTTTACTTTGCCTTTTTGTTTCCTAGTCAGAAAGTTCCCAGCGTATTATACAAAGAGTTGTAGGTCAATGACAGCTGCAGAACTGCAGATCCCTTTACAGTAAGTAACCCACAATGAGCCCAAACTGATTTCCCCTCCTCTACTTGGAATATTGCATATTCCAAACCTGGTCATACACTAAAAATCTGCTCCTTTCGGCAACCTTATCATTGGCGGATACGATTTTCCAAATCAGGATGATCCGATTGTTTGCCCCTTAGGTCACCAATCATAATGGAGTGCGCAGGATCTCATTATCCTTAAAGGAACAGTTCAGTATTAAAATAAAAACTGAGTAAATAGATAAGATAGGACCCATGTGGCCTCCCCTCAAGTCACTGATTTGTTGCTGCCTGGTAACCAATCAGTGGAAAGCAAGAGAGCTGAAAGCAGGAAGTAGTGTTCTGGCTATTATGTTACACACCCAGTCACTCCAGCCTTTATATATTACATTTTTGCCTAACTATATAAGAATTTTTTTATATTTTGCACAGGCTATCAGTTTTTATACTGAACAATTCCTTTAAAGGATAACTAAACCTTTAAAATTAGTGAATGTAAAAT
The DNA here is from genome assembly GCA_038501925.1 of Xenopus petersii. Classification (NCBI taxonomy): domain Eukaryota; kingdom Metazoa; phylum Chordata; class Amphibia; order Anura; family Pipidae; genus Xenopus; species Xenopus petersii. The sequence continues at coordinate 7,174,954 of CM076677.1, read as the reverse complement.
TAATGAGGGGGCTGTTCTAAGCACTTTTGTAATTTACATTCATTATTTATTTTCTTTTAATTCCAAGATATTAAGGGATACATGTACTGTTAATATGAATGAATTTTGTTACAACAGCGCTACCTGCTGGTCAGTTTCCCACCAGTCTGACCACCAAGTAGTCAAGGAAGTTGTCAGGAGAAAGAAAGAGGCTGCTCTGATGTTCTTCTGCTTAGGAAAAGAATTAGAAACCTTTCTCACATCTTTCCTAAGCAGAAGAACATCAGAGCAGCCTCTTTCTTTCTCCTGACAACTTCCTTGACTACTTGGTGGTTGGAAACTGACCAGCAGGTGGCGCTGTTGAAACAAAATTCATTCATATTAACAGTACACAAATCCCTTATTATCTTGGAATAGAAAGAAAATAAAAAATGAATAGCCCCCTCATTAATTTTACTTTCGCCTATTTTAAAGGTTTACTGATCCTTTAAGGAGACCTGTTTGTAAGCTGCCACCTATCATTTGGAAGGGGCCAATAAGCTAAAATGAATGAGCCTGTCTCTCTAACATTAGCTGCATAGGGAATCACTTGCACGTATTTTTCAACTGGATGTTTATTTTCATGTTCATGTTTCTTTAAAGTAATATCCTTATACTCAATGAACTAAGGGAGTATTCGGGGAATATTCTGAACTGCCTTCCTCTACCATTTTCACTTTCTCCCCCACCACCACCCCCTTTATCTGGTCTGTCTTCCACTTTTATTTTGCACAAATGTTTGTAGTTTGGTTGGTACGATTTCAATAATTAATCCTTAAGCTTTGCTCTTCGACTGCTGTAAAACTACAACTCCCAGCCAAGGCTTTTCTGGGAGTTGCAGTTCAATATCCTTGGTAGAACAGGTCAGTGACTGTATAGGATTGTTCATTTATTTATTTTCGGGTTACTTTTATCAAAGCCAGAGATTGAGCAGTTGAGGGGTGCAATCGACTTGAAATGGATTAACCTTTTAGGAGTCGGCATCATAAAACCTGGCCACATGCCTTTTGTTCTGTAGCATTTCTGTGTACAACCCATGTATTGTTGGTGCTGGATTTCTATTGGATCAGAGCAATGATTTATTTTGCTGCAGGAGCGACCTGGTGCTTTAAGGTAGAGATTTCAGAGCTCATTTTTTAGTAGCAGGTTAATCCCTATCTCTGTGTTGCTGACAAAGCAGATGTCTGGTTTTATACACTACAAAAATAAAGTTTTATTACTCTTTTTATATGCGGCCTCTGAATTGTAATTTGTACCTCCTGCCAGTTGGTGGCGTCTAAATTAGGTGAATTTGTGCAATAATGATATTGGGGGGGGGAAGTGGCCAAACATGGCCATAAAGTTGCCTGTCATTTTCATTAATGAAATCCTGGTACCACCAGCGAGGATGTGCCTGCAGTGCTATGAGCCTTAAAGGAGAAGTAAAGTGTACAATAGAATAAGGCTAGAAATGCTGTATTTTGTATAATAAACTTACTGCGCCACAAGCCTAATCAAACAAATGATTTATGCTTTCAAAGTTGGCCACAGGGGGTCACCATCTTGTAACTTTGTTATACATCTCTGCAAGACCAAGACTATGCACATGCTCAGTATGGTCTGGGCTGCTGCTTAGGGATCGTCATAAATGATCAAACAGCAGAAGTCAAATAATATCTGCCAGAAGCCGATACAGCAAGACTGATTAATAATCAGAATATACAGACGGCACTGTGGCCTGTGTTGTCATCTAATGTGGATTTTATAGTTTTTGTATTGTTTAATACAAACTTTCTCCAACTCTGCAGAACCAGTGGCTGCAGCAAAATAATCCTCCAAATAGAATCCCAGTTTATCTGTTTAAATCTGGCTCCATGATCTTTGTCCCTGCAGCTGGAGTTGGAAATAGTAAAGGGGATGTAAAGGCAAAAATAAAATCCAATACAAATCTCTACACAGTCGCCGACTGCTCTACAGGGAAACAAACAAAGCTGCTGTTCATAAGTATGATTGTTTCCCTGCCCAGCAGTTAGGGACCGTCTGACAATTCCTATCCACAGCAGTAAATGAAGGGAGAATTTCACTGCACAGATTCAGGTTTCTTATAAAAACAGTACATATTTTTTAATTAAAGTATATTGGATATAGGCTTCTTTTTCATTAAAGAAAGTAAAAATGGGATTTTACTTTTCTAACCTTTACATGCCCTTTAAGGGATAAAATCGTTTATGATTTTTATCCTGACGATTTTTCCATGCGGCCACCAATACAGTCCGGCAGTTGGACATCCATACAGAAGATCAGGACAATGCATGGCTTATGTTTGTCATCCTACTCCTCTTTATTAGCTACAGCCATATATACTGTACATCTTATATGGAAAAGGCTACTTAATTAAGCTTTAAAAGAGACATATAGAATAAATGAAAAAAAAACATAATTTTGTATGAAATTATGGCTTCACATTGTGCTAAAAATTATCTTTAAAAATGGAGCTCCCTATAGATGTTCTCTGGTCCCTGTCTGTGTTTCAAATGTGGGGTGGGCGTGTCCTAATGGTCCCTGCCAGAAGTACAGTAGGAGGGGGACAGCCAATCACAGCCCTGCAGTCACACAAGCACAGACAGGCTTCAGTTCCCTATCAGGTCCTGCTAGCTGCTTTTCTCTGTGCTGCCACTGCTGGTGTAGAAAAAATTTAGGAGAAGCCACATGATCAACAGACTGGTTAAAAGAAGCATGTAAAGCATTGTGGAAATTGGAGTCATGACAGGGGGTGCTGATTTGTACTGGTCACTGGTATTAGGGTATATCATACCTTGTTTATTCCCTTAAGGAGTAAATGTAGAAGCTCTAAGAATTATCCTATGTGGCTTAATATAGAAGTAAAGAAGTTAATAGGAAAGAAGAGAGAGGCATTTAAAACTACAAGTCTGTTGGGACAGAAGCTGCATTTAATGAATGTAAATAATATAATATATAATAAATGTTGTAAATCAGCAATCCGGAAGGCAAAGAAAGGAAATGAAGAGTGCATTGTGGCTGAGGCTAAGACTAACCCCCAATTTTTTTTTTAGTATATTAATAGTAAAAAGATGCAGGTTAAGAATGTCACTCCTTTAAATAATGGTACCAGTATGGTTGTAACAGATACAGAAAATGTGTTAAATCAGTTCTTTTCTTCAGTGTATACAATAGAGGAGTCTGAGTTCCCAGGCTCACTTTATAACTGCACTAATGGTTCAGCTCAATCTAGTCAGTGGCTGACTCAGGATATGATTCAAAAAGCTTTAATACAAATTAATGTAAACAAGGCTCCAGGGCCTGATGGCATACACCCCTGGGTTCTAAGAGAGCTTCGTTCAGTTTTAGGCCATCCCCTAATTCTGATTTGCTTTCATCTGGTATGGTGCGGTGCCTATGGATTGGAGAAAAGCTGATGTTATTCCAATATTTAAAAAGGGATTACGATCTCAGCCTGGCAATTATAGGCCAGTAAACTTGACATCTGTGGTGGGCAAATTATTTGAAGGCTTGTTAGATCACATTCAAAATGTTGTCCTAGTGAATGGCATTATGAGCAACAATCAGCATGGCTTTATGAAGGATAGGTCATGTCAGACTAATTTGATTGCATTTTATGATGAGGTAAGTAAGATTCTGGATAGTGGGGGGGGCAGTAGATGTGATCTATTTGGATTTTGCCAAAACTGTGCCCCACAAACGACTGCTTTCTAAACTAAGGTCTTTTGGGTTAATGAAGTCGTTTGCACGTGGATAGGAAACTGGCTACAGGATCGGGTACAGAGGGTGGTTGTTAATGGGACATTCTCTACTTGGAGTAAGGTTCTTAGTGGGGTCCCCCAGGGCTCAGTATTGGGTCCACTTTTATTTAACTTGTTCATTAATGACTTAGGGCAGGGTGTTGTAATTAATGTATCAGTGTTTGCAGATGACACAAAACTATCAGCCCAATTAATTCCATCCAGGATGTGGCACTTGCAACAGGATCTTGACAAACTGGCAATCTGGGCAGCTAAGTGGTAAATGAGATTCAATGTTGATAAATGTAAAGTCCTGCACCTGGGATGTAACAATATCCACTTATACCCTTAATGGGACTGCACTAGGCAAATCCATAATGGAGACGGAGCTTGGAGTCCTTGTAGATGATAAACTTGTCTGTAGCAAGTAATGCCAGTCAGCAGCATCAAGGGCAAATAAGGTCTTGAGTTGTATTAAATGGGGCAGAGAGTCACGGGAGGAGGGGGTCCCACTGTATAGAGCACTGGTAAGGCCCCATCTAGAATATGCCGTACAGTTTTGGTCTCCATCACTCAAACAGGACATTATTGTATTAGAGAGGGTACAGAGAAGGGCAACTAAGCTGGTAAAGGGAAAATCTTAGCTATGAGGAAAGACTGGCCAAATTGGGGATGTTCACGCTGGAGAAGAGGCGCTTATGGGGTGATATGATGACTATGTATAAATATATAAGGGGATCATATAATAATCTCTCTAATGATTTATTTACCAGTAGGTCTTTCCAGCTGACACAAGGTCGCCCATTCCGATTAGAAGAAAAGAGGTTCCGCCTAAATATTGGGAAGGGGTTTGTTACAGTGAGAGCTGTAAACAGTGGCGTAACTTGGGATGCCAGGGCCCCCCTGCAAAGAAATTTTCAGGGCCCCCCTCTGTACAAAATAGTGGGAGATATGCTGACTGAACAGTGAGGAATAACAGTTGTGTTTTAGTGATTGTATTGTATTGCAATGTGATTTCTCCTACCTCAGCTCTGTGTAAAAGCTCTTGCCTTAGCTCCCTGAAACGTCTTTAAACTGCAGCCGGTAAGAGCACACACTTCTAATACAGCCAGTGCTTGAACTGGGATCAAAAAAGTGGAGGGCTGGTACGCTCGGCACACAATGCACCCACTATTATACTAAGCCTCGCCCACCAATACTTTTGAGTTTCAAACACTTTAAGCCAAAACCATTTTGCTATTTCCACTTTTATTAAAGGAGAGCTAAACCCTAGGTATAGGACCTGTTACCCAAAATGCTCAGGGGCTGGGGTATGCCCGATAAGGGGTCTTTCCATAATCTGGAACTGCATACCCCAGTCTGCTAAAAATCATTTGAACATTTAGTAAACCCAATAGTTTTGTTTTCCCACCAATAAAATTTAGTTATATCTTAGTTGGGATGAAGTACAATATTCTGTTTTGTTATTACAGACAAAAAACAAATGTTTTGAAATTTTGAATTATTTAATTAAAATTAAGTTTATGGTAGACAAACTTCCTGTAATTTGGAGCTTTCTGGATAATGGATCCTATACCTGTACTGCTTAATACAGCCAATTACAGTAGGTACTGGTTTTGAAAGTCTTTTCTGAAACATTCAACCTGCAATCTGTTTAATTAATAGCCCCCCTGGATTCTCCTGATCATCTGGGGCAGTAAATTTGGCTTCTGTCTTTCCCCTGACCTCATCACAGTATTAAATTAACTCTTTCATATCACATGATTTTCTTTTATTATATGGCTTCCCTCATGGACCTTGTACAGGTATGGGACCCATTATCCAGACTGCTCGGGACCTGGGGTTTTCTAGATAAGAGATCTTTCTGTAATTTGGGTCTTCATGCCTTAAGTCTATTAGAAATTAATTTAAACATTAAATAAACCCAATAGACTTTTTTTTCTTCCAATAAGGATTAATTGTATCTTAGTTGGGATCAAGTACAAGCTACTGTTTTATTATTACACAGAAAAAGGAAATTATTTTTATTTCTATAAAATGGAGTCAATGGGAGACAATCATTCTGTAATTTGGAACTCTCTAAATAACGGGTTTCCAGATAATGGATCCCATACCTGTATATACATTTTTAAGAAACTCTTTCACACCCTTTTTTTTTTTTTTTTTTTTAAAAATATGAATTCTGGTGGAAATCAACAAAAACACAAGTAGCATAGAAGCCAGCACAAGCTCTTCTCCTTCTGGAGCTCCCCCCTCCCTCTCAGAAACTAAAGGTGGACTGGACTCCTTGACTGTGACTTCCCTGCTGCTGCTGCACATTCATTTCTATGTGATCACTGAGACACTTGTTAGATAAGCAGGATCAAGCTGCAGCAGCACATTCACTTCTCACAAGTCTCAGTGATCACATAGAAATGAATGTGCAGCAGCAGCAGGGAAGTAAGTCACAGTCAAGGAGTCCACCTTTAGTTTCTGAGAGGGAGGGGGGAGTGACAGAAGTTTAGTGTGTATGTAACGGAGAGAGAACAGAGCTTTAAAAACTCAAGGAGGCTGCTGCTGCTGCAGTGGGAATGGGGAAGCGGGTTGTTGTGCCTGTGCTGTGGCATCATTGTAAGGAGCGGTTGAATCTCAGTCGGCAGCAGTACTCTCAAGTGCAGCAAGCGTGCATGACGTGCTGCTGCGACGTTCTGCTCCTCTTCCGGCTCCCTCTCTGGCTTCCTGTTCACCGCTGGCCACTTCCACTGCACCGACTGGGGAGGGGGGTGGTGCGAAATGCTGCAGCCTAGTTTGGATACCCCTGCCCTAAATGATCCTGGCTGGTTGCACATACTGAGGAAGCAGGCCCCTGCCGGGCCCCCTGTACCTCCGGGCCCCCCTGCGACTGCGGGGTCTGCTTCCTCGGTAGTTACACCACTGGCTGTGAAGATGTGGAATTGTCTCCGTGAATCAGTGTTACAGGCTGATACATTAGATAGGTATAAGGAAGGGTTGGATGCTTTATTCACCAATAGCTCCTCCCAGCAGACAGGAGGGAGCCAATGAGATTAGAGGAGGGAAAGGGGTGTTACAGGGAGAGCTGGGAAGTGAATCAGTGGTACAGGCTGATACATTAGATAGGTACAAGGAAGGGTCGGATGCTTTATTCACCAGTAGCTCCTCCCAGCAGACAGGAGGGAGCCAATGAGATTAGAGGAGGGAAAGGGGTGTTACAGGTGGAGCTGGGAAGTGAATCAGGGGTACAGGCTGATACATTAGATAGGTATAAGAAGGGGTTGGATGGTGTTTAGCAAGTGAGGGAATACAGGGATATGGGAGATAGCTCATAGTACAAGTTGATCCAGGGACTGGTCCCATTGCATCTTGGAGTCAGGAAGGAATTTTTCCCCCTCTGAGGCAAATTGGAGAGGCTTTAAATGGGGTATTTTCAAATGGGCCTTCCTCTATTTTAACCTGCCTAGCTGCTAGTTGATCCAAAGTTCAAAGGTTGAATTTGATGGATGTGTGTGTCTTTTTTCAAACTAACTTACTATGTTTGAGGCCTCACCTGCAAATCAGAGGGGGCTCCTTGCTCTCAGTACATGGCAGGAACTGCTTTTGGTCCTTCACGATGGTGCGAATGTTCGTTTAATCTTGGACAGGGGCGTAACTATAGAGGAAGCAGACACTGCTACTGTCAGGGTTGGACTGGGATGGCGAGACACCAGAAATAAACCCAGTGGGCCCCTGCCCTCATGGGCCCAGACCTGCTCCTCAATCAACTAGCCCCCCCCATAAAAACAATACGCATACTTGCGTTTAGCATAAGGTTGCCACCTTTTCCCCGAAAGAAATCCAGGGAGGTGGGCCATAACACAGTGACGGCAGGGCAGTGATGTGACAGGGGTGGGACTGTGATGTCGGGGGCGGGGCTATGGCGATCACTGCGTCAATCTCTGGAAATCCTGCCCAGTTTTCCTAATTTGGAAAACCGGGCAGCCAGTTTTGACCCGAATGGACCTTCAAAAAACCAGGCTTTCCGGGTCAAAACCAGAAAGGTGACAACTCTAGTTCGGCATGCGTGGGGGCCCCAGAGGTTTGGAACCCAGTGGGCCCCCAATGCTCCAGTCTGACCCTGGCTATTGCTGTGGGAGTGCTAACAAAAAAAATATAGAATATGTCTTATTTCAAATGTTTACAGAAAGGGGCCTATAGTGATTTTGCATAGGGGCCCAATTAGGACGACTGGCCGTATTCATGGGGTCCCATAATGCAGCGGCCTCCCCCAAGCCCCAGTGAGAAATCATATTTTTACATGGTCGGGGATGTGATTATCCCAGTGTCTTATTATGTAAAGCATTCATGGGAAGATAGAACCAATTGTAGACTTTTGTGCTGGAGAAATCAGTAAAAAAAACATTTGTGCTGGAGAAATTCCAGGGAATAACCTTGGCAGGAATCCTTGGGATCACAGGTACTGCTGCGGAATGTGATGAGCCAGGGATGTGCCTGGAGCAAAAAACAGTAACTAATCCTCAGCAAATTCCAGGAGATTACATGTTCAAAAGGGTGGGAAGGTGACCCTGAGATGCCTCCTGATATCAACCCTTCCATCCCATGGGAAAAGTAAACAGATTTAGAATATCCTGCTGGAAACAATGATGTTCAACCCAAAACTCCGCTCAACCATGGCCAAGTTAACTTAACTTAAAGGGCATGTAAAGGCAAACAAATAAAATCCAATTTTTACTTACTTTAATGAAAAAGAAACCTATCTCCAATATACTTTAATTAAAAATTGTGTACCGTTTTTATAAGAAACCTGACTGTATGCAGCGAAATTCTCCCTTCATCTACTGCTGTGGATAGGAATTGTCAGACACTGCCTAGAGTTACACAGCTTGTTATCAACAAAAATCCCCAAATCTTACAACCCCCAACACACTACCATTTACTGTATAAATCACTTTTATATTATTTCTGCCAAAGTACATAACCTTGCGCTTCTTAACATTTAACCTCCTTTGCCAGTTTGCTGCCCAGCTCTCCAGTTTAGTCAAATTGACCTGCAAAGTGGCAGCATCCTTGGAACATCTGTGTTGTATGAAATCCACCAACTTCCAACAGCCTGTTATATTCCACAATTCTTCTGCATTTTTTGGTTTTGACTCACACACACCATTTTTGATGTCACCCCACAAGTGTTCTACTGGATTCAGATGCAGGGATTGGGCCACTCCATAACGTCAATCTTGTTGGTGTGGATCCAAGATGTTGCTGGTTTACTGGTGTGTGTGTGGTCGTTGTCTTGTTGAAACCCCCATTTCTAGGGCATTTCCTCTTCGGGATAAGACAACATGACCTTCAAACATTTGGCTTGAAACTGATTCATGATCCCTGGTTTGTGATAAACAGGCCCGACACCATAGTATGAGAAACATTAGGATACTTGTGTCACAGGCTTCACTCTGTACTGTGGCTTCAATTCAGTATTTGGGGGTCGTCTGACAAACTGTCTGTGGCCCCTAGACCCAAAGAAAACATCTTACTTTCATCAGTCCACAAAATGTTGCGCCATTTCTCTTTAGGCCAGTCAGTGGGTTCTTTGGTAAATTGTAAGCTCTTCAGCATGTCTTTTTTTTCCAACAATGGGACTTCTTGCCGATAGCTTGGCTTCACATAGGCCTCTTCTAATTGTAACAGTATCACAACTTTACTCCTTATTTCATCTTCCTGGAGCTGATCAATGGCCCAGTCTTTGCCATTTTGGCTATTCTTCTATCCATTCCAGTTGGGGTTTTCCATTTTTGGTGCCATTTGAAAGCATTTGAGATCATTTTAGCTGAGCAGCCTATCATTTTCTGCACTTCTTTATATGTTTTCCCCTCTCCAATCAACTTTTTAATCAAAGTCCGCTGTTCTTCTGAACAACGTCAGAAACAAGCCATTTGAGTCAGATTTTCAGAGAGAAATTCACTATAACCAGCAGCACAACATTTGCTCTTTCCTTAAAAATGGCCGGAATTGACACCTGTTTTTTTCACAGAATCAATGAGCTCACTAATTGAACCCTACACTGCTATTAATTATTTGCCATATAGAAATGTCATTTCGACCAAAAAAAGTGATTGATCAGGTTAGTGATGTCAGACTGCTATTATTCTGAACACAACCGTATGCTTGGCTAGGGAAGCCTTGGATTGAAGATAACATCATATTTAAAAAGGATAAGTAAACCTTTAAAATAAGTCATTATTTATTTTCTTTTTATTCCAAGAAATTAAGGGATACATGTACTGTTAATATGAATGAATTTTGTTCCAACAGCGCCACCTACTGGTCAGTTTCCCACCAGTCTGACCACAAAGTAGTCAAGGAAGTTGTCAGGAGAAAGAAAGAGGCTGCTCTGATGTTCTTCTGCTTAGGAAAGATGTGAGAAAGGTTTCTAATTGTTTTCCTAAGCAGAAGAACATCAGAGCAGCCTCTTTCTTTCTCCTGACAACTTCCTTGACTATTTGGTGGTCAGACTGGTGGGAAAATGACCAGCAGGTGGCGCTGTTGTAACAAAATTCATTCATATTAACAGTACATGTATCCCTTAATATCTTGGAATCAAAACAAAATAAATAATAAATGTGCATTTCAAAATTTCTTAGAATAGCCCTCATCAATTTTACATTCACTTATTTTAAAGGTTAACTTATGCTTTAAGCCCTGTAAGCCTGAGCTGCTGAGTTAGATACGCAGTTTATTATAGGGCAGTAGAGGGCAGTGGAATAATAAACAGCCCCTGGTTAACACAAGCATGATGCCATCTCTGCAATTTAACATTTAAACAAACTACTTTCTTTCCAATAGCCCAGCTTATTACTACTATTTATTTTTTATGGGGCTAGAAACCCATGAATAAGTATACACCTGAATTGCCAACCTATCCATCTGTGGTCATACTAGCCTACCGGAGGATTCTCATGTTGGACCAGTGCTCAAGTGGGCCCAGCCTAGGAGAATTCAGATCAGCCAGCCCTTATTTCCACCGTGGGCCAGTAGAAAATTCTATACCATTTGGCACTATTTAGATCTAATTATTAGACTGGTAGGCCCAGAGTATCAGGTTCCCCAGATCGGCACTAGGAGAGTTAGCCCAACACTGTAGCCATCATCTAGACAAGTGTTAGAAAAGATGTTTATTATAAAATACAAAAAATGTAAGTTAAAAAATTTAATGCATAGAGTAATTAAGGGGTTAGAAGTCTCAGGGTATAGGACCATGGCGAAGACCTATGTAAAAAGAGATGGCAGAATCCATTAAAACCGGCCACTGAATCTATAGAAATATATATCTCAAGCAGCAATGGTCACCCTTCATAACCTCCCCATGTTCGACCCATAGTTTTACTCCATTCACTAAAAAAAAAAAAAAAAAGAAAAAGTCCGGCCACTGTGCAAATGAAGTCCTTCTCCTCTTAGAAACCTTCAAACTTTCTCAAAAGTCTTCTCATTATGAAGCCACCAAGGAAGCAGCATCTTCTGCTTCCTCTGGCATAACAGACTGAACGTTCCCACAACCATCCATCGTTTTAGGAGGATGAGAGAGGGAATTCTGGGAACCAATACTGAATAGTTTCTCAAGTGGACACTCCTGGACATTCAGTCCTGGTGCTGTAGGGTCAACAAGATTGTTTGGTGGATCTTGAATGGTTTCCGGGAATTGGAACACAGAGGATGAGGCGAAGGAGCTGGTAGAGTGGCTCAGTAGGGTCAAGCGGCTTCCAGGAGCTGCAAACAGGGTGGAGAGTCCAGCAGAGGAGGAACGAGGAGATGGGCCTATTCCAGGGGGAAAGCCGCTGAACAGTGGAAGAGTGTGCGTTAAAGTGTCCTCATTCATCTCTTCTATGTCAGATAGAGGCTGGAACTGCATGTCTTCCTTAGGGATCCTGGAAGGGGCAAGTTAATACAAAAGGCAAAATGAAAAAAACGAGGAACAGAAGAAGAAGTATCTGACACTAGGAACTGATTTCTAGATTCTAGGTCCCAGCAAGAGAAAGAAAGCAGAATAGCACTTACGCCATGTTGAATGTGGAGCCCTGGAATGATGGCAGATGCTTCTGGAACAAAGTCGCCGCAGTGTATGGAGGGCGCGGGTCTGAGTGATTCCAGTAGCGATCCTTCTCCATGGGAGGGACATCTGAATACATCTCATCCACAGCCAACATGGAAACCTGGGGCCACAGCAGGATATTATAGGAACAGAAGACAATGATAAGAGGATGATATTTGTGTCTCCACTGAACTGACAGTAAAATCAGTGGGGGGCAAGACGTTACCTGGAAATTTCTGTCAATCAAAAAATTGGTTTCAAAGTCATCGTCATCCTCGCCGAAAGGGTTAATGAGCTGTTCACCCACCTGTGAGCAAGAATACATATGTGAAACAGCAACTGTGTGAGGGATGTGCATATAGAACGTTCCTTCTCTGCATGTTTGCATTTACTCATGTGTTAGAATCCTCGAATATCTATCGTCTTTGGTCTGAATCTACCAAAGCTGGAGCTCCATGAGAAGATCAAGGAGCTCAATTTCCCTTACAGAGGTGACCACAGCTTGGCATTACGTTCTCATACCTTCAGCCAACCAGCATAGAAGAAGAACTGGAGCAGGGTGAAGACCGGGATATAAAGGTCCAGTTCATGGCCGGGATACCCCCGTGATGGGTCCAGGAACTGGCGTCCAATCAAACAGGTCAGGAAAAAGCTGTACACGGCAATTGTCACCACCTAGTGGCAGAGAAAGAAAAAGACACAGATTGCTGAATATCCTCTAACCAATTCACTTAACAACAGTCCCCTCGTGCTTTATGGCCAGGATTCTAGATAGGCACTGTGGGTCCAGGGACAAATCCCAGTGATCCCTGCCGACCCAGACCCGATCCTGCCCTCCCCTGTCACATCCCTGCTGCCCTCCCCCGATCCCTGACCAGCTCTTCCCCATCAGTCCCAGCTGCCCTCCCCCGATCTTTTACAGCAAGGGCCCTAGAGAGTATGTGGGGGCATCTGGAGTAGCCAACCCTGTAGGCCTTGTGCACCTCAGTCTGACCCTCTGTGGCTCATAAAACAAAGGGTGGGATTAGTTTCTATGTATTTAGGACTCTGCTAACTGATCTTTTTTCATTACATGCTTGTGATATTAGCAGTTTTATGGTGCTAACATTGTGAATTTACAACACAAGGGCACCCAGGGCACCCAACCCACCCTGCACCACAAAAGGGGAACTATCGAGAAAATGAAAATTTAATATAAGCTTCATCATCCTTGGAATAAGAAACTTTCTAAATAAAATCAATTAAATATTCTGCATCATTTCTGAAATAATCAAGTTTAAATTCACTATTTCTCTCTCAGAATCTGTTTCTCTTCATTCTGTCTTCATTTATGAGTTGGGTGTCAGATAAATGATCCAATATATCTTATGGGGGGGCTCCTTTTGCCTAGAAGATGTATTAGAGCTCACTCTGTTAAACTCACCAGACATCATGTCTCTCTATATGCAGGATTTGTGCAAAAGGCAGTTATTTTGTTAGATGACTTATCCAATATATCTTATAGGGGGGCTTCCTTTCCTAGCTGATGTATTAGAGCTCACTCAAATAACCAATTCCAGTACAAACAAAATCACTGCCTTTTGCACAAATTCTGCATGTAGAGAGACATGATGTCTGGTGATATTAATAGAGTGAGCTCTAATACATCTTCTAGGCAAAAGGAGCCCCCCTATAAGATATATTGGATCTAACTGTCAATGAATATCTGACACCCAACTGCTGCATGAAGACAGAATGAAGAGAAACAGATGCTGAGAGAAGGACAGTGAATATAAATGATTTCAGAAATGGTATAGAATTTTTATCTTCTAAAAAAAAAGTCTTATTTCAGAATGATGACACATATCAAATTTTCATTTCCGCGATTGACCTTTAGCATAACCAGTCAGGCACTCAGTCCGACCAGCAGTATAAAAGTGTTAATAACATAAAAATACATAAAAATACATATAATGTATATTGCAAACATGCTCAGAAGAGAAACCTGAGCAATTTTAGATTCATCTGTTAGGGGAGGTATTATTTTCATTTTAGTGAAACTGTCAGTATTCGTGTAATCTGAGCAAATAGTGGAAACAGGTGCAAAAATAAGAGAACAAAGTGCCCCAAAAAGAAACTTATTTTTTGAAATGTTTGCCTACCTGAGTATAAACCAGGGGGACACTGATCCAGTCGTGGTGGAAGAGCATGCCGCAGTTCCCCCGGAAAGTGTTTAGCTCCTAGGACCCAATTTAAGAAGAAGAGAATCAGAGCTTTGCCCCATGACGTGACCCCATTTCCTTCACCTTTCTCATTCGACACTCCACTAAGTGCTCACCTCCATCAGCATTTTAAAGGAATGATCATCTCGGATCCTCCCCTCGCTCCTTCCCTGCGCTGCCAAGTTACAGAACCACACGCAGGGAACCCAATACTTGTTATAGGACGACTGAAGGTTCTCAAACTTCTTCCTCTCCAGGCGAGTCATGAACCCTGAGATAATGATACATTTCCCTATCAGACTCCATGTCCCATAGTTCCCTCCTGTCTGTGTCACTGTATCACCCTGCAGTGGGAGGGACAGACTCATGTCCCATAGTTCCCTCCTGTCTGTGTCACTGTATCACCCTGCAGTGGGAGGGACAGACTCATGTCCCTTAGTTCCCTCCTGTCTGTGTCACTGTATCACCCTGCAGTGGGAGGGACAGACTCATGTCCCATAGTTCCCTCCTGTCTGTGTCACTGTATCACCCTGCAGTGGGAGGGACAGACTCCATGTCCCATAGTTCCCTCCTGTCTGTGTCACTGTATCACCCTGCAGTGGGAGGGACAGACTCATGTCCCATAGTTCCCTCCTGTGTGTCACTGTATCACCCTGCAGTGGGAGGGACAGACTCATGTCCCATAGTTCCCTCCTGTCTGTGTCACTGTATCACCCTGCAGTGGGAGGGACAGACTCATGTCCCATAGTTCCCTCCTGTCTGTGTCACTGTATCACCCTGCAGTGGGAGGGACAGACTCATGTCCCATAGTTCCCTCCTGTCTGTGTCACTGTATCACCCTGCAGTGGGAGGGACAGACTCATGTCCCATAGTTCCCTCCTGTGTGTCACTGTATCACCCTGCAGTGGGAGGGACAGACTCATGTCCCATAGTTCCCTCCTGTCTGTGTCACTGTATCACCCTGCAGTGGGAGGGACAGACTCATGTCCCATAGTTCCCTCCTGTCTGTGTCACTGTATCACCCTGCAGTGGGAGGGACAGACTCATGTCCCATAGTTCCCTCCTGTCTGTGTCACTGTATCACCCTGCAGTGGGAGGGACAGACTCATGTCCCATAGTTCCCTCCTGTCTGTGTCACTGTATCACCCTGCAGTGGGAGGGACAGACTCATGTCCCATAGTTCCCTCCTGTGTGTCACTGTATCACCCTGCAGTGGGAGGGACAGACTCATGTCCCATAGTTCCCTCCTGTCTGTGTCACTGTATCACCCTGCAGTGGGAGGGG
The DNA here is from genome assembly GCA_038501925.1 of Xenopus petersii. NCBI lineage: Eukaryota > Metazoa > Chordata > Amphibia > Anura > Pipidae > Xenopus > Xenopus petersii. The sequence goes on along the minus strand of CM076677.1, from coordinate 7,159,634 downwards.
CAGACTCATGTCCCATAGTTCCCTCCTGTCTGTGTCACTGTATCACCCTGCAGTGGGAGGGGCAGACTCATGTCCCATAGTTCCCTCCTGTCTGTGTCATTTAGATTAGTAAGGTCAGGCACTTGTGTGATTATGTGACCCAGCAGTGGGAGGAGCACTCACCAGCTTCTACAACATGGTCTATTGTAGGGAATCTTTTGAAGACAGCGGTACTAACAGAACGCAAGATTAATAGCCCTGATAGGCTGCAGTAGCGCATCAGAGTCCGGCGGTACAGACGTCCTTTTTTATCAGACCCATGAACAGTACCGGAGATGGCGCACATAACACGGTCTGGGAAGGGAATACTGAGGTACTGGTTCCACCAGCGACTTACCACCAGAGTGACATAAAAACCTGCAAGAAACAAAAACTGAAAGTGAACAAAATGCTTAACAGGGAACCTCAGGGGAGGGGCTAAGCAGAAAGAGGACCATAAGGATCTGTTGATAAAGAGAAAGGGTTATTGGATAGGGAGGTCAAACATGGGATGGTCAGGCAATAAAAGGGGAAGGAGTCAGTAAAGGGGCAGCAATTTAGGTAGAAAATGAGGGGGTGATGCAGGAAGAAAAGGGAGGCAGACGCGGAGGCACAGACAGTAAAGAGGATAAAGAATGGAGGCACAGAACATAAAGAGGAGGTGAAAGGAGAGGTAACAAGGAATTGTGGGACAATGGACAGACTCACCCAATACAAAGGACACGGGGATGAGGTTTGCATAGTTATTGCAATAAATTGCCACTTTCTCAAAATAAAGTCTCTGTTCCTCATTTAGAAAGAACCTGTGGGTACAGAAGGGAGTCAGTGATACAGCTGAGAGTTTGGCACAATCATTTCACTTCATTAACGAACTTTATTGCTGGAGCCAATGATCACTGCAATTAGCTCACATTAATATACAAACTCCCAGTCATGTCATTAACTTGTGGTACTTACATTTGTCTGCCAGTAAATTCACATTCAGCTCCACTAAGAATTACCTGTATGTGATGCTGAGTGCCAGGTACATGATGAAAAAAGCCAGGAGTTCCTTGTACAGCAGTTTGTATATACTCCCCCTCCATAGCAACAAGAGTTTATAAAAGCCCCCAAAACGGGCATTTGCTACGCGAGCTGTGTATGTGACCGTCATGTCTACCCGCGGAATATCACAGCATTAGGGGTCCAACCTGGAAAAGGCAATAAGGAACTGAGTAAGTGAAATATCATTATACAGAAAGAACTGGCTGCTCAGGGGTGGGGTTAGTGGAATAAGGAGTTACAGGGACAATAAGGGGCTCAGGGGTGGGGTTAGTGGAATAAGGAGTTACAGGAACAATAAGGGGCTCAGGGGAGGGGTTAGTGGAATAAGGAGTTACAGGGACAATAAGGGGCTCAGGGGAGGGGTTAGTGGAATAAGGAGTCACAGGGACAATAAGGGGCTCAGGGGAGGGGTTAGTGGAATAAGGAGTTACAGGGACAATAAGGGGCTCAGAGGAGGGGTTAGTGGAATAAGGAGTTACAGGGACAATAAGGGGCTCAGGGGAGGGGTTAGTGGAATAAGGAGTTACAGGGACAATAAGGGGCTCAGGGGTGGGGTTAGTGGAATAAGGAGTTACAGAGACAATAAGGGACTCAGTGGTGGGGTTAGTGGAATAAGGAGTTACAGGGACAATAAGGGGGCTCAGGGGAGGGGTTAGTGGAATAAGGAGTTACAGGGACAATAAGGGGCTCAGGGGAGGGGTTAGTGGAATAAGGAGTTACAGGGACAATAAGGGACTCAGGGGTGGGGTTAGTGGAATAAGGAGTTACAGGGACAATAAGGGGCTCAGGGGAGGGGTTAGTGGAATAAGGAGTTACAGGGACAATAAGGGGCTCAGGGGAGGGGTTAGTGGAATAAGGAGTTACAGGGACAATAAGGGGCTCAGGAGTGGTGTTAGTGGAATAGGGAGTTACAGTAGGGTTGCCACCCGGCCGGGATTTTACCAGCCTAGCCTGTAAAATACCTGCCAAGGCCGGGGCCGGTATTACAAATTTACCAGCAATGTAACTGCCAGTAAATTTGTAATACGATCAAAAGGAGCCCTCGGCCTGCCCCCAATCCCCTGCAACTTACCTTTTTTTTGCCTCTTCTGGGGTCTGTGGCGTGGCCCGCCCCTTTTTATTTCACGTCCCGCCCCTTTGAGACCCCGCCCCCCCAGCAGCCGGTCATTTTTTTTTATAAAAGGTGGCAACCCTAAGTTACAGGGACAATACTATAAACCCCACAATACAGGACACTGAGCTCTAAAAACCCCACAATACAGGACACTGAGCTCTATAAACCCCACAATACAGGACACTGAGCTCTATAAACCCCACAATACAGGACACTGAGCTCTATAAACCCCACAATACAGGACACTGAGCTCTATAAACCCCAAAGTATAGAGGACACGGAACACTATAAACCCCACAGTACAGTTTCCTTCATGGCTGACCAGACCCACAATCAATTCCTTTGCTCAGCCTTTATGACTTGGGGCAAGACTTGCTCCTCACATGCCCCAGGCAACAAAACTTATATTATAATCTGTGCAGGCCTGAGGCCTGGGATCTACACAGTGTCGGAGGTTGTACAGCAACTCTCATCACTTCCACTCCATTGTGCACAAGGGGGGGTAGAAAGTGCTGCTGTTTTGGGCAGCTCAATAGACAAAACCCCCACTGTATAAACCCCCAATACAGTAGGATTGAACATAACAACTAGTAGAGCCACTCTCCCAGCTTATTGTCTGCTGCTCGTTCCCTAGGAGCACAATTCATGCCCAATTACCCCATTGCACCAACCACTCACCTCAAGGAGCCAGAGTCAGTCTCAGTGTAACAACTGCAGCCTCTCCATCCGACTAAATGTCCAAATAACTCCCCCACCCACAGTCCCTCTCCCAAACCATCTCTCCGCCCAGAACAGACACCTCTCCCCCATCCCCAGAACACTCTCACCCCCTGCAAGGCTCACTCCAATTGTCCAGGTGAAGGGGGTGGGGCTATTCTGGTCTTTAAACTGCCACTTCCATCAAAGAGGTGGGGGGTGACTTTGGGAAAGGCAAACAATGACAAAATCTAATCAGTGGAGCGAGTTCCTAAAATGTCTCCTGTTAATCAGAATTGAATGGGACTGGTATCACTGCTCACCTCTATCCCTCTACCTGTATCGCACCCCTCTGTCATTTAGCTGCACAAACTACAACTCCCAGCAAGCCTTGCCAGCATAGCCAACAGACCTCCATTTATTGTTGCGCTACATTAACCAACATGCCAGTGCCACAAAGTGCCAACCATATTCATTTCAAGCAAAACCCATAATGTAGAGGACCCACATCTTCCCCTACAAACAGGGAAACATTTAAAGGGGAAGGTGTGTAACTTCTGTTGCAGGGCTCCGGCTCACCCTTTTGCAAGCAGGCTACTAAGCAACGCATTCCGATTCATGCTGCAGGCAACACGGCTTTCTGTGCAGCCATGCAGGGCACATGTAAATTGACTCCTAATTAGCTCCTCTCCATGTGGGTTTCATGTAGGCTTAGCAGATACTCTGACTTATAGACTAAACAAACACTAGTGGGGTTCATTATAATAAAGGTATCCCTCCAGGCTGTGTTTTTTTTATGCCAGTGCCCCCATTTAAAGGGTGATTGGAGCAGTTCACCTTAATGACATGCTACAAGATTCTGCACTTGCCTCTGCTTAGCCATGAATCCTGCAGACATGGCAGCTTTGGTGTCCGGCTACTTGCCCAAAATCTGCTCACTGGGTGCCATTGGCCAAGAACAGTTTAGTGCTAAATACAGGGAGTCTTTGAGATACATGAACCCGACTTACATACAAATCACGCTTACATGCGACTCACCCTTACATGCGACTCACCCTTACATGCGACTCACCCTTACATGCGACTCACCCTTACATACAACTCACCCTTACATACAAATCACACTTACATGCGACTCACCCTTACATACAACTCACACTTACATACAACTCACACTTACATACAGAGGCTGTTACAGTAACAAACTATGGTTAGCTTGACTTTTATTAGCATTTAGCTTTAATAAACCACCTGCCCCAATTCCCTCTGGTGTGTGTTGTCTACTGCAGAGCACAGAAAGGTAAAAATAAATACTATGTTAAGACAGACATCATTGCATTTAATTAGTAAATAAATAAGTAAGTAAATAAATAAGGTTTCAACTTACATACAAATTCAACTCAAGAACCTACAGACTCTTATCTCGTAAGTAACCCAGGGGGCACCTGTATGTTTAATTTGTTACTCACGTTTCATTAACTCCCAGTAACTGGTTCTGTACAACCTAAAAACCAGAATCACCCGCATCTGCTGGTCTCTTCCAAACCTTCACCTGTCCCCTCCCAAGCCTGGTGCAAAAACCCGGAGTCCTTCACTGAAACAGATCTTATTACTTTATCCCACCCTTCCAGCTGAGCATTCTGGTCCGGCCATGTCTGTGTCTGCCCTACCTGCATTCTTCAATCCATCACTGAAAGGGAAATTCCATCAAAAAGCTGTGAATCTGTATAGTAATATGTCATTCTATGCAATGTCCCAATAAATATTTAATAATCACTTTGGCTGTAAAGCTACGTGTAATTGTTATTGCTCTTCTGACAAAACAACAGCTAGATTGGACCACATTGTTTCAAGAGTCATAACCCTTAGTGCAGAGGATCCTTAGAGGCAGACGGTAATTACGTTATGTGCACATAATGTTACACCTAGTGAAAATGTGGAATGAATGTATATGTGGAAGTTGCTTAGAATTATATTTCCATTCTTCACCCAAACATTATAGTAGCAGCTCTACTGCACGCAGCATTATGTAGCCTCTGCTGTAAATGATGTTAGTGGAATACAGAATTATAAAGAGTTATATATAAAGAATTATAAAGAAATGGTTAGTGATGACATGAAACAGGAGGATAGTCAATGTAAATAGTAAATGCAAATAATTCACTCTACAATATAAAATGTCATTCCTGAACCAGCAATTGTATTTAGTTGTAATATTGGTGTGTAGGTGCATCTCAGGTCATTTTGCCTGGTCATGTGCTTTCAGAAAGAGCCAGCACTTTATGATGGAACTGCTTTCTGGCAGGCTGTTGTTTCTCCTACTCAATGTAACTGAATGTGTAGCAGTGGGACCTGGATTTTACTATTGAGTGCTGTTCTACCAGGCAGCTGTTATCTTGTGTTAGGGACCTGCTATCTGGTTACCTTCCGATAGTTCTGCTGATGGTAGGGTTGCCACCCGGCCCTTATTTTACCAGCCCAGCCGGTAAAACATCTGCCAAGGCTGGGACCGGTATTGCAAATGTACCTGCTGCTCTGATGTTCTTCTGCTTAGGAAACATGTGAGAAAGGTTTCTAATTCTTTTCTTAAGCAGAAGAAAATCAGCATCTTTCTTTCTCCTTTTCTCAGGGTGGAGGAATGTCTGCAAAATCCCGCTGTCAGCCTCTACTGTACAAAATGAGAAGTGATGGGAACCCAGCAGGGTAAAATACTCTCAGAACTTGTTGTATAATCTGTGTCCCTCTGTTTATTGAAGTGTAAGCTCTGATGGGCAGGATTTAATAATATGTACGTGTTTTATATACAAGGAATCGAAGTCATGGGTTGGGGTCACAGCTAGGTAAATCCTAGGCGATAAAACACCTGCCAAGGCCGGGGCCGGTATTACAAATATAATTTGCTGGTAAATTTGTAATACCCTTTAAAAAAAGCCCTTGGGCCGCCCCCAATTTGCTCAAAACTTACCTTTTTTCAACCTTCTGGCCATCATGTGACGTGGCTTCACCCCCTTTTACATCACAGCATGTGGCTCCGCCCCTTTTGCATCACAGACCGCCCATTTTTTCCCACCCCCACAACTAAAAAACTTTCTAAAAATGTGGCAAATCTAGGCACTGCTAGGGTTGCCACCTGGCCGGTATTTTACAGGACTGGCCTGTAAAAATGTTACTTGATGCCAATGTTATATGTAGGAAAAAAACATAAAAATATAAGAAGGCCGGTGTTTTTTTCCAGAAAAGTTGGCAACCCTTGTCCCATTAAATTGGCATGGGAGGGTATGGCAGATGTATCTTGTTCCCAGTCTCTATGACTCTTTGTCCCAGTAGAAATTGAAAATGTTCGGGCCCAGGAGAACACAGAGAATCATGGAGGCCTAGGGTTTATTTTATATTCTTGTCATAAAAAGTGTTCTGTGCGACTGGTTAACTTAGAAATCAAGGTATTACAAGTATTACAAGTATTATACGTATTACAAGTATTATAAGAGACTGGGGTACAAGTATTACAAGTAGTATAAGTATTACAAGTATTACAAGTATTATAAGTATTATAAGTATTACAAGTATTACAAGTATTATAAGTATTACAAGTATTACAAGTATTATACGTATTACAAGTATTATAAGTATTACAAGTATTATAAGAGACTGGGGTACAAGTATTACAAGTAGTATAAGTATTACAAGTATTACAAGTATTACAAGTATTACAAGTATTATAAGTATTATAAGTATTACAAGTATTATATGTATTATAAGTATTATAAGTATTACAAGTATTATAAGTATTACAAGTATTATATGTATTATAAGTATTATAAGTATTACAAGTATTATATGTATTATAAGTATTATAAGTATTACAAGTATTATAAGTATTACAAGTATTATATGTATTATAAGTATTATAAGTATTACAAGTATTATATGTATTATAAGTATTATAAGTATTACAAGTATTATAAGTATTACAAGTATTATATGTATTATAAGTATTATAAGTATTACAAGTATTATATGTATTATAAGTATTATAAGTATGGGCAAAAGTATAAGGGCAAAGTAGGCTCAGCCCAGGGTTGTCAGGTCTAATTTTCAAAATCAGTCAAAGTCGCTACAAAACCAGCCCAAAACTAGCCAAGATTCACTTCAAAAGTAGCCCAAAAATGGCACAATTTGTAAATAGAAAAAAAGGCTAAAAAAAAAGAAATAAATATATGTGAAAATACTCAACTTTTTCCATAACGCAAAATGGGACAGAATCGCCCGTCACCAGGGGAGTAATTACAGAGGGGGGCCCAGGAGATATAGGGGACCCATAAGGCCTAATTCATATACAATTTCAATAAATATTGGTAAAACAGATCAACCTCGAGTCTAGACATTTTGGTGGACAGCAGATTTTTGCCCCAAAATTGTCTGAAATCGAGTAAAGTCACCGGAAAATGCTTAAGAGTGACGGGAGACTGGGGTACAGATCCCAAAATCTGGTAAGTCCCGACTTCTGCACAAGTCAGTCCCATTGCATGCTGGGTATTGTAGTCTTACATTAAACCTGGCAGTCGAATTGTTAAATAAAAACAACATTACCCAACATGTATCGGGAGACACAGGCTCGGCACATTAGGGCAAGAAAAAAAACCAAAGGCTCAAAAAGTAGCCCAAATCCGCACCTTGGCTATTTTGTACTTTCAAAACCCGCCTGGGCTTTAAATTAGTAGCCCAATTTGGCTGGAAAACCACCAAGCTGGCAACCCTGGCTCAGCCAATCACAACACCGCCCTCTGTTACCGCTTCCCATCATGCATTGCAAGGACGCAAGATGGTGGCTGTGAGTGTTGATCCCACTTGCTTTGGAAACATGCGGCTCCTGGTCCAGCACAGGTGTAGGCCACATTACTGGGGCTTGTTCCCAGCGAGGGCCCTGCAATGGGAGTATAGTGGTTGTTCATTGGCTCAGTTCAGAGCATTTCCCCGGACACCTTGCTTTCCACTTCCTGTCCGTCCTTGTGCTGTCCCCGGCCTTACTGTACTGACAGACTTTGTGTCACAAGCGGAGGAATCTGTTCTATTGGAGGAGCCGGCGCTGAAGAGAAAACGTTACGAGAGTGGCCACTGGGATGAGGTGAGAGCTGGAGTAGAGAGAGTAGTCTTTGGCCTCACAAGGCCCCACAGCAATCTCAGGGGGCAACCAAACCTAAAGGGGAACTCCACACAAACATAACTTAAGCTTTTTGAAAAGTAAACATAATTTCAAGCAACTTTGCAATATACATCATTTCAAAAATATACAAACTTTTCATGATTTTTAATGGTTTCTGACAGTTCCCTAAGAATAACCCTCTGCTGATATGTCTGACTACTTTGCTGAGCTGACTGACTACTGTTACTTTATATCAACAGCCATCTGTCCTCAGCCTGCATCCTCCCAACCCCACAATTCCCTGCACATGTGATTTCAATAAGGAACATCCCAGTGCAATGCATTGTGGGTTATGTAGTTCCTGCATGCCGTCTGTAAGCTGTGGAGAAGTTGTTACAATTTGTAACATCAGTGTTTAGTCCCTCCTTCCCTGCCAGGATTTCAAATGATGCAGAAAGAGAAGAAATGTTAAACAGCTGGATTTCAGCATAGAAAATGGCATTTATTCAGACTTTTTGAAGAAACAGGTAACTGTGATGGGTATATTAGGGGTTTCTGTGTTATGTGGCCTCTTTATCACATTTTGGTTTGGAAGCGGAGTTCCCCTTTAAACTCATCATTACCAATTGATATTGCTCACCAAAGGGGGTTGTTCACCTTTAAATTAACTGTTAGTATGATGTAAGAGGGATTTTTTTTTGTTATTTAGCTTTTTATTCAGCGGCACAACAGTTGGCAGTTTCAGCAATCTGGTTGCTAGGATCAAAATTCCCCTAGCAACCATGCATTAATATGAATAAGAGACAGGAATATGAATAGGAGACAAGACCTGAATAGAAAGATGAGTAATAAAAAGTAACAATAACAATACATTTGTAGCCTTAGGGAAGATTGTATTTTTTTAGATGGGAAACTTTACTTTTAAGTCAGATGACATTTAGGCCTTGGGTTTGACTGAACATTAATAATATTCCAAATAAATGCACACTGTAAATGGTAGACATTACAGGCTGATGGGAGTGAATGAAAACAAAAATCATTCGAAATGAAAGATTCTCCATATCAGGCCCAGACTGGCAATCTGTTGGTTCTGGCAAATGCCAGAGGGGCTGCTATATGGTGCCATAGAAATTCAGTATTTAGTGGGCTGGTGGGGGCTGTTTGGGCCTCTGTGTGGTCTGATTGGGCCTCTGTGTATCTGAAATGCCAGGGCCTATTTTAATTCTCAGTCCAGGCCTGCTCCATATGGTTTCTCCAGGGTGAAGATTTGGGGTGAGAGCTTATTTGTGCCCCTGGAACTATAGCAGGGTGACACCCCAATGTTTCTATATATCTGTAACCTTGTTATGAGCTAAGGGGGCCCAGTCTGAAGGCCAGTAAGGGGGAGATTTGAGGTGAGTGCTTATTTGTACCCTGGGTACCCCTGGAACTATAGAAGGGTGACTGTTACCCCAATGTTTCTATATATCTGTAACCTTGTTATGAGCTAAGGGGGCCCAGTCTGAAGGTCAGTTAGGGGGAGATTTGGGGTGAGTGATTATTTGTACCCTGGGTACCCCTGGAACTATAGCAGGGTGACTGTTACCCCAATGTTTCTATATATCTGTAACCTTTTTATGAGCTAATGGGCCCAGTCTGAAGGTCAGTTAGGGGGAGATTTGGGGTGAGTGCTTATTTGTACCCTGGGTACCCCTGGAACTATAGCAGGGTGACACCCCAATGTTTCTATATATCTGTAACCTTGTTATGAGCTAAGGGGGCCCAGTCTGAAGGTCAGTTAGGGGGAGATTTGGGGGTGAGTGATTATTTGTACCCTGGGTACCCCTGGAACTATAGCAGGGTGACTGTTACCCCAATGTTTCTATATATCTGTAACCAGGTTATGAGCTAAGGGGCCCAGTCTGAAGGTCAGTTAGGGGGAGATTTGGGGTGAGTGCTTATTTGTGCCCTGGGTACCCCTGGAACTATAGCAGGGTGACACCCCAATGTTTCTATATATCTGTAACCTTGTTATGAGCTAAGGGGGCCGTTAGGGGGAGATTTGGGGTGAATGATTATTTGTGCCATGGGTACCCCTGGAACTATAGCAGGGTGACTGGATATCGGCTCATCAATCTGACTGGCCGGAAAATGTTGCCTTCAAAGACACATTGTTAGTGCTGAATCATCAGATACAGGTAGAATTCTATTGTTTCTCAGTGTATATCTGACCATTCAGCTCTACACATGTGTATTGAAACAAAGTAACGATCGTAATTCTATGGCCACAAGACCTGGTCTTTGGACCCTCACCACGTTTGTATCAGCAGAGCAGCAAGTGGAAAGGCCACACCTGTTTTCCACTGCTTTTCTTTGTCTCTCCTTCATGTTTCTGCATCAGATCTGGAACAAAACACCAATGGCCATGAGCCATCTTTGCTCTTCATTCATATTACTTGTGCTAATGGGAGTCTTGCTTGCCAGTGGCTTCATCTGGAATGCTGACAGGGTTATAGCATCATTGTATGGCACAATTATGGGCACAATTGCAAAAGTGCTGAGAATAGCACCCTCATCAATTTTACATTCACTTATTTTAAAGGTTTACTTATCCTTTAAGGCCTGAGGGAACAGAGAAAGTTTTTTTTGAGAGGATATATTTAAGTCAATATTTAAGGAATTATTCAGTATTATAAACCGGGTAAATTGATAGCTGTGCAAAATAAAAAATGTATCTAATATAGTTAGTTAGCCAAAAACGTAATGTATAAAGGCCGGAGAGATTGGATGTGTAACAGAACAGAGCCTGGAGCTTTACTGTCTATATGGTCTATAAGCAAAGTAGATGGAGTCTCTGCTTATGTTTCTGTGCAGGAGAGGAGGACACTTGTGTATATGGATCCCTGTGCCAAATACCAACAGACACATACAGCCTCAGTATCATAATGCCAACAACTGTGGCCTTTAGCTTGGCGTGAAACCTACACAGGTGAAAAAGATCTGAAGATGATAGAGCTTCTCTACCAAACCCACTCGTGCAACTGCCGATTCCTAAGGGGCCCATCCACATGCACTGGTGGTAGTGGAGGTACAAACTGCAAAACAAGGTTCAAATAGGCAGGTGGGAAGTGACTTGTTGCCCCTGTTCTTCTTTGGCTTCTACTTCTGAACTCAGAATGAGAAGCTTCAGAGGGTGTTGGATAAAGGGGGGTCTTTCTTGCACACCTGGTGGACCTGCATTACAGCTCAGGAATTCTGGAGGATGGTAGCGAGTCTGCTCTCTGAGGTTCTACACTGCACTATACAAGCAGCCCCACACACATTCCTATTAGGAATGAAGATTAAAGCCATACACTCTAAACCAGTGATCCCCAACCAGTAGCTCACGAGCAACATTTTGCTCCCCAACCCCTTGGATGTTGCTCCCAGTGGCCTCAAAACACGTTCTTACTTTTGAATTTCTGTCTTGGAGGCCAGTTGTATTAAACCCAGTTGTACTGCCAAACAGAGTCCCCTGTGGGCTACCAGTCCACATAGGGGGTACCAAACAGCCAATCACAGCCCTTATTTGACATCCCCATGGACTTTTTCATGCTTGTGTTGCTCTCCAACTCTTTTTTACATTTAAATGTGGCTCACAAGTAAAAAAGGTTGGGGACCCCTGCTCTAAACAATCCCGCAATTTAGCTATTCACACCCTCACCGCAGCAAGATCCCTATTACCAGCAAATTGGAAACAACCCCAAATTTCCGGGGCGACAATCATTGATATCAAAGGTAAACTGGATCAGAGCAATGGAATCCATAAGAGACAAACTTCAAGACAGAAGCTATTAGGTGGGCCCAGTACCTGCAGAACCTGCAATCTAGAGGTACCACACGCTGAATACGAGATGTCCTGACCTTTTATTTAGCTACGACCTGATAACTTTCTCTTCCATCCTTTCCTCTTTTCCCTTCATCTTTTCCCCAACATACCCCTCCCCCACCCATCCCAATTTTAACCGCCCTAAATTTATGTTTACTAGAGGAGACAGATGCCTGCCAAATAAAGAGTAACATGCCATGATACTGACTAACGATGCTGTTCAGACACAGTTATATATGTTTTATTCTGCAAATATAATCCTTTGTTATATCCTCATTATATGGGATTGTGTGCAGCCCTATAGGTCCTGAGTTCTCTTTGCAATTGATGTTAAATTTGCTTCTGACCAAACGAGCCCTGAACTACATCTGTGCAGATGGTCCATTTTCAAAACCTTGGAAATTTGCAGGCGAGATTAGGGTTTTCAGTGGCAGAGCCTGGGCACCCTTCCAACTTCCGCTGGAAATTAGGGCTGCTTTGAACAAAGAGAATTTGACTTGAGCGAGCATCATGTTGCTATGACAATAACTCACCTGTAGATGGTGACATAGGGCTGAATGTGAAGTTGAGGACACTAATAGTACTAATAATGTTTCCTGTGCATTCTAATGGGGCATTTAAAGCTGCACCCAGGCATTGCAGGGCCACAATAAATTCCCCTTGGAGCCCACGCAGGCCCAATGGGGGTTTGACAAACATTATAAAAATGGAATTGGGAAGGTTTTTTTTTTTATTAGGGTTGCCACCTTTTCTGGAAAAAAATACCGGCTTCCTATATATTTATCTTTTTTCCTTATTAATAACATTGGGACCAACCATAATTTTTACCGGCCAGGGCAGTAAAATACCGGCCAGGTGACAACCTTACCCCCTATACTGCTGGGCCCCCCAACAAGGTTCTCTTTCTCTGTAGTGCTTCTGATCACTAAAGCCCCATGCATGTAAGAATGTGTATTTCAGCTGCAGAATGCTAGAATGGAGTAAAGCTTTATTGCTTATTTGCTCACATGTCAGAACAATAGGGAATCAGCAAAGCACCTTTCCCTGAGCAAGCATTAATGCTCTTCTGGCCGATCCTGCAAGCTAAGGTGATGTAAATCCAGGCTGAATGGTAATGTCAGAGCAGCACCAATGGCCTTGCAGCACCTGATCGAGGTACGGAGGCAGCAGAGCCAATCACATCCAGGGCCCCCTCCTGTCTCACTCCTCTGCTTCCATTTGTACTGACTGCACAAGCCAGTCGACTGTATTTAGAGAGCAAATGAAAGGAGGCCACGAAGAAAAAAAAAACATCCTTCTAAAAATATATACGTATACAGGAGGATTCATTGTACTGGCGTCAGGAGGCTAGAGCTAAAGGAGATGCCATATTTGTAGGTACAATAATAATCTGTATTCTCTATGAGCACCAGCCCACTGTCTTATAATGTATAACCAGTAACAGGGCAAAACCATATCAGCAGCTGGCAGCAAGGGTAGAACAAATCACGCTATGAGATGCCACTTGGGCCCAAGGCCTGACATTGGGGGTATGATGGACGGTGGAGACCTTTATTGATGTGGTAAATTAGCATAGAAGGTTTGCAGAATGAAGCAGTAGGATTAGAAGGACCTACTCACAAAAGCTTACAATCTAAAGGCATAGGAGTTAGGAGAACAAATGAATTATCTATGATTTAGATCTGGGTACAAATGCAGGGACAGAGGATTGGGCAGAATTGCTGCAATCATCAGCATGTGCTATGGGCACCTCAGGGTGGGAGGGCAGGTACAAGAGAACGTCCCATCCAACAGCTGCAGTTGAACTGGCAAAGCCAAACACTAGAAGGAACACAATGCAGTTCTGCAGGCAGGAGGGAGACTCTCAGGATTGCTTAAGGGGGCCCAACATTTTTTACATTGAGGTGGTTTGGGCAGAGAAGCTGGTGGGGCTCTGGTTAGGGTACGACTACATGGAAGAAGGGGAACCTCAAGCCATTTTTTGGCTCCGGGACTGCAAAGGGTCGGCATACAAAGGGTCGGCTGCACATGTCATGGCAGATTGTCATGATGATGATTTCTGTGAATAGTAAATCTTGCAACATGAACCATCTCACCACAGGAGGCCCACTGGCAATTCATTTAATTGTGAATTTACCCTTCAATCCATGATCTAAAAGCCCATTCAGTGGGTCTGACTTTAGTTTTGGAGGGGCCTAAATCCAAACTGCCTATTGCAGGTCCCTATTATTTCTATAGATTAGTACTGTTCGTCCTTTAGTAGGCTACAACTCCCAGATCACAATCCCTGTATATCATTCAAAGGGGTAAATGGTAACAAAGTGCATTTATATTCCCCACACAGCATGTGATCCATCCTATACCCTACTGGTAATGGCAGGCCTTTAATTCATCAATGCTCTTGCTTATTTGCTGCAAGGATGCAGATTCCTTCATTTGTTGTTGCTATTAATTAGATGTATTCTTTTAATTACAGTAATGCAGGAGCTAATTAGCGCTGACTAAGATTTCCCTATGTACGAGTGTTTATGTTGTTATTCAGCTGTTTCTTTTCCTACAGAAACCCTACTGCTAGCAGCTTCACTTATGGCAAAGGGGCAGGATCTGGCTTTCATGGGATGCTGGGAATCACAGTTCAACAACATCCCTGACTTAAGTATTGAACATTTCCTTTGGTCCCTTTGCTGGAGACCTGCCTTGCAGTGCAACTGTCCCTGGATTGGAGTACAGTTATGGGATCCATGATCAGGAAACCCATTATCTAGAAAGCGCCAAATTACAGAAAGTCTGCTTCCCATAGACTCCATCATAATCAAATAATCCAAAATTTTTAAAAACTATTTTCCTTTTCCTCTATAATAATAAAACAGTAGCTTGTACTTGATCCCAACTAAGATATAATTAATCCTTATTGGAAGCAGAACCAGCCTATTGGGTTTATTTAATATTTACATGATTTTCTAGTAGACAAGGTATCTGAAGATCCAAATTATGGAAAGATCCATTATCCGGAAAACTCCAGGTCCCGAGTATTTTGGATAACAGTTCCTATACCCTATAATAATGAATGTCAGTTCTACTGTAGGTTGTCAGTTGACATCTAAAAGCAGAGCACAGTATCACCCCATGGTACTCTCATTCTCATTCCTGCATAGACCATGTGAGTAGCAGTCACGGCGGAGGTTAGTTCTGCAGGACAGACATAGGACATACTATCCTTTGAAATGACCTTAATCGGAAGCAGTAGGAGGTAGACTGAGACGTTATTTGATATACTAGCCCTCCCTCCCCCTCTGTAATTTGCCAGAAATGCTTTCTTCTTAGCTTTGACCCCATTAACAGGACAACATTTAAAAAGAGACATTATATAACAATCAAGTTTCAAGTTTTGAGAACAATTATGGTGATTTATCAGTACGAGGCAAATTTGAACCAGGGCCATAACCCATAGCAAAAAATCAGCGATAAGCATTTTCCATCCAGCTTCAGGTATAATCATGAAAACAAACCTTTGATTGGTTGCTACGTGTTACCGCCTAGATACAAATTTGCCCAGTATGGCTCCCCTGATGCAATTCTTTCATTCTAAAGCTTCAGTCTAAAGCTGTTGTCGGGCCTTGCTGTCAAGATTGGGTTAGGGGTCGATGTGGAGGCAAAGGAGGGAAGTGTGAGTCCTTGAGGCAGGAGCTGTTGGTGCACTTGAAAGGAAGGACTGGTTCAGGATAAGGACGTAGGACGTAGTATCACTCAGGGTGGAGCGGGTGCAGAACAGGACAGAGAGGGTGTAGGATCAAGCAGGATTGAGCGGTGTAGGATCAGGACTGTAGCAGATACTGGACAGGAGCAAGACAGTGCGGGCGAAGAGTCAAGACAGGACAGGACTGGAGCAGGAACAAGACTGGAGCAGGAACAGGACTGGAGCAGGAACAGGACTGGAGCAGGAACAGGACTGGAGCAGGACAAGGTTCAATCTCAGTAACTAATATCTAACCCCGTTGGGCAAGGACTGCATCTGCCTACTGATGTGGTCTTCCTTACAGGGGTTCTTCTTCGGCCTCTATTATGAGCCAATGATCATTGACCCTGGAGAAGAACCCCTGGAGCATAACAATGTACGTAATGTGCTCTTGATTTTTTCTTTGTAATGAAAAACAGTCAAAACGTTGAAGTTGTTAAGGAATTACCAGGGCTTGCAATAAAATGTGTTGAGTTGGCAGTTGTGCCTCCACTTCATTTAGTTGATCACTCCTTTCTTTCATATTGACCCAAGCTCGCTTGAATACTTGCAGCTTAGGCGAACGTTCTGCTGTGCACAGTACTTTTAGCCAATACATACAGTGCACCTTTTCAAAGTGGGCTGAACCAGCAGGACCATGGACCATTTGAATAGCCGCAGAGCCATGCCTGGAATTTTCAGAATACAAATGAGCCCTGTACAGGTTGCGACCACTGAACGTAGTGTTTTATGCCCATGAACAGGCCAATAGGCTCATGTTACTAGATCACATGACAATCCAGCTGTAAGGGTTACACCAATTGCACTGGACTCAAGCAATTTGGATTTACGGGACGTGTCCCTGATTTTTACAGCAATCTGGAAACCTTCTAATAGGCTGCAGACTCGGCCAAGAGATGATGAGTTGAATCCAGTGCCCGAGTGATGGGCACCTTTACTTGCAACTAGGGTTCCCACCTGCCTAGTATTTTACCAACCTGGCCAGTAAAAATTAAGCTTGATCATAATGTTATTAATAGGGAAATGCATAAAAATATAGGAAGGCCGGTATTTTTTTCAAGAAAAGGTGGCAACCTTACTTGCAACCTGAAATGTTCAAGTGGGGCCATGATAAAGCAAGTTAGGGGATACTTTTGCATTGACTCAGCAAGACTATAATTACATTTAAGATGGGCATACACAGCAAGGGCCGCTTGTTTGGTGCCTTTGATTTGGCCCCCTATGGTTCAAATGATCAAATATGGAGATCTCTGCATTCCTGATCCAATCACATGTCCTCTCACAGGTCTATAAGTTTTCTTGCCGATATTGTCTGGCCAGGCATTAAGAAAGGCACCATACACGGAATAAACTCATTAGGGGTCAATCATCACCCTGGGGGGTGGGTACAAATGCAAGAGCACTAAGGAGTGAAAGAGTATGGGGCTGGTACAGGCCAGGGAGGTATCGAATGTGCCTCCTCCACCCCTCTGAAATGGAGCACAAAGGTATGCAGTTTTTTTGCACAATGTCCCGCACAGTTGACAAAGTGAAAAAAAAATTGAAGATTGTGGCCTTTTTGCCCTTTGAACACTGCTTGGGGCATTGTAAGTGAGCCCTTATGTTACTTTGGCATGGAGGGGGATGTTTTGGGTCAATACGCAGGCCAATAGGCCAATGTAACCAACAGGCTACTGTTACCAGATCATAAGGAAATGTGGAGAAAGCCATGGGAGGGGTCAGATTTTATTATTATAATCTCAAAATTAAAATAGACCCCTTGCCTTTTGGTCAGTCATTGTTCCTTCATGGTATTGAGTGAGATTTAGCAACACACAATCATGAATAATTAATCTGAGGGTCCTTCGCACTTAATTGAACCAGATGCATGATTCTTGATCAATCTGAGCAGTTCCTTCATCCTGTATGTATGATTTTTTTCTCAACACCAGTTCCCTTTGCATCCTATCCTTATCTTGCCCCTCTGCCTTTAGCCTGAGCCAAAATCCTTTCTCGATACTGTAACTGCCCACTTTTGGCATCTTCTTCATGTATAGCAGCCACTCCTTATCCTGACCTTTGCCTGTCCTTGACTTCATTTACTGCTTCACTTCCCTACTGAACTGCTCTCCCAAAGTGATACGATCACTTCATTCAATAAAGTGTAATGGTGCTGCTCTGCTCCAAGGAAACGAAACACTGGTGTGTCCTGGGGTGTTGCCTACTGCTTAAATTAAACCTTTAAAATAAGTGAATGTAAAATTGATTAAGGGGGCTATTCTAAGCACTTTTGTAATTTATATTTATTATTTATTTTATTATTTATTATTATTATTTATTTTCATTTAATTCCAAGATATTAAGGGATACATGTACTGTTAATATGAATGAATTTTGTTACAACAGCGCCACCTGCTGGTCAGTTTCCCACCAGTCTGACCACCAAGTAGTCAAGGAAGTTGTCAGGAGAAAGAAAGAGGCTGCTCTGATGTTCTTCTGCTTAGGAAAAGAATTAGAAACCTTTCTCACATCTTTCCTAAGCAGAAGAACATCAGAGCAGTCTCTGTCAGGTTCTTTGGTGGTCCTGGAAAGCCCAGTTAGACATTGGATTGAGCATGTTATACCTTCTGATCATCACATTTCAGATTGTCCAGGAAACTTTAGCCACAGATGAGCAGATGCCTAGAAGAAGGAAAATATTGATTAGACAATTGGTGCTAGACATGTTTGTTTAGGATGGAAGACCATTCAGAAATATAGGGAAGAGCTTATATGGACTAGCCATAAGTGGTGAGTGTAACAGCTGGGGGATTCCTAATCTGTGGTCAAAGGGAACCATTCAAGAGGTTGAAGTGGTAGGACAGTAGGTGCTGATCTAACAAGGGTATAAAACCGCCTATAAATAAAAATTGTTGGTGGCAGCAGCAGAGCATCCATGTAACGGAAATCTGAACTTCATCATATAATCATTTGCCTTCCATAAAAACCAGTGAAACAGGAAACCATTGTCTATACTTCATAAAAAAGAGGAAATTTGAGAAATAATCTATATAATTTGGCAGGGGGAGTCAAGCAGGGCCAGAAAGGCCCATCCAGCTTTCAGTGAGTGGGGGGGGGACATTTGGAATTTCCAGTTCTCATCTTGTACAGGAGGTTAAAGACTCCAGCTAGCCATTAGCATGAGGCATAAATCTGTAAGCTAGAAAGCTAGCACCAGTGAGAAGGTCCAGACCACTCAGTCATATATATATTTATATGTTAGTGCCTTTGTAGGCTAGTAGCTACAAGAGATACCAAATGTTTAATTTTTGCATGTAGTGAATATCAAAGTGGGGGAACTAGCAGGCCCGGATTTGTGGCGAGGCCACGAAGGCCCGGGCCTAGGGCAACAATACTTTAGGGGCGGCATGCCACCCAACAACATTAGGGAATGCGCTGGGAATGCGAGGACTCTGTCCCAGAGGTAGAATGTGCATTCCCATGTGCGCTTGTAAGGGAAGGTGGGCGCGCTCGCGAGGAGGGAGTTTCACCCTCCAGCCTTTAGGGATGGCATGCCGCCCAGCCGCATTGGGGAATGCATTGGGAAATGCAACTACTGCTCCTGGCCAGTGCTCCGCCACTATCCGGAGGTTGACTGCGCATGCGCTCTCACGAGGGGAGGGAGTTTCACCCTCCAGCCTAGGGGTCGGCTGAAACAGGGATCTGGCCCTGGGAACTAGTAGGCGCGGGTCAGGACAAACTCAACCTGTACCCAACCCTAACCCACAAAACCTTAACCCATATCCGGCCATGCAATTGTAAGACCCGCACCCAATCCATACCTGTGTCATTTTGTTCCATACGCTACTTCTGAGCGCGCCTCTGGTTCTGAGACAGGGAATCTTCGGAGCAGTGGGGACTATACTTCCCACTCTGACCCGCACCCATCCCTAACCCACAATGGTTGACCAAACCCACCCAAAAAGTGGTAAACCTGCAGGTCATCCTGGGTTTCTGGTCAACCCATACATCACTAGGGAGAATGCCCCCTTTAGTGGCCCAATACCCATATGAACAGCGGGTAAAGCAGGATGGGCCCACCTTTCACACACATTTTGTGGGTTGCAGGTGGATTCGAGTTGAGCTCTTCTTCCGCTCTCCCTACCTGTGACCTTACTCTGACAGCTTTTGCTTCTGGCAGCCTCATACCTGCCCCACCCCATCCCCTTTCATAACATCAGAGATGGACAGGTCGGTAGGGGTTGGGATTGAACGGGTTCATGTCGGGTGTGGGTCAAAGTTTTGTCTACCAGCGCATCACTAGTCCCCTTCCATTTTCTTATGCAGAGGCTTATAATCACTTTTTTCTGGCTACATTAGCAAATAGTTTCCATGAACTTACAGGATTGCAACTGCCTGTAGAAATATTGCTTTAGAGCCCTGTATTTATCAAAGGCTGATAAACCTTTCACCACACTTTGCCAGAGGAGAAGATTGAATAAGAGAGAGAATGAATAAAGCTATGGAGTTCTCCTCCAGCAAACTGTCTGCTCACCCCCTAGTACTATAGCTATGCCACAATAAGCAAACTTGATAGTTTGGAGGGTTGGACTGGCAGGGGCCTACTCCAAGCAGAGGCCCCAGAGTATTAGAAGTGGGGCTTCCCACTAAAGGGACACATTTTGGAGGCAGATATTAATGGTACTTGCCGTCCCCTAACTGTCCTAGCTGGTGGGTCATTCAGAGGAGCAAGGGAAGGAGTGCCCCCTATGTGTCCATTAGTTCTCTAACCCAGGGGTCCCCACCTGCCGGGCCATGGCCCAGTACCGGTACTGGGCTGCAGACAGTCTTGAACTGGGCCGATGAGCCTAGGGGACAACTAACGGGGTGCGCCGAATTGGCGTTCCAGAATTGGATGCCGTCACTCCAGAATTGGACGCTGACCCCTCCTGACCCTCTTTCGACCTCCCCAACCCCCTCCCCCGGTACTTGCAAAAAAATATGGTTCTACACCGGTCCCCAGGCCAAAAAAGGTTGGGGGCCGCTGCTCTAACGCTCCTGGGTCATAATAAATGATCCACTTTGTCTTCATTACACTCAGGCAATGAGGAAAGGGCAATGCCGTTACTTTCCAAGTTGGGTTGGGGGTCCCTACTTGGGAATTTTCACCTTGAAAAGACAGACAACTAAAAATATATAGAATATATTTTGATGGAGTCTTATGATTTCAAGTTCCACATGCTCTGCACTAGGGTGGCAGGTATCACAGGCAGGAGGTATTTACTCAGCTAGCTCTGCCTTACATCTAATCTTTTTTACGTACACAATTATTTTACCTGTATTCCCTGCCACAACCAACTCATCGGACATCCATATACAGACAGAAATCAGAGGAGGCACATGTTGGGCCCTTTGTAATATACTGATCAGTACTAAACACTGGATTGCAGAGTCCTGGCATTGGCAGGGCCCCATATAGTTGTACCACCTGTTCCCCTGGATGGCTGCCCTGTATACAGACCCCCTTACAGCCGCAGATTCCTTTCCTCGCAGACTTTAAAACCTGTCTCTCTGGTTCCTTCGCACTGACACTACTATTCACATTCTAGTTGGCTTCAGCTGTCACATTGATCATCTCTCTGTTGCGTGGGTTTGTGCATCCTCCATGTAATCTCTTTGTATTTCTATATAACTTTACACGGTGCTACTTGTATACACAGCACCATACACTTTTATATTACATTAACCCTTGCCTTGGCACCTATTGGCTCATTTGTCTATGGCACCACAGATCAAAAAGCCAATCAGAAACGTGGAATCTACACTACATGACCTTTTAAGTGGGCACTGTAGATACTAAGATATGTATTGCTAAAATGGATTAATTGTACAGCAAATTAGTGGACAGGTCAAAGCCTTTTTCTGAGGGGCCACATCTTAGATGCCATCGCTTGTCTTTCTCTGTGTTCCCGAGCATCAATTCTGCTTCTTGCCGTGCCAACGTCTGTTCACATCAGTTACTCCCACTGACTTCTCCTGTCTTAAAGGGCGACAATGTAATAAAAAAACAAAAATAGACTTGACTGTAGTGGATAGTTACTAAATATGCCTTATAGATACCATACTGTAGGGATCCTCCATAGTAGTTCCATTACACAGTCAACTTCTAGACAATTCATTTGACACCCATGATCCAGTCCCTTAGAACCCAGTAGTCCTAAATGGTTAGCCTTTGGCTCATGTCAAAGTAAATAAGCCCTGGTAGCCAAAGAACCCAAGCAGGTGCTTCATCTGCCATTTCAGCTGCAATGAAACGTCCTCCAAAAATGGTAGAACCACCAAGATGGAAGAGGCCTACAAAATACACAGTTGGTTATTTGGGCTTGTCCCACCGATTCCTTAAAGGAAAACTATACCCCCCAAACAATGTAGGTCCCTATAAAAAGATATTGCATAAAACAGCTCATGTGTAAAACCCTGCTTAATGTAAATAAGCCATTTTCATAATAATATACTTTTCTAGTAGTATGTGCCATTAGGTAATCATAAATAGAAAACTGCTGTTTTAAAAAATAAGGGCCGCCCCCTGGGATCGTACAATTCACTGTGCACAGAAACATACCAACAAACCATACTTGTTAGGTCACATGAGCCAATTAACAGACAGAGTTCTGTCTTTTGCTTCAAAACTTCTTCCTGTTACAGTTAGAGCTGCAGTATTTCTGGTCAGGTGATCTCTGAGGCAGCACACAGACCATCACGAAATAGTGGGACAAGGCAAGAGATGTAAAAGGGCAATATTTACTTAAGTACATACTGCAGTTTGGTAAGATTTTTTAATATGCCACCTAATATGATATAAACTATTGATTGCTTAAGTATTCATTTTGGGGGTACAGGAACAGGAACTAACTGGAGGTAAGAACAAAAGAAGGACAGAAACAGGCTTGAAGGCAAAGACAAGGCTATAGCTGCAACTGAGTGTAGACAGGAACAGGAATAGGAGTGGAGCTGACTGGATGCAGGAACATACTGTAAGTAGGGCAGGAACAGGCTTGGAGGCAAATACAGAACAATTACTGAAACTGACTGTAGGCAAGGAGTAGGAGTGGTACCTACTGGAGGCAGTAACAGGAGTAGATACAAAAGTGGAGGCAGGGACATAAGCAGGACAAGAACAAGCTTGGAGGCACATACATGAGAATTACTGGAACTGACTGTAGGCAGGAACAGGAGTAGGAGTGGTACCTACTGGAGGCGGGAACAGGAGTAAGAATGGTAACTGGAGGCAGGGACATAAGAAGGACAGGTACAAGCTTAAGGGTAAATACAAAACTACTGTATAACTGGAACTGACTGTAGACAGGGAAAAGAGTAAGAGTGGAGCTGACTGGAGGCAGGAACATAATGCAAGTAGGACAGGAACAGGCTTAAGGTGGCCATACACGGGCCGATAAAAGCTGCCGACAGACCGAGTCGGCAGCTTATTGGCCCGTGTATGGGGCCCCCCGACGGACTTCCCCTATCGAGATCTGGCCGAAAGTCGATCGGATGGGACTGAAAATCCCGTCAGATCGCAGCCGCATCTGTTCGCCCATAAAGCCACCGTTAGGATCTGATCATTGGGCCCTAGGGCCCACGATCGGATCAGCCCGACATCGCCAAATGAGCGGATCTCTCCGTGTATGGCCACCTTTAGAGGCAAATACAGGACAATTACTAGAACTGATTGTAGAAGTGGTACCTACTGGAGACAGGGACAAGAGTAAGAGTGGAGCTGACTGGAGGCAGGAATAGAAGTATGAGAGAAACTGAATGGAGGCAGGAACAGGAGAAGGATTGGAAAAAACAAAAGGCAGATATATGACTACAATTGGAATTGAATGGAGGCAGATACAGGACCATGACTGGAACAGAATGAAGGCTGGAGAAGGACTGTAATAGAATATAGGGACAGCACCACCAAAGATCAATACAAACATCAACATACAATGGACAGAGAACTATCCTTGCCCAGGACTAATAAAGGCATATTGGCACCAGATGGGGGGGGCAGCATGGGCATGATAAGGTAGAGATATCTACATTTTGGGATGATAGTATTCCTTTATCTCGTACATATGAATAAGTCCACAAAGCCTAGGGCACCCAAGTTGCCAAAGACTACCCCTATTTAAAACATGACACATTTACAGAACCTGCTAAAAAATAGTTTTGGATCCCCTGCACATTAAATGTACATTGACAATAAAACCTGGATTTTTGTGGGGTACAGTGTGGCTGTGAGTCTCGCAGTCTCACAATGTGATGTCACTATCCATTTACCTACCTGATTCGAGTGACAGTTTTCCCCAAGAGGCCTGATTAGACTCTCTTTTCACCGCTATCCCAGTATTTTTAGCATGCCGCTTTTTTGAACACGTTACTCAGCTTTGTGCCCCCCCCCCCCAAGAGTTAATAAACAAATGCCTATTGTAAAGCAGTGACACCAGTATGGGAATAGACTGCTTGCTAATGAGTGACATGACTGGAAGAATATCTATTAATTAGAGACGCTGCCTAAAACTAAATGGAGAGTTGAAATGAATCCTATTGCACATGGCAAAGGCTCTGGGCAATTAGCGATATTCACTGTAAATATAACTGAATAGTTGCAAATGAGCAAGACTTTCTTTATTAGTAGTGGGACATAAATAAAAGAAGACTCTGTAGGCCCCATTAATGCTGTCTGGCCTATGGTCCCTTAGTTGTTGTGCAACTCTCAGCTGGGAATTGTAGTTTAACGGCAATGAAGGGCTGTAATTTGGGCAGCAGTGATATGAAGTGTTACTGTTCAGTGGCTGAATGATGGAGGGAACAGAATTGGGCTAGAGAGCACCCACTAAATACCCAAATGCAGGTTTGTCTTGCCTTCATCTTCATCTCTTTTTTCTGTTGCCATTGTGTCCTGCTGTCTCCATCTTCCATCATATTACTTTTCTTCTGTTCTTCTGTCTGCATATTGCTTTACATCTTGCTTAACTGTCGCTATCTTATTTATCTGTTGCATTTTGTCCTACTGTCTCCATTTTGTCCAGCTGTTATCATCTTGCTTTTCTCAACATCTTGCTAAACTGTCTTCTCTTGTCATCTTGTTCTTCTGTCTCCATCTTGCTTTACATCTTGCTCTTCTGCCACCATTTTGCTCCACTGTCTCCATCTTGCTTTACATCTTGCTCTTCTGTCACCATCTTGCTCCACTTTCTCCATCTTGCTTTACATCTTGCTCTTCTTTCACCATCTTGCTTAACTGTCTCCATCTTGCTTTACATCTTGCTCTTCTGTCACCATTTTGCTCCACTGTCTCCATCTTGCTTTACATCTTGCTCTTCTGTCACCATCTTGCTCCACTTTCTCCATCTTGCTTTACATCTTGCTCTTCTTTCACCATCTTGCTCTAATGTCTTTATCTTGCTTTATAGCTTGCTCTTCTGTTACCATCTAGCTCCACTGTCTCCATCTTGCTTTATATCTTGTGCTCAACTGTCTCCATCTTGCTCTCCTGTCGCCATCTTGCTTCAATGTCTCCATCTTGCTTTACATCTGGCTCTTCTTTCACCATTTTGCTCCACTGTCTCCATCTTGCTTTACATCTTGCTCTTCTGTCACCACCTTGCTCAATTGTCTCCATCTTGCTTTACATTGTGCACTTCTGTCACCATCTTGCTCCACTGTTTTATATCTTGCACTTCTGTCAACATCTTGCTCCACTGTCTCCATCTTGCTTTATATCTTGGTCTTCTGTCACCATCTTGCTTTACATCTTACTCTTCTGTAACATCTTGCTCTATTGTCTGCATCTTGCTTTACATCTTACTCTTCTGTCACCATCTTGCTCTATAGTCTTCATCTTGCTTTACATCTTCTGTAACCATCTTGCATTTCTCACCATCTTATTAATTTGTCTCCATCTTGCCTTACTCACCATCTTGCTCTATTGTCTCCATCTTGCTTTACTCTACATCTGGCTCACCTTCTTGTTCATTTGTTGTTTCCATCTTGCCTTATTCACCACCTTCTTTATTTGTCTCCATCTTGCCTTTTTGGCCATCTTCTTCATTTGTCTTCGTCTCGGCTTACTCACCATCTGGCTCTACATCTTTTTCTTTTGTCTCCATCTTGCCTTACTCATCATCTTCTTCATTTGTATGTATCTTGTTCTGCTGTCTCTGTCTTGCCTTACTCGCCATCTTGCCCTATTTTACATACTATCTTCCATTCTTCCTCCCCACAACAGCTGCTTTATGGACCGTCACTGTTTGTGGAGTACGGATGTTCTGAATTCACAATTTTGGGATTTGGCCCAAATCCTTAATGAAGTATTCAACCAAATCAGAACCTGCATATGCAAATCAGGACAAGGAAGGGTTTGGCCTGGCACTTGGATTCTGTCAAACCTGCTGAAAAAGGTTGAATCCTGGTCGAATTCTGAACCAAATGTGGAGCCCTAGCTAGTTAGGTAGCCTGATGACCCTTACTGACGTTCATTCACAACTAACACTGGTTGCTACTATGCAGTTCATTAATATGCATGCTGTAGTCTGTACTGGCTTCTGTAGAACTTGGTAACTGATTACTAATTATCCTGTTGGAAGAGGAGATGCAACTTTAATCTTGTCTGGGGTTATAGATTAGCACCAGGGACGTAAACATCTGATGGATCTGTGTCTCTATCGTAGCATGTGGCCACATTGTATGTTACCTAGGTGACCGCCCTGCAGGCCACTTGTTGTACATCCAGAAGACCATCTGTACATAGCCAAGTGTTAATGTTAATGACTACCACTTAATAAACACTGTAACTAGCGGCTAGATAAAGTGCAGGTGGCACAATACATTTTTAATTGTGGGATTATTTTGTAAAATGTCCCATCCAACCACCAAAATGAGGCATTACAGCTGATGCTTCTGGGAGCTGATGGGATTGTGGGACTTTAGAGGTCAGGTCAGCGCATGGGTAGTCCATGGGTTTTCCTCATGTTCTAGGCCTTCTGCGCCTCATCCATCTACCAGGATAGGGCATCTGCAGATAATGCTATGGGATCTGACGGGATTGTGGGGCTATAGATGCCCAGATGTTGTGGTCAGACTAATAAATGGGTTATAAATGCCCGGGTGTCTGTAGGCAAAGTGCATCAAAAGCCCTGTATTTATGTAGGTGTTAAAGGGGTGGTTCACCTAGAAGTTAACTTTTAGTATGTTGGCTAATTCTTAGCAATGTTTCAGTTTGTCTTCATTGTTTATTTAAATGTTTTTTAAAGCATTTGCCTACTTCTTCTATTTTCAACTTTCGAATGGGGGTCACTGACCCCATCTAAAAAAAACCAAATGCTCTGTAAGGCTGTTCAAGTATGGAATACGTTATCTGGAAACCCATTATCCAGAAAACTCAGAATTACGGAAAGGCCGTCTCCCATAGACTCCATTTTATCCAAATAAAGAAAAATGATTTCCTTTTTCTGTGAAATAATAAAACAGTAGCTTGGACTTGATCCCAACTAAGATATAATTAATCCTTACTGGAGGCAAAACCAGCCTATTGGGTTTATTTAATGTTTATATGATTTTCTAGTAGACTTTAGGTATGAGATCCCTTATCCAAAAAAAAAACATTATCCAGAAAGCTCTGAATTATGGGAATGTTGTCTCCCATAGACTCCATTTTATCCAAATAAAGAAAAATGATTTCCTTTTTCTGTGTAATAATAAAACAGTCGCTTGTACTTGATCCCAACTAAGATATAACTAATCCTTACTGGAGGCAAAACCAGCCTATTGGGTTTATTTAATGTTTGCAAATACGGACTCCTTTGACATGTTCTCAAGATGAATAAAAACGTCTTTATTTATTAACATATAATAAAGGCATGTCAGCTTAAGCAACTACTACTGACGTGTCCCATTTCTTTCCACAATACACAACTTTATAGCAATTCTCAATCACAGAGAATTTCCCCTGAATTATCCTTAAAGGGATATTACTTAAATTTTTATTACCATACACATCTAAAATCTTAAAACCAATAATAGCTGTAGGCATGTAGCTATATTAATGTATGTAGAGGATTTAAAAGTACAGCTACAGGTAAAGATTATGAATGTAGATCCAGCGTCGGACTCCCGATATGTAAATTTTGGGGGAAAAAAGTTGCCGGCGCTCCGTCTGCACGTGCGTGCCGAGGGATGTCACTCACGCATGTGCATGGTGCCATTCACGCATGCGCACTGAGCAGCGCCTTCATACAGTCGTGCTGAGCTCGGCATGTCACAGTAGGGGGCCCTGGGCTGGAGGGGGGCCCTGAACCAGCAGTTCCCCCCAATCCGACCCTGTGTAGATTGTATATAAATTCTAAAACTAGAAATGTGATATATCTGACCACATGTAACTTTGGCTGCCAGTATGTTTGTAGAACTGTGCAGAGAATCCTAGAATCCGAGGATCCTAGAACATGTAGCTTGTGTGGGGAGTAAAGATGAATCATCTTCTATAGCTGAACATATTTTAAACATACATAATGGTAATGATAGATGCATCTCCTTTCAAGGCATAGAGTATGTCAGATTGGATAAGAGAAAAGGGGAGCTGGAAAACTTATGAATAAAAGAGAAGCATGGTGGATGTTTACTTTAGAAACAGAAAAACCTGTAGGTCTTAACAAAGGGAAATAAAATACCAAATAGGAGATACATTGAACAATTTAGAGTGGGGTCATTTGTAGACTGGATAGGGTTAATATTGCTAGATGACCTTACAAGATATTATGGGGAATACCCTTGAATTAATAAATGAACATACATGGATATACCATGTTTTTTATCATGCTATTATTGTTTTTAAGATTAAAAATGTAAGGAATATCCCTTTAAGGATAGTTCTGTGGAAATACTCTGTGATAGCGGATCGCAACAAAGTTGTGTGTTGTGTAAAGAAATGTTATACTCTGAGGAAGTGCTATGGGACATGAAACGCGTCAGTAGTAGTTGCTTAAAGCTGACCATCACTAGGCCGCGCAGTCCTAGCACCCACCCGCACTACCCCCGTAGGCGCAGGAAAGTGCCAGAGCACTGGGGAGCTGCCCATAGAAAAGGCTATAATTTGCCAACCTAGGCCCTGGTCTTTATGGCCTCCCCAAATCCGGGCCTGAAGCTGACATGCCTTTATCATATGTAAACAAAATAAAGAAGATTTTATTCATTTTGCGAATGTGTCAAAGAAGTCCGTAATTGCGATTTTTGGAAAAAGTTCCGCTGCCAGGAAGTCGGATGGTGGACACGTGATCGTCTAGAACCGGAGAACTCCACACTGGTGAGATATTTGTTTATTTAAAGTTTACATTTCTAGTAGACTTAAGGTATTAAGATCCAAATTACAGAAAGATCCATTATCCGGAAAGCCGGGTGTTCTGGATAACAGGTCCCATACCTGTATATTTATTGTTATTGCTACTTTTTATTACTCATCTTTCTCCGATCCATATTCCAGTCTCTTATTCACATGCCTCCGGCCAAGAACACACACACATTGGGGCACAGCAGATCACAAGACTCTCACATGGTTAACGTTTCCCCAGATCTGGCCCCCTCCCCTGGTCAGCAACTTTCCCATCCCCTGCTGCTTTAAAGTGCTGAATCTGGGAGTGAGATAAGTGCCTGTCTCCATAGTGTCAGCAGAACTGCCTGCTGGGAAACCATTAACCCTTTCACTCGCCCACTCCAAAGAGCGCAGGACAGAAAGGGTAAATACTGATGCACAAGTCATTTAGGGAATGTGATGGGGAGACCATGAAAAGCTTCTTCTTTCTGGTCAGTGCAAGAGATGATCATAAAATTATGAATGGTCAATAGATGGATCATAGGAACATAGTAACACGATACCTGAGGCTCAAAAAAGACACATGTCCATCATGTTTAACCTCTAAGCTTGTTAAAAAAAACTCATAAGAAAAGATTTTAGGCAGAGCCAGATTGGGGGGCTGAGCCCACCTGGGCTGTCACTTCAGGACAACAAGGAGTCAGTAGGGCAACTGGGGGCAGTACTACAGTGAGTACATTGCTGCTAAAGGGAGTACCTGGCTGCCAAACAGAGAATGTCCTGGTGCCTGTGAAAGAGTATCTAAGTGCCAGTGAGAGAGAAAGAGTACCTTAGAGACTACCTGGGTGCCAGTGAGAGAGAAAGAGTACCTTAGAGACTACCTGGGTGCCAGCGAGAGAGATAAAGTACCTTAGAGACTACCTGGGTGCCAGTGAGAGAGAAAGAGTACCTTAGAGACTACCTGGGTGCCAGTGAGAGAGATAAAGTACCTTAGAGACTACCTGGTGCCAGTGAGAGAGATAAAGTACCTTAGAGACTACCTGGGTGCCAGTGAGAGAGAAAGAGTACCTTAGAGACTACCTGGGTGCCAGCGAGAGAGATAAAGTACCTTAGAGACTACCTGGGTGCCAGCGAGAGAGATAAAGTACTTTAGAGACTACCTGGGTGCCAGCGAGAGAGATAAAGTACCTTAGAGACTACCTGGGTGCCAGTGAGAGAGATAAAGTACCTTAGAGACTACCTGGGTGCCAGCGAGAGAGATAAAGTACCTTAGAGACTACCTGGGTGCCAGCGAGAGAGATAAAGTACCTTAGAGACTACCTGGGTGCCAGTGAGAGAGAAAGAGTAGGATTCACTTTACAATTAGAAAGAGCTAATATGAATGCAGTAGGAGCTCGGAGGCCCTTTCAGCACTTGGGACAGCTCCCTGACCCCAGACTCAGCTCCTGCCAGTGACACATCCCTGCTGTCCCCTCTGCTTCTCACTGCTGCCTGCCCCTTTCACTGCTGCTCTTCTCCCCTAGTTCCTGCCCTCACTCTCAGCCTCCTCTGATTCTTCCTTCTGCTCCCCTGCCTTCCTTCCCTCCCTCCCCATTCTCTCTTCCACTCCACCCCCCCTTCACTTCCCAACAGAAACTCGTGTGGGTTTGGCGAAGCAGCTGGTGCAGTGATTGGCCCGGGGGTATCATGTGCAGATCAGGCTCAGGCGATGGTGCAGTGGTTGCCCGGTTTGGGCTCATTACCTTCCCACCTTGTTGCCTTGAGGGAGTAGGAGTGAGAGAGACACCCAGTTCTGTACTGTGGCCCCTGGTGTGTGAGTCTGTTGTACAGATTGTTACATGGGCCTTTTCAGTGGGATCAGCACAGCACTGAGGTTCCAACAGGACTGCAGCATATGCCTCCCCTCATTCTCTCTCCCCACTCTCCCTCCTTCTCTCTCCCCACTCTCCCTCCTTCTCTCCCCACTCTCCCTCCTTCTCTCCCCACTCTCCCTCCTTCTCTCCCCACTCTCCCTCCTTCTTTTCCAGTCTTTATTGGTGGCTGTGATGGGGGGGCATTATTCTTATAGTACTCCCTGCACCTTATTCTACACACTATTCCACCATTTATTATTATTATTATTCATGATATTCCCTAATTATGTACCCTCTCTTCTAACACCATCTTGCCCTACTACTTACACTATGCCCCTCCCCTTGCCTTACTATGCACATACTGCCCCTCAGCTGCAGCAACCTCTTGAAGACAGCTGATTGGTCCAGCAAGGCCATCATTTGATAGTGAGAGGGCAATGAAGAGAGTGAAATTGGGTTATCACATGGGACCCTTCAGGTAGTGCAAGGTCCAAGCAGTCCCTCTCTGCTGCCCTTCTCTTCTTACAGCTCAGGATGACTGAGAGGCAATGAAATCAGCTCACTAAAGGCTTCCCCATTTCTTACTATGTGTCCCCTCTCCCTCTTGCTCTTTCACTCTCTCTCACTGTAAATCCCACCCCCATCCCCCTCTCCCCCCTCCCTTTCCTCCTCTTCCTCCTCCCACCTCCCCGGACTGATTGCAGGATCTTGAAACTGCGGCGTGAAAGATGCAGCTGTGAAACAGGCAGAGCGCACAGGGGAGTGGGGTCTTCACCGCCGGACCCCTCGATCCCTTTTTTTTTTTTTTTTTTTTTACATTTTAATTTCCATTTAGTTTTTTATACAAGGTGCCAGGGAGACCCCAAAAGGGATGATTCCTCTCTCCATTTTTAACCCTCATTTTGTACCTAGAGAAGAAGAAGAGGAAGAAGAAGAAGAAGAGTTGTGTTTTTTTGCTGCTGCAGCTGCCTGCGGAGGGGACTGTATTTTGTGCATGAAGCCCCTGTATAGATTTCTACGTGTGTATATATGTATATAGAGCTGCCTGACATTTCTCTAGCAACTCCTAGAGACCCTCGCTCCTTCCTCAGAGGGACGCTGTTTGTACATCTGTCTCTATATTTATACCCAGATAGACAGATATAGCAGTGTATAGAGATATTATATATATATATACACACACAAACATACCGCCTGGGAAGGGACATGAGAAGCGTGCGACTGGACGCAGTCTGTCTGGATGATATGTGATGCTTTGCAGCAACCTTTCCTCTCCTCCTGCATCTTTTCCTCGAGATTTCCTCTGCCGTGACCCGCGGACAGCATGGCTCGCTTCGGGGACGAGGTGCCGGCCCGCGGGGGCGGTGCTGCTGGGCGCGGAAGCCGGCAAGGTGGCCCCCCCGGGGCTCAGCGGATCTACAAACAGTCTATGGCGCAAAGGGCCCGCACCATGGCACTCTACAACCCCATCCCTGTGCGGCAGAACTGCTTAACTCTCAACCGCTCCCTCTTTCTCTTCAGCGAAGACAACGTGGTGAGGAAATACGCCAAAAAAATCACCGAATGGCCATATCCTTTATATTGATATTAGTGTTTGGGGTGGCAAGGCCAGGGCACCCAGTGGGGGTATAAGGGGTGATTTGCTCATTCAGGCCTGGGCCTCCTTATTTGTGGGGCCCCACAGACCTGCTCAAGTGAAGAAACTCTGTTGTGTCCCACATCATTCTGTCATTCTTTTGGGAAGGGGCAACAGCATAGTGTGTCTAATAGTGTGTATAATAATAATGTGTATAATAATAGTGTGTATAATAAGGTAAAAATGGTGGAATCGGCTGTAAGTGTGGACATGACTGTGTCAAGTGAATGAATGACAACTGTGGGATAGTGTGTATAATAAGGCAAAATGGTGTCAGGGGCATTAAATATGGGAAACGGTGTATATTAAGGCAAGAAAAAAGGCTGTCAATTAGGGATGGTGTATAGTAAAGCAAGAATAAAGGCTGTCAATTTGGGATTGTATAGCAAGGTAAGAAAAATGACTGTCAATTAAGGATGATGTGTATAGTAAGGCAAGAATAAAGGCAGGCTATTAGGGACGATGTGTATAGTAAGGCAAGAATAAAGGCTGTCAATTAGGGATGATGTGTATAGTAAGGCAAGGATGTGTCTGTGGTTGGGACTGTGGCATAGTGTATAATTTACGGCAAGATAGTATCAAGGGAAGGGGCTGTAAATGTAAAATAGTGTGCATAAAAAAGCAAGAAGGCACAAGGGAAGGGTCTGGAGTTGTAGGGCAACGTGTGTAGCAAGGCAAGGTGGTATAGGGGAAGTATATAGTGTATATGGTGTGTATAGTGTGTATGGTGTGTATAGTGTATATAGTGTGTATAGTGTGTATGGTGTCAGGTTGATATTATATAGGGCCTGGTCATTTTGTAGTTCTTGTGACTTTGCGGAGCTGCATCTCTGATCTGGCAGCCTGAGACTGCTGGGTAACACTGGGAGTTATAGTGTATATATACTGTATATATGCATTGCAGCAGCTTGAAATGTTACATTTAGGGGCTCCGCACTGGCATTTTGCCTGGGGCCCCTCCAGCACTAAAGGCATGGGCCCTGCCGATGTAAGTCTGTGCATACAGCATCCCTAATTCAGGCTAATGTCAGCCTAATAATGTCGGCCTGGGGAAGGAGGATACATTGTATTTGTCATGTGCAGAATGAAAAGCTGTATTTGGTGGAACAATATTCATTTGTATATTTTATACCTCACTGATACTCTCCTACCAGCCGGGAACTGACCGTTACATGACAATGGTACATGTATAGATTTTTATATATATATATATATATATATATACAGTATATATATAGGACTGAGCTTGTCATTTCTTGTGTGTGTGTTCCCCATATGTGACTTTACCTGCAATATCATTGCTTTAGTGTGCTGTATACCCTCCATATTATATATATATATATATCCTTCAATCCTTTCCTGTCATCTCTTTATCTGTGTCTGTCCATCTGTCTCTGCATTGGACATACAGGGCCTCAGAGCCTCAGAGCAGCAGTAGGTGGATATTAAGTACTTGTACTGCAGGAATAACCCATATTGGGGCTGCAATAAGCCTATATACTGTATATATTTATATATATATATATATATATATATATATATATATACATATATATATATATATAATGTAGACAGAGGTTAGCACTCACAGGACTTAACGCAAAAATTCTGCTGTTTATTGGAGCAAAAAGCTAAAGTTCTAGCACTGTTATATATATATATATATATATATATATATATATATATATATATATATATATTTGTGTGCGTGTGCTTCACTATTTTATTCAACCTCCAGCTGTTGTTTGTTGGACTATAACTCCCAGCAACCCCTTTCAAACTGTTGGTGGAAGGCTGGGAGTTACAGTAGCGGGCAGGCTGCAGGCTGGGAGATGTGTGATGTATATACTTAATATATCATCATTACAGAGAGAGAGAGAGGTAGATTCCTTTCCTAAGCAGAAGAACATCAGAGCAGCCTCTTTCTTTCTCCTGACAACTTCCTTGACTACTTGGTGGTCAGACTGGTGGGAAACTGACCAGCAGGTGGCGCTGTTGTAACAAAATTCATTCATATTAACAGCACATGTATCCCTTAATATCTAGGAATTAAAACAAAATAGATAATGAATGTACAAAATTTCTTAGAATAGCCCCCTCATCACTTTTACACTCAATTGTTTTAAAGATTTACTTATCCTTTTTAATTCTTGTAAACATAAAATAAACCAGACTTGCTGAGGAATCATTGAAGATCCGAGCAGCAGTAACTACACAGAATTAACACCTCTGTAAATTTTAGATGTCACCTCTTTGAAGAGTTACAATGTGCCATTGTGATTGGATTAGTGGAAGAGTTTATATGCCGAGTCAGTTGTACTGAAGAAGCTGCTCGGATGAGTAGTGAAACGTCTTCATTGATTACTCAGCAAGTCCAGTTGTTTTTAGATTTACCTATACTGGAGATACCATGACCTGGATGAATGAAAATCTTCATAGTCATATTAAATAAACCCGATAGACTGGTTTTGCTTCCAATAAGGATGAATTGTATCTTAATCTGGAACAGGTATGGGACCTGTTATCTAGAATGCTCAGGACCTGGAGTTTTCCAGATAATGTATCTTTCCATAACCTGGATCTTCATACCTTAAGTCTACTAGAAAATCATATAAACATTTAATAAACCCAATAGGCTGGTTTTGCTTCCAATAAGGATTAATTATATCTTAGTTGGGATCGAGTACAAGCTATAGTCTTATTATTACAAAGAAAAAGGAAATATTTTTTGTAAGTGTGTCTTATTTGGATAAAATTTAGTCTATGGGACATGGCCTTTCTGTAATTTGGAGTTTTCTAGATGACAGGTTTCCAGATTAAGGAACCCATACCTGTACTACTATATCCCATTTAATACAGAGAGTTTCATTATGAGCACAGAGCTTACTGGGTGGTATTTTGGGGTGCCATTGGTTATATGCCCTGTTTACCTTACGTTTAACTACAACTGCCAACAGCTTTTATTGCCATTATATACCCAAACACACCTTTCATTTACCAAACCCCACAAGCCCCATCCCTTTTGTGTTCTGTCAATTGGTCTGTACCATTTATCTGTGCCCCAGGGCCCTGACAAGACTCCCACCTGCCCCCCTCCCATCAGGAAATCTGTGTGTGGGGGGGGGGGTTATGACAAAATTGCACAAAATAAGGACTTTTTCCAATTACTTTATATTTTCTATTTGTGACCATTTTTCTAATATTGAAGTGTAAAATTTCATTTTTCAGCTTCTAAAGCAGTTCTTGGGAGGGGAGGTCGCTGACTCTTTAACTGCTGCTAAATTGATCCATTTAAGTGATCCATTTGTTATTTTTGTCCCTGCTGAGCAAAATCCCCTATTATCATTAAAGGGGAACTCCAGAAAAACATAACTTAAGCTTTTTAAAAAGTAAACATAATTTCAAGCAACTTTGCAATATACATCAATTAAACAATATGCAGACTTTTCATGATTTTTAATGGTTTCTGACAATTCCCTAAGCCTAACTCCCTGCTGATCTGTCTGACTACTTTGCTGTCTGACTACTGTTACTTTGTATCAACAGCCATCTGTCCTCAGCCTGCATCCTCCAAACCCCACAATTCCCTGCACATGTGATTTCAATAAGGAAAGGAACATCCCAGTGCAATGCATTGTGGGTAATGTAGTTCCTGCATGCTGTCTGTAAGCTGTGGAGAAGTTGTTACAATTTGTAACATCAGTGTTTAGTCCCTCCTTCCCTGCCAGGATTTCAAATGATGCAGAAAGAGAAGAAATGTTAAACAGCTGGATTTCAGCATAGAAAATGGCATTGATTCATACTTTTTGAATGTACAGGTACATGTGATGGGTATATTCAGTGTCAAGTGGGCCTCTTTATCAAATTTTGGTTTGGAAGCTGGAGTTCCCCTTTACACACACTGCATCCCCTGCATTCATTTGATTGTAGATGTGGGCTGCTGTCTGCTTAATGAGCAACACTAATTTACACTGGGGAAGTGTGCTGATCTGTGCAATAACCAGGCTCAATCAGTCTTTTCTTTAATGGGTCCGTCACCCCCCCCAGAGCACGGCTCCTCGGAGGAGGAGAATTATTGACGGTTTTAGTGGTGATTTATTCGTGCCAAGCACTTTTTCTCGGGGAATTCTGCTGAGTTGAACCAAGATCCGGCATTGCGCTGCCCACTGACATTACCAGCATAGGAGAAGAAGCTGTGTTATTCTCTGCTGTTAAAATAAAAAAATGCCTCTAATACTGCTCCCCCCTTTATTCTTTATGGGAAAACATTTTAGGTTTCATTAACCAATTACTCCTTATATAAATAAATAATTTAGTGAATAAAGTACCCCCTATTGTAAAATATAAGGATATAATAAGTCACCGAGGAGTTTGATGACCATATAAAAGTGACCAAGTGCTTTTATACAGATCACGGAACTACGAGGTAACTTCTAATATCCTCATATTTTCCAACAAGGGGTACTTTAGTTATTATAATACACAAGTTTTAGTGAGTCATGTGACAAAAAGGACATCACTACTCACCGTTTATAACTGATGACATCACTAGTCACCGTTTATAAGAATATAATTTGCAAGATTTTCATGGCTTTTGTGTATGATAGATATATAATCCCTTCTAAAGGATAAGTAAACCTTTAAAATAAGTGAATGTAGAATTCATGAGGGGGCTATTCTAAGCACTTTTGTCATGTACATTCATTATTTATTTTGTTTTAATTCCAAGATATTAAGGAATACGTGTGCTGTTAATATGAATGAATTTTGTTACAACAGCATCACCTGCTGGTCAGTTTCCCAAAAGTCTGACCAGCAAGTAGTCAAGGAAGTTGTCAGGAGAAAGAAAGAGGCTGCTCTGATGTTCTTCTGCTTAGGAAAAGAATTAGAAACCTTTCTCACATCTTTCCTAAGCAGAAGAACATCAGAGCAGTCTCTTTCTTTCTCCTGACAACTTCCTTGACTACTTGGTGGTCAGACTGGTGGGAAACTGACCAGCAGGTGGCGATGTTGTAACAAAATTCATTCCTATTCATTCATAAAAAAATGCACTCATATTAACAGTACATGTATCCCTTAATATCTTGAAATCAAAACAAAATAAATAATGAATGTAAATTACAGAATTGCTTAGAATAGCCAACTCATGAATTTTACATTCACTTATTTTAAAGGTTTACTTATCCTTTAAGGTTGTAATCAGTACCCATTCTGGCAATTTGTTTGGGGCGATGGGGACAGGAAGTGATTGGCAGTTTTCTATAATATTACTCAATTCCTAAAATACCCAGAGATGCTTTGTTATTTATTTTCCATGAACAGATTGTTTTGCCTGCCAGGAGGGAAATTCTTGCTCTTCATTCATTTCTACCTGATAATTTATGCAGATGACAAAAAAAAAATAATTCTTTAGCTCTGAGTTGGAACTGAATACACTGTGCAGATATACAGATTCTGATCTGATTCTCTGATCTAGTACTGGTATGGGATCCATTATCTGGAAACCCGTAGACTCCATTTTATCCAAATAATCCAAATTTTTTAAAATGATTTCCTTTTTCTGTGTAATAATAAAACAGTAGCTTGTACTGAGATATAATTAATCCTAATTGGAAGCAGAACCAGCCTGTTGGGTTTGTTCAATATTTACATGATTTTCTAGTAGATTTAAGGTATGAAGATCCAAATTATGGAAAGATGTATTGTTTACTTCTTTCTTCCCATTCTTATACTGTAGTTTCTCTTTCCTACCACCTACTTCCTGCTTTAATCCTTTATTTCTTATTTCTGATCCGTTACTCACTGCTTTCCGCAATTTACTTTCTCCTTCTTATATTTTCCTTCCTACTTTCCTTCAGAATGATTTCCGACTTTCCCCTGGTGTACATGGAATTTCCCACATCCTGTGCCCTTGAGAAGTTATATTTGTTCAGGGTACGACATACCTTCCAACTATCCAGTTTTTCGCGGGACAGTCCAGCCTGTCCAGTCCAACCCACAGTCCCGGATTGTTACTGAAATGTCCTGACTTTCTCTTTGCTCTCCTGCACTGAACAAGCAGAAAAAGATACCAAGTTTCTAAAACTTAATTGGCTTTTGACAGAGAGCCCAGAATATGTGGCAGCTGCACTTAGATACTTTTGTAACAATTTAAGATAAGCAGGTCTCTAGGGGTAACTGTGCCTTGCAGCTTAAAGGGCAATCACCTTTATTAGCAAAACTGTAATAAGTCATAAAAACCACAGAAATGTGTTCAAACTTTCATAACCTGCCAAATTTTGTAAAAATGAACATGGTAATTACGGGGTGTGGCCACAAAAATGGGTGTGGTCAAAACTACTTTTGTCCCTCTTTCTATTTCCAAAATGTTGGAAGGTCTAGTATGAATTCGAGTTTATGAAAATCCAAGTATGGGGAGCATACTACCTCTTCAAACGATGCTTCTCCATGCTTGCGTCCCTTCCGTTCCCCATCGGCGAAAATCCCCTGATGCTCCGTGAATGGTATGAATTCAAGAATGGGATCTGTTACCCAGAAACCCATTGTCCAGAAAGCTCAGAATTACAGGAAGGCCGTCTTATACAGACTCCATTTTTATCAAATAATTCAAATTTTTTTTAAATGATTTCCTTTTTCTGTGTAATAATAAAACAGTAGCTTGCACTTGATCCCAACTAAGATATAAACCATCCTATTGGGTTAAATTAATATTATTTTAATGATTTTTAAGTGTGGAGATCCAAATTACGGAGAGACCCCTTAAAACCCCAGGTCCCAAGCATTCTGGATAACAGCTCACGCAATTGTATAACAATTTTATTTCTACAACACAATTCTTTGCCCCTATCAGGTGTGAGTTTGGTTGCTTGGGTGCCACCACCCCTGGGCACACTTCATGATGATACCATTTATTTTATCTGTGTATCCCTACTACAGACACTGTATTGGCCATGCAACAAGCCTTTAGCAGATATGTATTGCAAGGAACCCCATCTTTGCCTGATTTTGGGGCCATCATTCCTCTGATGGTGCTGCCCTCCTATACACAGGTTTTATTAGTTTATTACGCAGAACCCTGTCCCCAGTGACCTTCAATCTCTTATAATAAAACTCATATAAGAAGGGGAATTGGCCCCTCGTCACTAGGTGCAAACTCTGACGCTCTGCCCCTATTGGTTGGACTCTAGGCATATGGTCAGTTTGCTGCGCGGGTAGATATATCGCCAGGTATCCAAAAAATCAACTCTCTTCCTGCAATATTATAATCCCTTTTATACTTCCTTCTAGAGGGGGGAAGTCCGTGGAGGGGGGGAGGGGTTAATTGGGAAGGGGGTCAGGTGCAAACCCTGCACAGACAGAACATTCGTTACACCAATGGTAACAGAATATCCAGTACACCATGGTACCAGTACACCCAGTACACCATGGTAACAGAATATCCAGTACACCATGATACCAGTACACCCAGTACAACATGGTAACAGAATATCTAGTACATCATAGTACCAGTACACCCAGTACAACATGGTAACAGAATATCCAGTACATCATAGTACCAGTACACCCAGTACACCATGGTAACAGAATATCCAGTACACCATGATACCAGTACACCCAGTACAACATGGTAACAGAATATCCAGTACACCATGATACCAGTACACCCAGTACAACATGGTAACAGAATATCTAGTACATCATAGTACCAGTACACCCAGTACACCATGGTAACAGAATATCCAGTACACCATGATACCAGTACACCCAGTACAACATGGTAACAGAATATCTAGTACATCATAGTACCAGTACACCCAGTACAACATGGTAACAGAATATCCAGTACACCATGATACCAGTACACCCAGTACAACATGATAACAGAATATCCAGTACATCATAGTACCAGTACACCCAGTCCAACATGGTAACAGAATATCCAGTACACCATGATACCAGTACACCCAGTACACCATGGTAACAGAATATCCAGTACATCAACTAACCCCAGGGGCAGTAACAAATGGCAACCAATGATATGTGTGATTTTAAACAGGTGACCAGTAAAAGCTACCCCCTGATTGGTCACTATAAGTTACTGCACCAGGGCAAACGTAGCATTTTTTGCATTACCTATGCCCCATATTTTTTACCCTTACTGACCTTCTACCTGGGCTTTCTGGTGTATTTAGGAGAAGATATAGGCATCTCCCCAAATTTCACCCTAACTGGCCTTCAATGGCTCAACCATTGATCTTGGTCTGGTAAGGGTTGCCCCACAGTTCCACTGTTTG
Source organism: Xenopus petersii (assembly GCA_038501925.1). NCBI lineage: Eukaryota > Metazoa > Chordata > Amphibia > Anura > Pipidae > Xenopus > Xenopus petersii. The sequence continues at coordinate 7,118,944 of CM076677.1, read as the reverse complement.
TGTTCTTCTAAGGTGCAGTAAGGAACAAGATTTATTTGGGGGGGCATTACTAGGAAGAGGAAAATGATGCAGGGCCGACGACTGATGACAAAAACAAACTGGGCCTAAAATCTGTCACCTCTGTGCTCAGATTTCTGCCCCCCTGTCACGGCTTCCAGGACCTTTGTAATCAGGTGACCCTCACAGTGCAGTACAGACTGTCCAACATTTGTACCTGGAACAGGAAAGTAGCAGCAACACTATAGTTGCACTCTCTGCCCGGAAGACTCAATTAATTGAGAATTATAAGCATTTGTGTTGTGGATATACTGCTGAGCTTGTGCTCAAAGCAAGGCCGACATTCCCTCTCCTAAACCCGATCTCTTCCCCCTCCCCGCCTGTAATGGACAGGGCTGTAGTGCTTTTATGTGACTCAAATTTCTCTTACATGAAAACATTTGCACTGCTGAAAATTTTGAATATTATTAGCGGAGTGGAGTGATAAACGAAAATCCCTCGTGAGAAATCTCCTGATAAAAGTGAGAGGTTGCTAGGAAAACCCCTGTACAGGTGCAGCTTCTCTTTGCCAATGACTATACTTGGCACTACTCTAGCTGCTGCGAGTGACAGCGACCCCAATGCCCAGGCGGCTTCTGTATAGAAGACCCATATAGTTAAACAGGTGGAGCGGAAGGAGTCATGACTGAAGAATGAGTAGAGAAAAGCTAGTGGAGGTGGCGAATGGAATTATGGGAAATGTAGTGTGGGAAAGCAATGAAAGGGGGAAGGAAACGTATCCTAAGTTAATGTAATGTTATTAAAGGACATGTAAAGGCAAAAAAATAAAATCCCATTTTAACTTTCTGTAATGAAAAATAAACTTTTCTCCAATATACTTTAATTAAAAAATGTGTATGTTTTATAAGAAACCTGACTGTATGCAGTGAAATTCTCCCTTCATTTACTGCTGTAGATAGGAATTGTCAGACAGTCCCTAACTGCTCTGCAGGGAAACAATCATACTTATGAACAGCAGGGGGAGCCCCCACCTTACTTCCCAGCCATGCAGAACTCAAGCAGCTTTGTTTGTTTCCCTGTAGAGCATTCGGCAATTGTGTAGAGATTTGTATTGGATTTTATTTTTGCCTTTACATCCCCTTTACTGTTTCCAAATCTAGCTTCAGGGACAAAGATCATGGAGCCAGATTTAAACAGATAAACTGGGATTCTATTTGGAGGATTATTTTGCTGCAGCCACTGGTTCTGGAGAGTTGGAGAACGTTTATATTAAACAAAACAAACTATAAAGTCCACATTAGATTACATGACAACACAGGCCCCAGTGCCGTCTGTATATTCTGATTATCAACCAGTCTTGTTGTATTGGCTTCTGGCAGATATTATTTGACTTGTGCTGTTTTGATAATTTATGGCGATCCCTCAGCAGCCCAGACCACACTGAGCATGTGCACAGTCTTGGTCTTGCAAAGATGTATAACAAAGTTACAAGATGGTGACCCCCCTGTGGCCAATTTTGAAAGCATAAATCATTTGTTTGATTAGGCTTGTGGTGCAGTAAGTTCATGTTTATGTTTAGTATACAAAATACAGCATTTCTAGTCTTATTCTATTTTAGACTTTACATTCCCCTTAAATAAATCAAACTGCGGCCTTTCCACCCTAGACGTGAGTATTTCTGGGGTGTGAGGACTGTAACGACATTGGGTGGTAGGAGACAGTAGAATAAGCTGAAAGTGGGTGAAGGGTACAAAATGCAACCCAAAACGATAAGAAAGGGAATTGTCCTAGGTCCAAGAACTAAAAGGGTCTCAGGCAAAAGATGTACAATGCTATAATTATATATATATATATATATATATATATATATATATATATATATATATATATATATATATATATATATTAGTTGAATTTATATTGAAATAATCATGTGAGTGAATAGGGAAAGTGCCTGTGGCAGGGTGTAAATGTAGATGAACTGTGCTTCCCTGCGCAATTTCAGCCTGACTTTATCCAAGCAATGTGGATCACAGTCCCTGAACGAACTGTACTTTTCACTCTATCTTTTAACACCTCCTGGGGAATAGGGCGACTTTAATTTCCAGCCCCAGGCCTGGGAGGCCTTTAATCCAGTCCTATCCATTAGAGCTATCCACGGCAGCAACTGTCAGCAAGTTCCGGCAGTTGATGTTGGACATGCACAAAGAGCTCGACAGAAAATGGACTCCGCAGACATTTGGGTGAGGACAGTTTAGGGCAGTGGCACACGAGGCTAATGGGGGAGATTAGTCGCCCAGCCACAAATCGCAACTACTCTTGCCTAAATGCTTTCCCTCCAGCTAGAATGCAAATCGCCGGCGGGATGGCACTCGGACACTTCGTTTTCCGAAGTCGCCCAAAGTTGCCTCATGACGGAAAGCTGAAGCGATCCTGCCGGCGATTTACATTCTAGCGGACGGGAAGGCATTTAGGGGAGATTAATCGCCTAAGAAGAGGCGATTTGTTGCTGGGTGACTAATCTCCCCCAGTTGCCTCGTGTGCCACTGCCCTTACTCAGAGACAGGAGAATGCAGTGGGTGGGTGTAAATTACAGGGAGATTCTGTAGGACTCCAATGTCTGGTGCAGACACAACATCAGGGTGGGGGCTGCACGTGGGCACATACAGAAATCAGCAGGTGCTGCTTGCGGCAAGTTTGTTTTTCAGGAAAGAAATAGGAGGCTGCAAATCTGACACCAGGGTACCCCATACTGAGCCCAGGGCCGGATTTACATACCAGGAGCCCCTAGGCCCACTGTTGTTCGTCACCCCCCATCCCCACCCGTTTATTTGCTCAATATTTCATCTGGACCGGAGCAATGGGGATTGACGCACAGGAGATTTAAAAGATTATCCTATCTCCTGCTCATCCCTGAACCAATGTGGGTGGGGTGGGGTTGGGTAGAATGCTGCCCCCTAAAATCCTGCCACCCTAGGCCTGGGCCTTGGTGGCCTCTCCACAAATCCGGGCCTGACTGAGCCTTGTACAATAATATACATTCTATTTGATTACTTTATATTGTTTTTGGCCTCAGTTATAGGGAACCTATGGTAAATCTGGGCTGGTGCTTATATCTGAGAATAGGGAGATGCCAATATCTGGTTATAGATACAGTGAGATCTGGGTGGGTGCCTTATAAACTGAGATGGAATAATGTGTACCTTGTTATTGGAGATGAGGCAATCCCTCTATATATGTATAGCTATGGATGCACTGTAAGGTAAAATATAAGGAATAATGTAATGTAATCTATTGTAAATAATAAGGATATTAGAAGTCACTGAAGGGTTCTGTGACCATATAAAGGCACAAGGCTGCAGGCTGAGTTGTACAGGGAACTCTGATTATCACTTATGTATTATAAGGGATAATGTACCCCCTACTGTAAATGATAAGGATATTAGAAGTCACTGAGGGGTTCTGTGACCATATAAAGACACAAGGCTGCAGGCTGAGTTGTACAGGGAACTCTGAGTATCACTCATGTATTATAAGGGATAATGTACCCCCTACTGTAAATGATAAGGATATTAGAAGTCACTGAGGGGTTGTTCTGTGACCATATAAAGGCACAAGGCTGCAGGCTGAGTTATACAGGGAACTCTGAGTATCACTCATGTATTATAAGGGATAATGTACCCCTACTTTTTTTAATATAAATTAGGACTGTTCTTTACCTGCTGGTAGAGTACATATGATGCAGAACCTTTATGTAATAAAAGACACTGTGTTCTCAAATGCAGTGACCCTTACTAACCAGTCAGATGTTTGCTTTTAAACAAGTGACCAGTACATACACATGCTAAATGGCTTGTACTGGCGAGTTGACCCATAGCAAATGTTGCACCTTTATTATATAACACCCCAGTAAGGGCCCATTCTTAAAGACGAAGAAGAGGACAAAGATCGTGAAAAGTAAAAAAGGGGAAACCAGAACATGAGGTGAGAAGAATCGGCAAAGGTTTTATTGTGTGGATGAGAATTGAGATTATACTGTGTGTTATTGTGTGGATGAGGATTGAGATTATACTGTGTGTTATTGTGTGGATGAGGATTGAGATTATACTGTGTGTTATTGTGTGGATGAGGATTGAGATTATACTGTGTGTTATTGTGTGGATGAGGATTGAGATTATACTGTGTGTTATTGTGTGGATGAGGATTGAGATTATACTGTGTGTTATTGTGTGGATGAGGATTGAGATTATACTGTGTGTTATTGTGTGGATGAGGATTGAGATTATACTGTGTGTTATTGTGTGGATGAGGATTGAGATTATACTGTATGTTATTGTGTGGATGAGGATTGAGATTATACTGTATGTGTGTATCAGGCTGGGAGTAGGCATGAGAAAGCTGTGCGGTATTCCCTGTCTCCTCACCCCCACAATCTTGGCAGCTCTTTTTGGCTGCTGCTCCTCTCGTGCCGGATCCTCCTTCAGTCTGAACGTGCGGCAGCTGCTGGTGCCCAGTATTAGACGGGTATTAGCACAGAATTACCCTGCTCTTAAGGCTGCATTAGCACATAATGAGATTGCTATTGGCACAGTCTTATCTTGATATTAGCACAGTATTGGATTGCAGCTTTATTAGGCTGCTTTTAATCAGGGATAAAGCTTAGTATCAGTGCAACATTGTCTTAGCACGGCTGCTTCCATAGCTTTCATATTGCACTGGGCAAAATAGCACCAGCACAGCAACCAATCAGTCTACTGCAGGCAGAATAATACAAGCTCTGATTGGACAGACTACAGAACAGGGACATATACCCCCTGGTGTTACTCCGACTGCCCCATCATTTACCCCATTGCAGATAAATAATCACCCTCTGTTATTTAGCAGTAAAACACTGCAGACTGTTTCCTCTAAGGGGTTATTAGTTCAGTATTGACTGCCTTGTCATTTACTATTGATAACATATTAGCTCAGCGTGTGTTTATTATTATTTGAGCCGGGCTAAATTGACGTTCGTTAGCAGCAGAGTATTAAGATCACTGGTAACAGCACTGTGCTTCGTGTGTGTGTGTGTGTGCCGGCTCAATAGTCCCTTCTTCAAGAAGTACCTTCTTGCTTGCACTTTCATAAGGATTTGTATCTGCAGGGCAGGCTTTCTGCTGATATTAAACTACAACTCCCAGCTCCCCTCTGAGGGTAGGCCAATTCTGACATATAGAGGCCTATTTATGAAAGTGTGATTTGTAATGAATAGGGATGCATCAAATCCAGGATTCGGTTCGGGATTCGGCCAGGATTCTGCCTTTTTCAGCAGGATTCTGATTAAGCCGAATCCTTCTGCCCGGCCGAACCGAATCCTAATGCAAGTTACGGGTGGGGAGGGAAATCGAGTGACTTATCGTCACAAAACAAGGAAGTAAAAAATAGGGATTTACCGAATCCTTGGTGAAAGAATCGGCCGAATACCGAACTGAATCCTAATTTGCATATGCAAATTAGGGGCAGAAAAGGAAAAAGTGGAAAAAATTCTTCTTTTGTGACGAAAAGTCACGTGATTTCCGTACCCGCCCCTAATTTACATATGCAAATTAAGATTCAGATTCGGTTCGGCCAGGCACAAGGATTCGGCTGAATCCGAATCCTGCTCAAAAAGGCGGAATCCTGGCCGAATCCCGAACTGAATCCTGGATTCTGTGCATCCCTAGTAAAAAAAAATCCCCTTCCCACCCCTAATTTGCATATGCAAATTAGGGTTTGGATTCGATATCCATAACCTTGTTATGAGCTAAGGGGGCCCAGTCTGAAGGTCAGTTAGGGGGAGCTTTAGGGTGAGTGCTTATTTGTACCCTGGGTACCCCTGGAACTATAGCAGGGTGACACCCCAATGTTTCTATATATCTGTAACCTTGTTATGAGCTAAGGGGGCCCAGTCTGAAGGCCAGTTATGGGGAGATTTGGGGTGAGTGATTTTTTGGACCTTGGGTACCCCTGGAACTATAGCAGGGTGACTGTTACCCCAATACTTATATATATATCTACAATCTTTTATGACCTCCGCAGTATAGTGTACAGGGTCGGACTGGGCCAGCAGGTCACTGGGTAAAAACATGGTTGCCTCCCCCCCCATTGGGATCAATCATCATTTTTACCAGCCAGACCGGTAAAATACCGGTGAGGTGGCAACTCTAACTGAGAGGGTGTTGTGACTGAGGTAGGGGGCCTTTAGGGGGGCTGTGGTAGAGGAAGCCTGTGGTCGAAGCCCCAATGGGCCTCCAACCCGCTATTCTAGTTCTTTTTTTTTGTTAGTGTGGCTTAATGTAGAGTCCTGCGCGGAACCAATTTTTGAAACCCGGGCCCGACCCGAACTCGCAAATTTACCCACTTCTGCTACCCGACCTCGGCCCACAACTGTCTGACCCGCAACCTGCCAACCACCATTAAACAGAAAGTGCTGTTGCTGCAAACCGGAAGTGACATCATCAGAAGTGGGCGGAGACCAAATTTTTTTTGTAAAATTTTACAAGGAGTAAAATATAGACAATATGACATAACATAAGAAATGTAGATGAGACCTGCAACTGATTTTTTTTCGGGTAACCTGCGGGTACCCTACCCACTGCAGCACTCTAGCTAAATATATAACAACTGTCAGTTGCTCACCAGGGTTGTCTCACAAATTGCCAACCCCCATATGTTTATGTTTTTGGAGGATTATTGACATTTATAATGGAACAAACTTTGCTTGGGCATCTCACAGCACAATATGTTACAATGTTCATGTTGGCAAAAAAAAACAAAACAGTTGTGTAACAATACTCTTGTTGGTTTGTGCATAATAATGCGTCATCTGAGCACAATCTTCAGCTATAGTTGTAATTTGGTTTTATGTTGTATTTACACTTTATATTATTTGGTTACAAGACATACCTTATAATATGGGATGTCCTCGGACAACCTCACACACCCAAATACCTTATATATAAACCTTGCCATAACCGTTTAATTGCCTGTAAATTTCATAAATGTGCAGGTGTAACAGTATTAACACAAGTGCGGTGTTACTATATCACAGTCATTGTGTTGGCATTCTGTACAGTATCAAGGTGTTAGCACATTATCAGTGCATAATTGGGGGGAGTGTTGCCGTTCCTGCTGCAGCAGCCCAGTTAGTAATAAAGGCAAATGGCATCATTAGCCCTCGGCAGCCTGGCACTGTGAATCATTCCTGTAGCATTCACTCAGCACTCAGTCGTATTCCTCGCATGCTTCTTCATATCGACAAGAGGGTACTCGTGGTTCAGTGTAGCAGAAGCCAGCTGATTATCAGGGCTGTGAAGACAAACAAATATTGCTTTTAATTGCATTTATGTTTATGTTTTAAGACCAATGATATTTTTTTTAAAGAAACATGTTTATTTCCCTTTGTTTCTGCAGCCTCAGCGTTGAAGCCCCCAAGCCAATATTTTACCCTTTATCCTCTTACACTATTGTGATTGGGTCTCCTAATTCTTGTGCGGGGCCTCCTTGCATTCTCAAAAGGCCCTATGCAGAAGTTGCACAACTATGTTGTTGCTATGTTGCTCCAATTATTCTGATTACATTAACCCTTTAACTGCCGGCTGATTTGGTACTTTTATTGCCAGATCATTTTTGAACATTTTGCGCTCTTTCACTTTAAGGGCCTTTCCTAAGAGGGTCTCCAGAAAAACAATACATCTTTTTTTTTCAATTGGTGTAATTCTACTTCTGTAAAAAGATATAGGCTTCAAGTGTCTAAAAAAATGAAAAAAAAAAATCATGTTTCCTATAATACAAACATATATATCAGAAACAAAATGTATTTGATGTACGAGAACGCAGCAGATTGGGAAAGTTCTATGTCTCCTGAATACACCCAATGTACATAGGTTTATCAACGTATATTGCAAAATATTGCAATTGGCCCGGGGCCGGCAGCAATATGGTGGCTGCTGCTACAAGTAAAAAGATGTTGGGGGTAATATGATGGATTTTTGGCTCCTGCTGGCACAAATACAAATTAGGGGCAATATGATGGACTTTTTTTGGCTGCCGCTGGCATAGGTACAGATTTGGGGTAACAATATGATAAATGTTTTGGCTTATGCTGGCACAGGTACAGATTGGGGGCAATCTGAGGGATTGACTGCCATTGGCACAGGTACAAATGGGGGCAATATGATAGGTGCTGGCACAGGTACAGGGGGCAATATGAATGGTAAGGTGGTATGACCCGGCCCTGAATTGGCCACATTTAACACCCTAAATATTGACTCTTGGGTCTTGAGCATTAGCATTAGGGATAATGAATCCCATACCTGTATATTATTGCTACAAGATTAAGATAAAACAAAGAAAGCCAAATGCAAGGTCAAAAACTCTCAGAAATCAACACTTTTTATTACTGTATCTACAATGTAACATTTTGCCATAAATTCCAAATGTGTGTAACCCATTTTTGGCCACCACCATGGTGCCATGGTGGTACATCACATAAAACTGATGCAGGTCCTAAGTCCCCTTTGCTAAGTGTAAGGTACTGGGAAACTCCTCTCTGGCAGTGCCTCCACCTAAAGGGGGCCCATTAGGAAACAAATCAATCACACACTTTATTATATAAAAATATAAACTTTATACAAAGAAGTACAATTTTAATTATTCATTATACACATAAATGCATTCAAAGCATGACCCACTACCCTAGGAACCTGTAGCTGTAGCAGTCCAGTCCTGGTAATTCACTGCCAGGAAAAGTCCCACACCTCCATTTTGGCAGCCCAAGAGTCACCATCCCTTGTCCCAGTCCTAGGTAGCGCTACCTGCCCAAATACCTTTCCCAATGGAAAGTATTTGCAGGCACACAAACAGCCTGTTTCTCCAAATATAAAGATCGCTGGATCCTTATCCTTTTCGACCCCTTCCCTCAGGTAACACTCACCCCAAAGGAGTCACACAGACAGGTAGTCTCACACAGAGCTGACAGGCAACCACAGCGATGATTTCTTTATAGGTTCCAGACTCTCCCAGTCGAGCACATAACAAATCCTTTGGGTATTTGCTCCCAACACTGTCTATAGCATGAGCTCTCCCAACATCCATTGCTGAACTGCAGCTCTCAACACTCTCCATAGTGTGAACATACAAATACGGAAATCCAAACTCCAAACCCTCCTTGGTTGAGCTTTCAGGCACTGGAGGATCCTGCTCAGCCTTGGCAGGCCTATCGAACTCCCTTTTGCCTACATTTTGCCAGATAGGGTTCACTATCTTCACAGTGAAACAAGGTTCAGCAATAAAACTGTAAAACTGTAATCTGTAATGGCTGACTGAGCACATGGCATCTTCTTTTATATTGTAGCACAGCGACACTTTGTGGCTGCCTTTGGGATCAGCCATGCTGCACCAATCACAAGGGCTCTGCCCCTTAGGAAACCCTGTATACACCACGAGGCTCCGACTAAAGGGGAAATTAACCCTTAAGGTCCCTACATGTGGTTGCTGCAAAACGTTACTTTGGGAAATTGAAGTTTGTGGTGGCAGATTTGCTACTTATTGTGTGCATCAGCCAGATCTCAATCGGGCATGGTAAAAAATGCGCTCTCGTACCAGGAGCTCCTGGTGAAATTGTCCTAACGCTGATGGGGGGGCAATTAAAAAAAAAACTTTTAGCCCTGAACCTTTTGTTGGGGATAATATTTTTGCCCAACAGGTTCCCTTTAAGCACCTACACTCGTGTAGCACGAGTTTGTAAATGAGCCTACACCATTGTGTAGCCTAAACTTGCTGGTTTCCATTACTGGTCAAATGTAATAGTAATAATATAGGATATGTATACAGTATATAAAGAATTGGCCTTGTCCTTGTACAGCATGACTTGTCATAGGGGCTAAAATCATGTTGATTTCAGCATATTCGTCTGTTACCACTACTATAGCAATATGGCTGCCCACTGGAAGCTGTTAGAGGGAGAATTCCTTTCAGCTAAGTTTGTGTGTGTGTGGTGCAGACTTGCATTGTGATATAATGGAGAAAGCAGACTTTTATTGCAATTTAGGGGAAGCATTAAGAGAGAGTCCAGGGAGGTAACCAGGAAATGTTTCCAGCAAAGGAGAGAGTGAGGGAAAGTGTCCTGTGAGGTAACCAGGAAGTATTTACAGTAAATGAGACAGTGAGGGAAAGTGTCCTGTGAGGTAACCAGGAAGTATTTACAGTAACTGAGACAGTGAGGGAAAGTGTCCTGTGAGGTAACCAGGAAGTATTTACAGTAACTGAGACAGTGAGGGAAAGTGTCCTGTGAGGTAACCAGGAAGTATTTACAGTAAATGAGACAGTGAGGGAAAGTGTCCTGTGAGGTAACCAGGAAGTATTTACAGTAAATGAGACAGTGAGGGAAAGTGTCCTGTGAGGTAACCAGGAAGTATTTACAGTAAATGAGACAGTGAGGGAAAGTGTCCTGTGAGGTAACCAGGAAGTATTTACAGTAAATGAGACAGTGAGGGAAAGTGTCCTGTGAGGTAACCAGGAAGTATTTACAGTAAATGAGACAGTGAGGGAAAGTGTCCTGTGAGGTAACCAGGAAGTATTTACAGTAACTGAGACAGTGAGGGAAAGTGTCCTGTGAGGTAACCAGGAAGTATTTACAGTAAATGAGACAGTGAGGGAAAGTGTCCTGTGAGGTAACCAGGAAGTATTTACAGTAAATGAGACAGTGAGGGAAAGTGTCCTGTGAGGTAACCAGGAAGTATTTACAGTAAATGAGACAGTGAGGGAAAGTGTCCTGTGAGGTAACCAGGAAGTATTTACAGTAAATGAGACAGTGAGGGAAAGTGTCCTGTGAGGTAACCAGGAAGTATTTACAGTAAATGAGACAGTGAGGGAAAGTGTCCTGTGAGGTTACCAGGAAGTACTTATAGAAAATCAGAGAGTGAGGGGAAAAAGTGTCCTGTGAGGTAACCATTATTTCTATAAATGTGTTATTCTGAGGGAGAAAATTTGAATGCAGGAAACATATAGAAGTTAGTAATTATATCGGAGGGAAAAGTAATTGTTCTTCAGTAAATGTCACATTATATCTTCTAAGAAGAGGTTCAGCCTGAATGACAGCAAATATGAGCAGTAATGATACAGTAAAGGCTTTATAAAGTTTAAGCTCATGCACGTTGCCAAAAACTTGCAAGAGAAATTGTATATTAGCAATACTGCCACCCACAGAGTGTAAACATCGTGCTGTCTGAGGTGTATAGTCACTGCTAGAGAGAACAACATGGCTACACAGGTTGTGAGGAAACAAAGAGGAACATCGTCACACACAAGTCTTGCCCCAGTGCCAGAAAGTTGCATGTTTGTAACTAAGATGATTTGAAGGCAGTAACACAAAGGCTTTCATTTATTTTTGTATAAAACCTTCAGGAGCCATTTCATGGCAGAAGAAGAGCAGATAGGGGCCTCACCAGAATGGCAATTGGATTGAACTAAACCAACTTTTATTATACTCTGGGACCAGCCTTCCTTGCAAACACCATTTGCTATTGTAGGAAACCATAAGTTATCATATAGCACAGCTCCCAATTATATTACCTTTTACAAGACAGGAAGAATTCAGTAGCCCCCCGGGCGCTAGATCACCCACAGCAGGAGGGAGCTCCAGGGGCAAGCAGCCATGTTGGGGCACATGCATGCACATAATGAGCGAATGCTGCAACTTGCTTATTATGCACATTATTAAAGCTATCTAATGTATCTGCCAGAACAACTAATTCAGGGAGAGAATCAGAGGCATAACTAAAGAGGACCAGGCCCTGATGCTGCAGGGGGGCTCAGGATGTATAAGGGGCCCTGCGAGGCCCTAATTAATCTGCAGTTTTAATATATGTTGGTAAAACAGGACAACCTCTGTATATGTTGGGGGCCCTGAAATAAATATGCAGCTGGGCCCAGAAACGTCTACTCAAGTCACTGGAAAGAATCCCACAACTTTCACTGACAATAACTAGAAGTTACTGGACCCCACAATAAAACCTTTTCAGGGCTCCTACCTCAAGGAAGATGTCACATACATATTCTGAAATTACAAGTCTTCATTGGCCCCTTCCCAGAAATTGCAGGTTCTGATCTCGCTGTTGTTATGCCAGTGTTAGATCCTTAGAGGACTATGACATATGGGCTGAAAGAAATGCTGAGATACATTATTTAGGGCATTGGGGTTACTAGAGCTGCACGGCCCGATTACTAGATGTACACACACCCCACCTCCTTCTGGACCCAATTGCACCCCTGGTAGTTACACCACTGATGTAAGCGTGTAGCAAAATCTTTAAATGTAATGTATCAATGACAATTTAAACAATTCTGAGCTTTATTTAGAATCATGGTGTTGTCGGGTTTATCGCATGGTTAGAAAATGGCAGATTATATTAGCATGAATTGATATAATATTATCATATTTATCTCCACTTTTTGGAAATGTCTCAATTCATACAAAGAGGTCGCTTCTCCTCCATATGGGTTAATCAGCTGGCTGGCTACTGCTACTTTGTTTCAGGAGTCAGAACCACCAGGGCAGAGAATATAAACAACCATGCAAAGATGCATGTTTGACAAAGGGGTCCGCCCCGAAACGTTGCACCGCACTCCGCTATAGACACTTAGGTGATGCATAAGTCCTGTGTGTCATTGGAATTTTTTCATTTGGTTTAGCATTGAAATCACTGCTTTACTCATATTTTTTTAGACTCCCCACCCCCACAGCATGCTGTAATATTGTGTTCCTTCCCTAGATAAAAAAAACCTGTACCCCCTTTTTAGTATTCTGTATCGAATCACATTGATTTACCAGGACAGAATGGCTCCATTTTAACTACAGCTTTACAACGCTGCTGTCTGGTGACACAAGTCTGCTATTCATTTTGTGTCCCTCCCTGCAGCATGAGCGCTGCATGCCATTAATATAAGACCAGTAATAGTGCAGTATGATGACTGCATTGCTGCAGGTCTGTACACACTGCAGTGTTGCAACATGGCACAGGCTCTGCAATTTGATGTCCAGTCTCAAGTCATTGATGTGTCGGTGATTCCTCGTCCCTCATTTCATGACAGTGATCTCTCTCTTTCCTTCTCCTCCCCCCCTCTCTAAATCCACCTGATATTAGTCCTCGGCGACTTGTTCTCTCCAGGGGGGCTGTTGTTAGCACCATGCCAGTTCGCAGCTGGGTCCCCTCTTGTTTAATATTTCATAAATGAAAAAGACAAGCTCTGATGCGATGGGTTGTTTGATAGTAACGTAAATGAGCGAGACACAGCACAGTGCCGTGGTGTCACGGAATCACACGCTGTTCACTCATTTCGTCTGAGAATGTGTGAGTGTCTTTACAGTGAAATACAATTCTCGGCTTATCTGTATGTCTTCAATAAAACTGTCTGTGTTGGCACTGGTGCTTCCTATGCCTTTTTGCAGATTCATATGCTCATGGGGAAAACAGACTAAAAAAAAATACTGTTTTATAAGACACTTTTACCCTTTCAGCCATTGTCAAATGTCCCCACCCCTGCTACTAAGCCTCCTCCAGGCCCCAATTCCAGAGGCAACCCACCTTCTGCCCCCTGTTGTGCATGCACCTGTTTTATTGCCATAACAGGGCCAGAGAAGGAAGGTTGGGGCAGAAAGACTGGAATGGGATAGGGAATGGGTCTGGTCCGGCAGGGCCAATGAGAGCTGGTACCTACCGTGTTCGTTTCCAGTGTCCCATTGGGCCCAGTCAGACCCTGCTTTCAGCTATAATTGAACTGAAAACTGCACACACTTTGGTTGTGAAGAGGTGCTGGGAAGGGCTACATACAGTATACCCTTATATGAAATGTTACTGTCACCGTATTGTCCTGTATTTGCCAACAGGCCTTACTGTTTTACTCTTGTTTCATGGTATCTTGTCATACTGTTCTACTAATGCCATCTTGTCTTACTTTCTCTTTTCTCCTTCTTGTTCTACTGTCTCCTTCTTGTTCTACTGTTCCCATCTTATCGTACTATTGCCATCTTGTCCTGCTGTCTCCTTCTTATTTTACTGTCTCATTCTTGTTCTACTGATTCCATCTAGTCCTACTATTGCCATCTTGTCCTACTTTCCGCTTCTTGTTCTACTGTCTCCATCTTGTTCTACTGTTTCCATCTAGTCCTACTATTGCCATCTAGTCCTACATTCCCCTTCTTGTTATACTGTCCCCTTCTTGTTCTACTATCTCCTTCTTGTTCTACTTTCTCCTTCTTGTCCTACTGTTCCCATCTAGTCCTACAATTACCATCTTGTCCTACTTTCCCCTTCTTGTTCTACTGTATCTTTCTTGTTCTACTGTTCCCATCTAGTTCTACTATTGCCAGCTTGTTCTACTGTCTCATTCTTGTTCTACTGTCTCCTTCTTGTTCTACTTCTTCCAACTTCTTTACAGCTTGCATCTTGTCCTACTGTTTCCATCTTGTCCTGCCATTGCAATCTTGTTTCTATTTTGTCCATCTTGTCCTACTGTCCCCATGTCCTTGTAATGTTGCTGTGTTGCTTTACAGTTGCCATCTTGTCCTACTAGATCCATTTTGTTTAATTGTGTTCATTTGGGCAGGGCCCCCTGTTCATCTTCTTTTGGTTTTTGGCTGTTGTTTTCTTCCAAGTAATTTGTATGTTTAATATATACTCATTCTTAAAGTACCTAACAAAAAAAGAACCTAAAAATGTTTTCTTTTCATATTCTTTTATGTTTTCTTATGAAAGAATACATCATTTGCATTACCTTGCCAGTATACATAGTCATAGTCATATTTATTGTAATCTCTTCTGCCTACAATAAAGAAATGCATACATAATGAGATGAAATTTCAATGTCCCTGTCCCACCCCAGACCACATATATAATACACACCCAAACAAACATATACTGTGTTAAAAAATCAAAACATATTTCATATTTCAACATATTATGTTGATCCATTCAGGGAAAGGAAGGCGCCCAAGTTGAGAAAAAGAGTCCTCAATTGTAGGCAGGAAAAGATATGAGGAAAACAGGGTGAGCATTATAGGAGAGGTCATGTCCCACCTGCTGCCACCAAGTTAAACTGCAATTTTAGTTCAACAAGGAGGCCTGCAGGTTGAGCATCCAGTATGTTTATACTTCAGATATCTAATGCTTGGTACATTAAGGCAGCTTGAAGTTGACTTGACTTTACCACTTAGTTAAAAATACAGATTGGACGTCAATCTCCTCCATAATATAACAGACTTAAGGAGGCCATACATGAACTAATAAAAACTGCAGGCCCAGCCACTCCCGGCCATGTCAGCTGCTTTATGCCCAGTGTATGGGGCCTGAATTCATAATATGTGGCTGAAAACTGTCAGATTAGATAATCTCAATGGGGACCGTGCATTTATGAGGTCCTCATCTTTCAGGTCTCCATTCCATAGGCTCAATATATGATCCAATCAATGAAGCCAGGTGGGTGGCCAAATCAGTAGAGATACACTCATTTGACAACTTCGTCAAACTAATGGATCTCAATGTGTGTGACCAGCTTTAGTCAGATTTTTACTTGGTCTTTCTCCTATAAGAGTTAGTTTGCCTTATCCCCATTCACCCGTAACTAATAGACACCTAATTGATTAGCACACTTCCAGATAAGTAAAGCCATGTGCCGTAAACTCTTTAGTAATTAATCCTGCAGCATTTACAGTAGTTATTTTTAGGTGTCCACATCAAAAGTGTGTAGAGAAGATGCAGGTCAAGTAGGGATGCTCCGAATCCAATGTTTTAGGATCCAGCCAAACCCTGAATACTTTGTGAAAGACTCTCGTCAAAAGATGTTTGACTTCCTTGTTCGTGCGACGAACAGTCATGTGATTTTATTATATCTCCCAACATTTTGTAAATAGAAAGAGGGACCAAAAGAGTTGGCGAAAATGTTTTGACCACGTCCATTTTGTGGCCACACCCCCTAATTACCATTTTAATTTTACAAAATTTGACAAGGTTTCCCCAAGAGACCTGCTTATCTTAAATTGTTACAATTGTTTCTTTGCTTATTTTAAATTGTTACAAATGTATCTAAGTGCAGCTGCCCCGTATTCTGGGCTCTCTGCCAAAAGCCAATTAAGTTTCAGAAACGTTGTAACTTTTTTTGGCTGTTCAGTGCTTGAGTTCAAAGAGAAGGTCGGGACATTTCAGTAACAATCTGGGACTGCGGGTTGGCCTGCGAAAAACGGGTCCATTGGGAGGTATGATTTATGGATTCGGATTCAGTTTGGCCAGGGACTTGGATTTGGCTGTTCTCTGAATCCTGCTGAAAAAGGCCGAATCTTGGCTGAATCCAGAACCGAATCCTGGATTTGGTGCACCCCTAAGACAAAGGTGTGGTTTAATTTACAGTTTAGACTAGTAGATGATCCAACAGTAAAACACTGCGCCAGAGTAATAGAAAATGAGAAAGGTACAAATACAACAGGAAATTAAAAAGCAGGACAGAAATCAGCCAAAGATGAGAGCACAATGGAAAGCGGAAGAAGATATCAGATAAAAAGGAAGACATGAGAATGTGTACCAAACATAGAAGATAACAATGGCTTGTTGTATAGGAAACCATGATGAGAAGAATAGAAGGGGATAAAGAAGAATGAGAAAAAGAGGCGAGCTGAATGTAGAAATGAAGGGGAAATGAGAGTTGTAAGCCAGAAGCAGAAGACAGGCCACAAAGTTAAAGTAGAGAGAAAGTGATAACGGCAACATAATAGAAAAATGGGACAGACAGACTAATGGAGTTATAATTTATACGACTATTAGTGGCCTTGCCCTCTTGTTTTCTGTATCCCCCTTGTTTATTTTCAAAACTTTCGAACTTTGGACTCCTGCTGCCAAAACAGCCACAACAATTTATAATGGGAATGTATCTGCCTTGCAAGGAGCACATATGGAGCAGGTTCAAGTATAATCAGCACAAGCAATAGTCGTTGCAAATATGTTGAACAAAGGAGTATTCTACCCCTTTAAGGCAGTGGAACCCTTTAATGCAATTATGTATTTGTAAATATCAGTCAAATCCTTGTTCTGTCTCTCCCCTTTGGTGGTAGCATGGCTGGGAGAAGAAGAAGGGGGACTTAAGAAATCAGGTCTCTTTGATATGTGCTTGCCGTTATTTGGTAAGTTTTTTAGTTTTGAAATCGCTAGTGTTTTTTTATTTTTTAACCACCCTTCTGCTACGACGGCATGATGTCCTCGTTCAGAGTCGATGCTTTCATGCGGTGGTCCTGGCACAATTGCCTGATACTGTTGTGACATATTGTGACAGTTGCCGTATTTCCCTGCGACATTGTTTGGCTGTGCCTTGTCACAATCCAAGGGTGAGAGAAACTGCATTATACAGCCGCTCTTAATGAGCCAGAGTAACAGGATGGAACTAGCAGAGAATGTTGCTGTGTAATATCCTACCAACGAGCCTTCATTAATTCATATTAATGATTGGACTTGGGGCAGTGCTGCTTTGGGAGTCCAAAAGCAGAAAACTTATGCTCACCTCTCTTGCACCACATAAATGTAGATAAGAAGAATTTTGGACAGCAGGTATGAAATGCATCTCTGTGCAAAATACAGATCTGATAGCAGATGGTTATATACTGTATCATAAGGGATAATGTACCCCTACTTTAGATTTCAAGGATATTAGAAGTCACTGAGGGGTTCTGTGACCATATAAAGGCACAAGGCTGCAGGCTGAGTTATACAGGGAACTCTGAGTATCACTCATGTATTATAAGGGATTATGTACCCCCTACTGTAAATGATAAGGATATTAGAAGTCACTGAGGGGTTGTTCTGTGACCATATAAAGGCACAAGGCTGCAGGCTGAGTTATACAGGGAACTCTGAGTATCACTCATGTATTATAAGGGATAATGTACCCCCTACTGTAAATGATAAGGATATTAGAAGTCACGGAGGGGTTGTTCTGTGACCATATAAAGGCACAAGGCTGCAGGCTGAGTTATACAGGGAACTCTGAGTATCACTCATGTATTATAAGGGATGATGTACCCCCTACTGTAAATGATAAGGATATTAGAAGTCACTGAGGGGTTGTTCTGTGACCATATAAAGGCACAAGGCTGCAGGCTGAGTTATACAGGGAACTCTGAGTATCACTCATGTATTATAAGGGATAATGTACCCCCTACTGTAAATGATAAGGATATTAGAAGTCACTGAGGGGTTGTTCTGTGACCATATAAAGGCACAAGGCTGCAGGCTGAGTTATACAGGGAACTCTGAGTATCACTCATGTATTATAAGGGATAATGTACCCCCTATTGTAAATGATAAGGATATTAGAAGTCACTGAGGGGTTGTTCTGTGACCATATAAAGGCACAAGGCTGCAGGCTGAGTTATACAGGGAACTCTGAGTATCACTCATGTATTATAAGGGATAATGTACCCCCTATTGTAAATGATAAGGATATTAGAAGTCACTGAGGGGTTGTTCTGTGACCATATAAAGGCACAAGGCTGCAGGCTGAGTTATACTGGGAACTCTGAGTATCACTCATGTATTATAAGGGATAATGTACCCCCTATTGTAAATGATAAGGATATTAGAAGTCACTGAGGGGTTGTTCTGTGACCATATAAAGACACAAGGCTGCAGGCTGAGTTATACTGGGAACTCTGAGTATTACTCATGTATTATAAGGGATAATGTACCCCTGTTTGAAGTTACAGAGGAGATCTGTTGTCATGTAAAGCGATAAGGATAGTGACAGGTTAGGAAAATTCTAGGTTTATGTATCTCTGTATATCTTGGACCATTACTTACAGTGTTACTTCATGTAACCAGATACAATTCATTGGAATGCAATAAAACATTTCATCTTCTCACCTGGGACTACTTTTCTGTTGACAAAATGTTGGTCACCTTCCTACTATGTCACACATCTGTTTTACCAATCATATTTCAGCATTCCATAGAGTGATCTTTTTTCTCCAGTGGAAGCCATAAGACCAAGTTAATAGTCAAGATTCACAATAATAGTCTGTCTAGTCACGTATCAAATAAAACCATAGTATTTATCTGACCAGTTATAAACATAATGATCTTACTACTTGCTTATATAGTCCTGCTTATAACATGACATGTGCGGCAATTGCCATAGAAGCATCACATGAAAACCACAGCAGGGCATGAAATGCATTCCTATACTTCTTTATAAAGCTGCAGTGTTTTTCCCCATTGTGGTCACATAGATTATTTAGGTTGGTTGTCAACTAAATGAATACAAACCACTAATGAGATAAAAATTAGTATGAAATGTCCTTGAGTGTAGGTCTCAGTCCATACGCTGTGTTACAATAGACACGGGCTTCATTTTTTTACATGTAACATTGTACAGGCATGGGACCTGTTATCCAAAATGCTCGGGACATGGGGTTTTCTGGATAACGGATCTTTCTGTAATTTGCATCTTCATACCTTAAGGATAAGTAAACCTTTAAAATAAGTGAATGTAAAATTGATGAGTGTGCTATACTAAGCACTTTCGAATTTAAATTTACATTCATTATTTATTTTCTATTTATTCCAAGATATTAAGGGATACATGTGCTGTTAATATGAATGAATTTTGTTGCAACAGCGCCACCTGCTGGTCAGTTTCCCACCAGTCTGACCACCAAGTAGTCAAGGTAGTTGTCAGGAGAAAGAAAGAGTCTGCTCTGATGTTCTTCTGCTTAGGAAAGATGTGAGAAAGGTTTCTATTTTTTTTCCTAAGCAGAAGAACATCAGAGCAGCCTCTTTCTTTCTCCTGACAACTTCCTTGACTACTTGGTGGTCAGACTGGTGGGAAACTGACCAGCAGGTAGCGCTGTTGTAATAAAATTCATTCATATTAACAGTACAATATTTTTGAAAAATTTTGATTATTTGATGATGGGGTCTATGGAAGGCAGCCCTTCTGTAGTTCAGAGCTTTCTGGATAACGGGTTTCTGCATAACAAATCCCATACCTGTACTGCTGTTTCCATAATTCCCTCTGGTTTAAAGAGGTGGGACCTGGAACAAAACTGATTCGAGGGGCCCTTTATATAAAGCAGTTATACTACCAGTGGTCTTTCATTTAGGATGCATTATTAATTATGATTAACATATAGTTATAAAGTGCCCACATACTCTTCAGCACTATACAATAGAAGGGTGTATACGGCCAACAAATCGCATGCACATGGTTATGGCTACAAGAGGTATAATGTTGTTAGAGACTTATGTTTATCATTAGGTAATAGGAGTTTTCATCAGCAACCTCTAGTCCTACTGTCTCTGTCTTTATGATTGTCTGTATATTCCTTACTGTCTCTATCTTGCTCTGTCTTTGTCCTGCCCTGCTGTCTCCATCTTGTAATGTTGTTGATTTGGTTGCAATGGTGTTTACCAGTCTCTACTGTCTCAACTTTGCCTTAACATCTCCATCTTGCCCTACTTTCTCCATTTTGCCCACTGTCTCCACCTTGTTCTGTTGACACCAGTGGTGTAACTGCAGAACGAAGGAGACCCCGCGAGCCTGGGTTTGCTTTGTCTGTAGTGGGGCCTGTGGGTGACCCATGGTACACACATAATTGTGGGTCATTCAGGTTTTTTTTCGCATCATGAGTGACCCTTTAATTTGGTGGGAGGGGGTGTCTACAGTAACCATTTTGCCTACTGTCTCTATATTCCCTACTGTGAACATCTTGCCCCCTCCATCTTGCCTACTGTCTCTATATTCCCTACTGTCTCTATATATTCCCTACTGTGACCATCTTGCCCTGTTGCCTCCATCTTGCCTACTGTCTCTATCTTCCCTGCTTTGTTCATCTTGCCCTGTTGCCTCCATCTTGCCTACAGTCACCATCTTGCCTACTGTCTCTATATTCCCTGTTGTGTTCATCTTGCCCTGTTGCCTCCATCTTGCCTACTGTCTCTACATTCCCTACTGTGACCATCTTGCCCTGTTGCATCCATCTTGCCTACTGTCTCTATATTCCCTACTGTGACCATCTTGCCCTGTTGCCTCCATCTTGCCTACAGTCGCCATCTTGCCTACTGTCTCTATATTCTCTACTGTGACCAACTTGCCCTGTTGCCTCCATCTTGCCTACAGTCGCCATCTTGCCTACTGTCTCTATATTCTCTACTGTGACCATCTTGCCGTGCTGCCTCCATCTTGCCTATAGTCACCATCTTGCCTACTGTTACCATCTTGTAATACTGTCTACATCCTGTTGTATAGTCTCTACATTTCCACCTTGCCCTACTATTATCATAATTTCCTACTATCACCCCTTGCACCCTCTTGTTTCCATCTTCCATACTTTAGCAATATTCACCTACTGCACCTGTTATCTATGGGTCCCACAGTGTGCAGGCAGCATTACCCTCACCTATATCTACTCCTCCTTAATATAGCTTCCACTGTTGTACTGGTGATAAAACTCTTCAAAGATTTTCTTCCACCTGCTGTGATTATGAAAACGTTATTGATGTGTTGCATTCCTTAACTACTCTGCCATCTTACTCCTTTTGAATATATGATTTTATCAACTATCATAGCCAACTGCATCGTATTGGCTATGGAGCAGCATTTACCTGAGGGGGACAAGACACCAATGTCGGAACGTCTGGTAAGAGCCATGGCACACAAATGAGGGCGAGGACACACAGAGCTACTAGTTGCAGCTACTTTTTGTAGGGAAGGAAAACGATTTCCATGACAATTTTACACCTTCTAGGAACAAAATACCAGAATGTTTCTGTCATCTTTCTTCTCTGCTGTAATTTTTCACCAGCTAGACCAGTAAAATATTGGCAGGTGGCAACTCTTTGGGTGGTGTGTTACTGTCAGATTGGTTTAGTGTATAGTTCTGCTGCTGAGCAACTGCCTACAGTGGAGCCTTGTGCTGAAAGCTAGCCGTGGGCTGTCATTAAAGGGCAATTATATAAGGCTTCATTTTTATACTTCTAAAGTTAACTTCTTATTGCCTGTAGCAATATACCCCTGAAAGGGATAGTTCACCTTTAAAATGAGTGAATGTAAAATTAATGAGGGGGCTAATTAAAACTTTTTGTAATGAAACCTTTCATTAATATGAGTTAATGTTACAACAGCGTCACCTGCTGGTCAGTTTCCCACCAGTATGACCACCAAGTAGTCAAGGTAGTTGTCAGGAGAAAGAAAGAGGCTGATGTTCTTCTGCTTAGGAAAGATGTGAGAAAGGTTTCTAATTATTTTCCTAATCAGAAAAACATCAGAGCAGCCTCTTTCTTTCTCCTGACAACTTCCTTGACTACTTGCTGGTCAGACTGGTGGAAAACTGACCAGCAGGTGGCGCTGTTGTAACAAAATTCTTTCATATTAACAGCACATGTATCTCTTAATATATTGGAATTAAAAACATAATAAATAATGAATGTACATTCCAAAAGTGCTTAGAATAACACTCTCATCAATTTTACATTCACTTACTTTTATCCTTTAAAACCTTTAGTATGTTATAGAATGGCAAATTCTAAGCAACTTTTTTATTGACTTTCATTATATATTTTTTAAAGTTCTTGAACTGTTTGCCTTTTTCTGAAAATGCAAACTAGAAAGCTGCTGCATTAAAAATAGGGATGTTCCAAATCCAGTATTTTTGTGAAAGATTTGGCCGAATATCGAACTGAAGCTGAATCCTAATTAGCATATGCAAATTAGGGGTGGGAAGGGAAAACATTTTCCCCGTCCCAAATTTGCATATGCAAATTTGGATCCGGTTCGGATGGGCACAAGGATTTGGCCGAATCCTGATGAAAATCCCAACCGAATTCTAAATTTGGTGCATCCCTAATTAAAAAGTAAATAACACAGAAACCATAAATAATAAAAAATTAAAACCAATTGCAAATTGTCTCAGAATATCACTCTCTACATCATACTATAAGTTCATTTAAAGGTGAACAACCCCCTTCATAAAAAAAAACAAAGATCAAATATTGATTTTCAAACAGCCCCTTTAAATATAGAGAACCACAAACATACCTTCTACTCTCTATCAGCCCAGTTTCATTTATGAAACATGCATCATCCCAGGATGCAATATACAGATATCTGTACCCTTTTACTTTCAATACAGGAGTAGCACTGTGATCATGTCCCTCATGAGAAAAAATGCACCAGGAAATTGTGGAAACCAATTTTGGGGGAGCACAAGGAGCTCTAGGCCCTCACTGAGGAGATGGGAATTGACAGAAATGAGAAATATATCTGATTCCACATAAGGCTATAACCTTTCCTTGCTTTGCAGGATGACACAGAACCCTATTTTATTGGAATTTTCTGCTTTGAGACGGGAATCAAAATCATCGCCTTGGGATTTGCCTTTCACAA
This sequence comes from Xenopus petersii, assembly GCA_038501925.1. Classification (NCBI taxonomy): domain Eukaryota; kingdom Metazoa; phylum Chordata; class Amphibia; order Anura; family Pipidae; genus Xenopus; species Xenopus petersii. The sequence continues at coordinate 7,095,508 of CM076677.1, read as the reverse complement.
GGGATCCTATCTGCGCAATGGCTGGAACATCATGGATTTTTTGGTTGTGTTATCAGGGTAAGAAATTAGAACTATTTGCCCAGTTGTACAATGTTCTCTGCATTCCATAAATGTTTTACTTGTAATCCATGTTGCTGTTATGCAACAAATTTTGCATTACCCACTTTGTAGTTTACTGAAGGTTTTGACAGGGAACTCTGAGTACCACTCATGTATATTAAGAGATAATGTACCCCCTACTGTAAATGATAAGGATATTAGAAATCACTGAGGGGTTCTGTGACCATATAAAGGCACAAGGCTGCAGGCTGAGTTATACAGGGAACTCTGAGTATCACTCATGTATTATAAGGGATAATGTACCCCCTACTGTAAATGATAAGGATATTAGAAGTCACTGAGGGGTTGTTCTGTGACCATATAAAGACACAAGGCTGCAGGCTGAGTAATACAGGGAACTCTGAGTATCACTCATGTATTATAAGGGATAATGTGTCCCCTACTGTAAATGATAAGGATATTAGAAGTCACTAAGGGGTTGTTCTGTGACCATATAAAGGCACAAGGATGCAGGCTGAGTTATACAGGGAACTCTGAGTATCACTTATGTATTATAAGGGATAATGTGTCCCCTACTGTAAATGATAAGGATATTAGAAGTCATTGAGGGCTTGTTCTGTGACCATATAAAGGCACAAGGCTGCAGGCTGAGTTATACAGGGAACTCTGAGTATCACTCATGTATTATAAGGGATAATGTACCCCCTACTGTAAATGATAAGGATATTAGAAGTCACTGAGGGGTTGTTCTGTGACCATATAAAGACACAAGGCTGCAGGCTGAGTAATACAGGGAACTCTGAGTATCACTCATGTATTATAAGGGATAATGTACCCCCTACTGTAAATGATAAGGATATTAGAAGTCACTAAGGGGTTGTTCTGTGACCATATAAAGGCACAAGGCTGCAGGCTGAGTTATACAGGGAACTCTGAGTATCACTCATGTATTATAAGGGATAATGTACCCCCTACTGTAAATGATAAGGATATTAGAAGTCATTGAGGGCTTGTTCTGTGACCATATAAAGGCACAAGGCTTCAGGCTGAGTTATACAGGGAACTCTGGGTATCACTCATGTATTATAAGGGATAATGTGTCCCCTACTGTAAATGATAAGGATATTAGAAGTCACTGAGGGGTTGTTCTGTGACCATATAAAGGCACAAGGCTGCAGGCTGAGTTATACAGGGAACTCTGAGTATCACTCATGTATTATAAGGGATAATGTGTCCCCTACTGTAAATGATAAGGATATTAGAAGTCACTAAGGGGTTGTTCTGTGACCATATAAAGGCACAAGGCTGCAGGCTGAGTTATACAGGGAACTCTGAGTATCACTCATGTATTATAAGGGATAATGTACCCCTGACTGTAAAATGGTCTGTGACCATTTAAAGGCACATTATAAGGGATAATGTACACCCAAAGTAAATATGGATATTAGAAGTCGCTTAGTTCAAAATAGGTTATTTGTGGCGTAATATTTCCTTCTCGTATTGATATTGTTGGGCTCTCACCTTCAGTGTTCACACACTTATGTTCAATAGTGGAGGGGACCAGGGCAAAACAGATTTCCTATGGGACATATTATTTATAAAAGCAAAGTTGTATTTCAAGAACTGAAAGGGACTGTCCCCAACTTGCTCTGTTTTGGCATCTTGCTTCCTGTAACTGTCTCAACCTTCCTACCTACAACCTTTTACTCTGAATGTAGGACTTTGGGGAGTCGAATCCATGTGATCTCCTAACGACAGCCCATTGTAGCCCTACTTTGTGTGCGTTTAGCTCTTTTGCACGAAAAATATCAAATGCGTTCAAGGTTGTAAAGTCTTTTCTAGGGCTCTTTGCATATACTGAGACTGCAGGGCATGTTCTCATTTAGTACTTACCTTTTCTTAACAAAATAATCCTCATTATCGTGACCCTCGAGCAGTTTTCAATGTCCAGATTTCTATAACAGCCACAGACATTGCTCACATTTCTCATGTAGATATTGTACATACAAGGCACATACTGTACGTGGATCAACGTTGCACATAGACAGCAGCTTCATATAAGACTCACCCGCCTCGCCTAGTTTTCCTTACAGAGATGCATTTCTGCAGTAACTGGTTCAGTCTTTAAATAACTGTCCTCGTTCTTTGGTACTGGCTGCAGCAGTCTCAAGTCAGTCCACCTGGGAATTTTTTTCTCCACCTCTTCTCACTGCAGCAACAGACTTTTTACTGGACTCTTACTGCATTTAACATTTTATAGCTCAGCCTATATAGCCTTTATAGCTAAGCTTTCTAAAGCTTATCAACTTTAAGCTCCAGGAACCTCCAGCAATGGCTGGAAGTAGGCCTGTCTTTAAAGGAGAACTAAACCCTAGAAATGAATGTGGCCAAAAAATGCTATATTTTATATACTGAACTTATTGCACAAGGCTAAAGTTTCAGCTTGTCAATAGCAGCAATGATCCAGGACTTCAAACTTGTCACCATTTTGGAAAGTGTCTGTGACACATACCTCCCAACATTTTGGAAATAAAAAGAGAGAGCAGCGCTGCAGATGTTTTCGACCATGCTCATTTTTGTGGCCACACCCCCTAATTACCATGTTCAAAAATTTGGCAGGTTATGAAAGTTTGAACACATTTCTGTGTTTTTTTTTCCAGTTATTACAGTTTTGCTAATGAAGTTGAATTTCCCTTTAGGGCAGAGACGTGCTCAGATTTGGGGAGATTTAGTCACCCGGCGATAAATCGCCTCTTCTTCTGGGCGACTAATCTCCCCGAACTGCCTCCCGCCAGCTAGAATGGCACTCGGAGCGCTTTGTTTTCTAAAGTTGCCTTGTGAGGCAACTTTGGGGGACTTCGGAAAAAGAAGCGCACTGATTGCCATACCGCCAGAGATTTACATTCTCTGGTAGGCAGTTCAGAGAGATTTGTTGCCCCAAAAAAGAGGAGATTTGTTGCTGGTCGACTCATCTCCCCGAATCTGAGTAAGTGTCTCTGCCCTTAAAGGATAAGTAAACCTTTAAAATAAGTGAATGAAAAATTGATGAGGGTTCTATTCTAAGCACTTTTATACATTACATTTTTGGCTAACTAACTATATTAGAAATATTTTTTATTTTGCACATCTATTTACCCAGTTTTATATTTTCTTCTTCTGTGCGTTGCTCCTAATCCTCGACCGGTTCTGGGTTTGCGCGGCGCTTGGGTATCTTCGGCTATATGTGCATCTCTATAGGCCCTATGCGTTTCATACCCACAAGGTACTTAATCATGGGCTAAGGTCTCACCCACAGGAAATTAGCTTTTATACGGAAAACAACCAATCAGAAACAATTGGTAAAAATGGTCAACCTCTAGACATTTTGGGAGCCTGAAAAAGAATTTTCTGTGGGGCCCAGTAATAACTAGTTATGCCACTGACCGGAAACCTTGCAGTTAGTTCTGGGTTTAGGATACCCTTCATAATACACAGGCTCCGTAGTCTTTATCAGACTATGTTGCTATAAGGAGATCCCCCTCGTTAGTTCACGAGACAGGGCTTTAGAATCCTATCATATGTACTGTATGGATGATATACTGGCATTGAGGCAAGAACAAATATGGGCTTCCAGTCACTATGGCTGCTTATTGACACAGACACATTGCAAGGCTCTTCTCTGAGCATCCTCAGTCATTCATAAAATCACTCTATTCTACCCTGGCAAGAAAGGGAGAAACTCAACCTCTCGGAGAAACAGAATGGGGGGAAGGGTAGAGACCAAGGCAGAGCTGAATTCTGGTCCCAAGCAAGATGGTATCAATGAACGGTGGTCCCATTACCATGGAAACGGGGCAAAGGTAGTCCTGGAAACCATGTGAATGAGGCATGGCTTGTTGCCATGGAGACTTGCTGAATGGGGAAAGACCTATAGCTGCCTGTCATCTTGTGCCTCCCCACCACTTCATTCCTTCCTTTATTTGTCGTCCATCATTAACAGAAATAAATCCTTTTTTTGCATTTTTGTGGTAACCCAGCTCCTGAGAGTCTAATCGCTCATTTTATTATTTTAATGCAGTGTCTCAGCTCCTAATGCATCTCCTTCATGTTACAGTAAAGGTGGCCATACATAAGATCTGCTCATTTGGAGAGGTCGCCAAACGAGTGGATCTTAACCTGATATGCCCACCGAAGGCAGGGAGATATCGGGTTAATCTGATCATTCGTCTCTAGGGCCAAACGACCAGATTACAATGAAGGAAATGGGTGCCGATGGGTCGTAGGAGTGCATCAACTAGCCAATGCGGCCCTCAACCTCAGGAAAAATAAAACCTGCCCGATCGATATCTGGCTGATTTTTGGACTGCTATTGATCGGGGAGACCCATTAGAAGCCCCCACACACAGGCAGATGCCGAATCAGTCTAAAGTACCAATATCTGCATCTTTAATCTACCCGTGTATGGCCCCTTAACTCTTCTCAGTGGTACGTTATTTAGCCTGTTACATCCTATTGCCTTGACACAGTGCACAACCGTGCTATTTACCTGGATATGCATACAGAAACATAATTACCCCACCACTGAGCAGGGTGGGAACTAGGGGTAGCCAAAAGAAGCAGCTGCCTAGGGCATAATGATAGGGGGGTGCTGGGCAGTTACCTCTAAATTTGTCTTCTGCCTAACCCTATTCAGTGTTCGCACCCCTCAGTCTAAAGGCCCCCATACATGGGCCGATAAAAGCTGTTGCATCTTATTGGTCCGTGTGGGGCCATTCGACGGGTTCCCCCGATCGATATCTGGCCGAAAGTCGGCCAGATCTCAATTGAGCAGGTTAAAAAAACATCTGTGCGTCTATGCGGTCCCCCGATCCTACTGCCCTTATCGGATCCATTCTGATCCAATCGTTGGGCCCTAGGACCTATGATTAGATCAGCCCGATATCGTCCACTTCAATGTGGGCATATCAGGGAGAGAGACGCTCATTTGTCGACATCGCCAAACGAGCAGATCTCTACATCTATGGCCACCTTTACTTCCCTTCCTTCCCTCTGTCAACCTCGCCTTCATCACTGTCCCCTCCCTCCTTCCCCTCCTTTCTATCGCTCACCCCTCCATCTCCTCCACTCCATCGCTGTCCCCTCTCACCTCGCCTCCATCGCTCACCCCTCCCTCTCCTCTGTCACACTCCCCTCCATCGCTCACCCCTCCTACCCTGCCATCACTCATCCCTCCCCTCCGTCGCTCACCCCGCCCTCCCTTCCGTCGCTTACCCCTCCCCTCGATTGCTCACCCCTCCCTACCCTCTGTTGCTCTCCCTTCCTTCGCTCACCCCTCCCTCCCCTCCCTTCTATCACTGTCCCCTCCCTCCACTCCCCTCTATCGCTTACCCCTCCTTCACCTCCCCTCTGTTGCTCACCCCTCCCTTCCCTCCATAGCTTACCCCTTCCCTCTATAGCTTACCCCTCCCCTCCATCATTCACCCCTCCCTTCCCTCTGTAGCTTACTCCTCCCCTCCGTTATATATGAAAAAAGTCTAAAATTCGATCGAATAGGAACAACCCAAAAATTGGAAATAAATTTGAATCAAGTTTTCCCTCTGAAAAAAACTTAAATGACAGGAAGGCAGTTAACATATTCAAATGGTTCCATGGACCTCTGCCATTGAATTCTTCATGAACTCCGCAGGTTTCAGTTGGTGGAGTATAGAATTTGCGCTGTTTCCAGGGTAGAGCTGTGATCAATCTCACATTCAAATTATAATTCGAGTTGGTGATTTAAAACTCAAAATTGTGGGTTTTGACCAAAAAACGATTTGAAACCTTGAATTTGAATTTAAATCTGCTCCACGGTGTGTCATTGATATTAAGGTTATGTCCCACAGAACATTTATCACCTGTGTAAAATCACGTGATATGCTTTCAAATTTTAAACTGGCTTCAATCAAAAGGTAATTTCAGACCATTTGTCACCTCCATGGAAGACAACTTTGTGCGGGTGACAAAATGTCCTGTGTGACATTTACTTTACTGTCCCTGTAGCCCATTTTTTTTAGTAACCCAGCCCTGGGTGCCTTATTTTCCCCTTACGTTGAAAATGAATTCTGAGACAAATTCTGACTTGAGTTCTCCTGAATAGCAGTGAGATGAGTCAGCAACCCCCCTCCCCTTTTCATGACTAAATATAAGGATGAGTTGGATCTGATGCAGGGAAACTACTGTGCACTCAATGAAATATGATTCATACAGTTTTTAATTCTATGATTCTACAAGAATATATCTTTTATCTCAACAAATTGAATGGAATATAATTTATTGCACTCCCTATTTGTTAATCTTAGCATAAAATAGGTGCTGGTACACGGGGACCGGGTTACTGTGACACAGTGTTTAAGGAACAATCTGGTTAGTGGAATAAGGAGTTACAGGGACAATAAGGGGCTAAGTGGTTGGGTGAGTGGAAGAAGGAGTTACAGGGACAATAAGGGGCTCAGGGGTGGGGTTAGTGGAATAAGGAGTTACAGGGACAACAAGGGGCTCAGGGGAGGGGTTAGTGGAATAAGGAGTTACAGGGACAATAAGGGGCTCAGGGGAGGGGTTAGTGGAATAAGGAGTTACAGGGACAATAAGGGGCTCAGGGGAGGGGTTAGTGGAATAAGGAGTTACAGGGACAATAAGGGGCTCAGGGGTGGGGTTAGTGGAATAAGGAGTTACAGGGACAACAAGGGGCTCAGGGGAGGGGTTAGTGGAATAAGGAGTTACAGGGACAATAAGGGGCTCAGGGGAGGGGTTAGTGGAATAAGGAGTTACAGGGACAATAAGGGGCTCAGGGGAGGGGTTAGTGGAATAAGGAGCTACAGGGACAATAAGGGGCTCAGGGGTAGGGTTAGTGGAATAAGGAGTTACAGGGACAATAAGGGTCTCAGGGGTGGGGTTAGTGGAATAAGGAGTTACAGGGACAATAAGGGGCTCAGGGGAGGGGTTAATGGAATAAGGAGTTACAGGGACAATAAGGGGCTCAGGGGAGGGGTTAGTGGAATAAGGAGTTACAGGGACAATAAGGGGCTCAGGGGAGGGGTTAGTGGAAGAAGGAGTTACAGGGACAATAAGGGGCTCAGGGGAGGGGTTAGTGGAATAAGGAGTTACAAGGACAATAAGAGGCTCAGGGGTGGGGTTAGTGGAATAAGGAGTTACAGGGACAATAAGGGGCTCAGGGGAGGGGTTAGTGGAATAAGGAGTTACAGGGACAATAAGGGGCTCAGGGGCCGGGTTACTGGAATAAAGCTTTACAGAACAATATGGTTGGGTTATTTTAATAAATTGTGAAACATATACAGTTTATTTCATTTTCAGATATTGTGTTGATTATAAAATAGCATTTTTGTGCAAAATCTCCTGTTTATCTACATTTATCATTTTCTCTTTTTTATTTCAGCATTGTGGCATCTACAGGCCCTGAGTTTGATCTGAGGACTCTCCGAGCTGTACGTGTCCTGCGACCTCTCAAACTGGTTTCTGGGATTCCAAGTATGTTATTTCCAATTTAGTCATGTTGAACTAGTAAGCAGTGTTTTAGGGTTGGAGCCATCTCTAAGCCTGCGTTTACCAAACTAAAGGCTCATTTAAGAAAGGGAGGCAAGCTGAAGAAAAGATTGCTGTAGGGCCATGTCTTTTACTCACATTGCATTCTGTACCCCTTTTTTTGACCCAACATTAGCCCCAATGTAAATGCCACACTGGTGTGTGCAAGTTGCCCTGATCCTAGAAGCGACAAAGCATGGATGGGATGTGGATGTACTATGAATGCCCATTTCTTGTATATCAATCACCTACAGCCCTTAGTTCTCCAGCACTTGAAAAATAATTTTGTAGGGGTAATAATACCAGGAAGCGCAGACTTCTAAAGGACACTTTAGCAGCAGAACTCTGCACTTCCTGGTATTATTACCCCTACAAAATTATTTTTCTTTATTCATGCTCTGGATACCTGAAATTTATACACTAAAGGGCTTCATTACACCAGCTTAAAGACTTTAATCTCCAGCACTTGCCCATAACCCTTACTAAATTAAACCTTTTAAGGATTTGTTCTGACACTTTAATTAGATACCCTTTCACTTTGCAGAGCAATCCTTCTCACACTTCTTGCACCGACCTCTTTTTTTAATATATATATATATATATATATATATATATGTTTTCAAATGTAAGAAAAAATTGGAGAGCAACATAGGCATGTAAAAAGTTCATGGGGATGCCAAATATGGGTTCTGATTGAGTACTGGTAGCCACTATGTCGACATGCAGACAACAGGAGGCTCTCTTTGGCAATACATGTGGTGGAACTAAAGCTTGCCTTTTAAAGGAGAAGGAAAGGCTAAAATTAAATAAGCTTTATCAGAAAGGTCTATATAATACATCAGTAACCCCATCTTCTGTATCAGACTTCCTGTTTTCAGCATAAACCACCAGGGCTAGGGCTTGAGCATGCTCAGTTTACTCCTCTCCCCCTCCCTCCTCCCCTCCCTGCTGTAATCTGAGCCCAGAGCTCTGAGTGAGCAGGGAGAGACAAAAAGTGATGTCACACCAAGCTAATATGGCAGCTGCTATCCTAAACAAACAGAGAGCTTCTAGAGCTGTTTACTCAGGTATGGTAAAGCATTCTGCAGAATAAATATTGTGATCTAGCTTGCACTATTGTGGCTAATCTATTGGCAATAAACTGCCTCTGTAGCTGTCCTTCTCCTTTAAGCCAGCAATTCAGAAATAAGCACTTGCTTTGAGGCCACTGGGAGCAACATCCAAGGGGTTGGTCAGCAACATGTTGCTCATGGGCCACTGGTTGGAGATCACTGGAGTAGAGGGTGATTAAGAGCCTGCTGAGAGAATTACATTGTGATGTATTTGTTGTTTTATAGGAAAAATCCACATTTTTAGATCTTAAAAGCATGCAAAATTTCCACAGAACAGAGATTTATTTGGAGAACACCAGAATAATTTAGACTCCACATATTTGTATAATTCAGCGACAGCCTTTGCATGATAGAACACTGTGTGCTACACATTTCATTGGGTGCTCTTAGCCAGTGTTGTTACTAGATATCACTGGGCTCCACAGCAAATTATTTTTCAGGCCCCAACATGTCTAGAGGTTTTCCTGTTTTACCAATATTTGTATGTAGGGCCTATACCTCCCGCCCCCTGCAGCTGCAGGGTCTGCTTCCTCTGTAATTTAATTGATTGTATTTCTTATTGCAGTATGAGGAAGCTTATATTAAATTCTCATTTTTGCAACCGTTTCCCTTTAAATAATATTTTTTAAGAATAAGTTATGTCAACTTGGATCTATTTTACTGTGCCAAGGGCAGTTGCTCCCATTTGACCTGTATTTGCCTGAGGAAGAGACACCACCTTAGCAGTGGAACAAATCATGTTTTGGTGCTGATCAATGGGTCGGGTGTTGGCAAAAAGCATGTGAGGCCTTGATTAATGAAGGTTAAGAAGTTCTGCTATATAGTGTCTGCTACAAGTACATTTACACGGTTATATTGTTTCTCCCTCCAGGTTTACAAGTTGTCCTGAAGTCGATCATGAAAGCCATGATCCCTCTGCTCCAGATTGGACTGTTGCTCTTTTTTGCTATCCTCATCTTTGCCATCATTGGTCTCGACTTCTACATTGGCAAATTCCACACATCGTGTTATGACATATCAGGAGGTAAACACCACTTCTTCTCTCTTCACATTATATTTTATATTCACATAGATAACATATCACAAGTTAACTGGTTATAAATATATAGCATCTAATACCTGTGCTGAATATATGACCTTGATGTGGATAATATCAAGTATTGCTGACTATGTGAGCAATGAAACCAGTGTTGTTTAATCATGGTCTATAGAGAATAAACCCATTCAAAGGTAGCTACTGGTCTAGCAGTAACAATAATGATAGGAACTTGTGATGGGTAGATTTGGGTTGCTGGAATTCCTTTGCATAGGATCACTGTCTTGCCTCGGTTAGAATAATGGCACCATGGGACAGATTTATCAAAGGTCGAAGTGAAAATTCAAATTTACAAAATTCGAAAATTTACCATGTACTGTCTCTTTAAAAATTCGACGTCGACCATTCGCCATCTAAAACATGCCGAATTGCTGTTTTACCTCTCTTTATGGGGGGACCGCCTAGAACCTATTTGGAGTTAAATCGTTTTTTTTGGAAAAGCGAATTAGATCGAATGTGCTATTACTTCAATTCGTATGATTCAAAAACGGACTGATTCGATTGAAAATTGACCTATTTGGGCCAAAAAAAACCTGCGTTTTTTTAATTACTTTTGGGTTGGTCTTTTTTAATTCGAATTTCAAAGTTTTTTAAATTCGGAATTCAACCTTTGATAACTCTGCTCCCATATATCTAACTGGTTGCTTATGGTTGGTTGGTGGACTTGAGGTTCTTTATACTCCTCAATAAACACATAAAAATACAATACAGGTATGGGACCTGTTATCCAGAATGTTTGGGACCTGGCATTTTCCGGTAATGGATCTTTCCGTAATTTGGATCTCCATACCTTAAGTCAACTAGAAAATCATGTAAACATTAAATAACCCCAATAGGCTGGTTTTGCTTCCAATAAGGATTAATTATATCTTAGTTGGGATCTAGTACAAGCGACTGTTTCATTATTAAAGAGAAAAAGGAAATAATTTTTAAAAATTTGGATAAAATGAAGTCTATGGGAGACATGCATTCTGTAATTCAGAGCTTTCTGGATAACGGGTTTCTGGATAACGGATCCCCTATATATACTGTATGCTGTATATAGACAGACTTACCCATAACTGCATTTGAAGGAAAACTCCTTTCCCTTTGACTTTTTTACCTAGGCTTGCCGTTCACATGAAGATTATTGGTGTCTGGCCAACTAAATAAGTGAATCTTTGACCTAATTGACCAACCAGGTGGTGGACCATTTCAGACTGTTGTGATTATTCAGCCCTTATTAAAGAGATACTGACACCAGAAATTAAACTCTTTTTTACATCTATCATAATATTGCCTTTGCAAGATACTTATAACTTTGCCATAAAGTATTTGCACAATGCTTTTGCATTACCTGTCTGGTGCCCCATGTTCCTGTATGAGGGGGCTGCCATATTTGTGCAGCAAGAGTCCGTTAGCATTAGAAACTGACAGGCTGAGATGGGACAGTCAGTTTGGCAAAACAGTCAAGTTTAGAAACTTCAACTAACAATTGCTTACAAAAACAAACCTCTCAGTAAAAAACTATCAACATGACCTATAGGTAACTTTTAATGTACATTCATATTTTAAAAAGTAGTTTTTTAGTGTCAGCGTCACTTTAATGGATAAGTAAACCTTTGAAATAAGTGAATGTAAAATTGATGAGGGGGCTATTACAAGCACTTTTGTAATGTACATTCATTATTTATTTATTTTTTTTATTCCAAGATATTAAAGAGGACCCGTCACTCGAAAAAAATATTCAAAATCCTATTTTATCATATCAGTCAAGCAAAATGAACTTTAATTTCACTATATAAATTATTTGGATCTTGCTTCCTTCAGTCTGGGATTTCAAAATTATAGCAAGCAGGCAGGAGCCATTTTGTGGACACTGTTATTAAGACAAACCTTGTATCATCTCTGAATCTTGTTTGTGCACCAAAATGGGGGACCTGATGTCCATCCCCATGTCCTGGCTACACAATTAAATGGTGAAGAGAATGGGGGAATGTGGGGAGAGCAGTGACATGTAGGAAGTGCTAAATGGAAAGTGAAAGTAATTGTCGGCCCCGTCTCTATGCCTAGGCATAGAGGAGGCGCAGACAATATTTGATTGACAGCTGAGATTTTTAAAAGAGTTTACAACAGCTATGAATGCTTTAATAAAAAATAGAAATTGGATTTCATGTTTAATTTGAAAAGCACTTTTATTATACAGCTTTTTGTGTCTGGGTGACAGGTGCACTTTAAGGGATACATATACTGTTAATATGAATGATACTGGTTGTTCCATCAGAATATCCAGTATTAAGAAAGAAAGAGGCTGCTCTGATGTTCTTCTGCTTAGGAAAGATGTGAGAAAGGTCTCTAATTCTTTTCCTAAGCAGAACATCAGCCTCTTTCTTTCTCCTGACAACTTCCTTGACTACTTGCTGGTCAGACTGGTGGGAAACTGACCAGCAGGTGGCGCTGTTGTAACACAATTCATTCATATTAACAGTACATGTATCCCTTAATATCTTGGAATAAAAATAAATAAATAAAGACAAAATGCTTAGAATAGCACAATCATCAATTTTACATTCACTTATTTTAAAGGTTAACTTATCCGTTAAGCCTCAGTATAGGGGGCCAAGGAGACCACTGATGAAAGCTATGTAAATAACATAATACTGGATATTCTGATGGAACAACCAGTATCTGCATAAATTCCTTGTAAGATAATAATAAAAAGATTATTTGGGGCCAATAGGCCCCCAATAAGCCATCTCTTTTCCATGTGTCTTTAGTAAAACTTGTTATTCGCTTTGCAGAAGACTTAAAGGTCGAGGTTCTCTGCGGTAATGACAGCTCTTCTCGCCACTGCCCTAACGATACCTACTGCCTGAGCAAATGGGAAGGTCCTAATAATGGCATCACGCAGTTCGACAACATTCTGTTTGCAATTCTCACAGTATTCCAGTGTATCACCATGGAAGGATGGACGGACATGCTGTATTATGTAAGTAGAACCTCTAATGTAAGCATTCTAGGGATAGTGTTATCATGTGGGTGATACCGTTTTTTTCCCCGGCGGTGTAATATATTCTCTTCTATAGAAATGTGTTCCAAGGGTGTCATGTAACTTTAAAGGATTAGTAAACCTTAAATAAAAGGTAATATTTAATTGATTATTGAGCTATTCTAAGCACTTTTGAAATGTACATTCATTATTTACTTTTTTAAATTCTAAGATATTAAGGGATACATGTACTGTTAATGTGAATGAATTTTGTTACAACAGCGCCACCTGCTGGTCAGTTTCCCACCAGTCGGACCACCAAGTAGTCAAGGAAGTTGTCAGGAGAAAGAAAGAGGCTGCTCTGATGTTCTTCTGCTTAGGAAAAGAATTAGAAACTGTTCTCACATCTTTTCTAAGCAGAAGGACATCAGAGCAGCCTCTTTCTTTCTCCTGACAACTTCCTTGACTACTTGGTGGTCAGACTGGTGGAAAACTGACCAGCAGGTGGCGCTGTTGTAACAATATTCATTAATCTTTATATAGGAGAAAAGAAAGAAAGTATCCCCGTCTTTTTGATCAGAAAAAACACACAAAAAATATATGTTATCACTATATGATTTGATTTCAGTTAAACCATTTAATCCCGTGATTCTATATATGTTGGTTCCCCCCTTAAATAAATAGTCCCACAAAGTGCTAGTGCTTGACCTTAATTAAATAGCATTAAATAGAATAAAAGTAGGACTCAATTAATTTTTCTTTTAAATATTGTGTTTGCTTTGTAATTTCTAACTCATAAACAATTCATTTATCAATTAATGTAAAATGAATTGTTTATGAGTTAGAAATTACAAAGCATACACAATATTTAAAAGAAAAATTAATTGAGTCCTAGTTTTATTCTATTTAATGCTATTTAATTAAGGTCAGGCACTAGCACTTTGTGGGACTATTTATTTAAGGGGGGAACCAACATATATAGAATCACGAGATTAAATGGTTTAACTGAAATCAAATCATATAGTGATAACATATATTTTTTGTGTGTTTTTTCTGATCAAAAAGACGGGGGATACTTTCTTTCTTTTCTCCTATATAAAAATTCAATACTGACAGAAGTCAGACCCCCTCTTTTTAATCCATTTTATATATCTGAAGATAGATCATTCCTTTTTATTGGAATATTCATAAATCTTAACAGTACACGTAACCTTTAATATCTTGGAATTAAAAAAATAAATAATGAATGTACATTACAAAAGTGCTTAGAATAGCACAATTATCAATTTTACATTCACTTATTTTAAAGCTTTACTTATCCTTTAAAAATAAATAAAAACAAAGAATTGAGTACCAAGACTACAGATAGATCATCTGCCTCACATATTTTTAGCAGCTCAAAAAGGTATGGCCAACATGACCACTGCAATTGCATGATTGTGTTTGTTGAGTTGTTTATCACTTGTAATGGGACCATCCACATTTTCAAGCAAGACTTACAGGCTTCTTCATGTAGTCACCATAGAAGACATGGGAGTTGATTTGGGACCCCACAATGTAAACCATGCTGCAAGTTGAATAAGCCAAATCACCTGTTCAATTGCCCTTGTAGCTTGTACAACTACCACATTAGTTATGCACAGTCACTTGCCTTCATAAGAGCTACAGATTACAGACCTGAAAAGCAAAATTGTGCAGCATTAGTCTCAATGGGGAGCAAAATTAGGGATTATTAAACCATGGCCCATAGGTCCGTATGCTGTTTAGTGTGGTTATCCACTATCACCTTAAAGGGAACTATTGCAGAAATGACAATTTAATATAGGCTTCCTCATACTGACATAAGAAACTTTCTAAATACAATCAATTATCAAATCTGCATCGTTTCTAAAATAATCAAGTTTATCCTCACTATCCCAATCTCAGCATCTGTTTCTCTTCATTCTCTGTTCATTCAGCAGCTGGTTGCCAGATATTCATTGACAGTTAGATTCAATATATCTTATAGGGGGGCTCCTTTTGCCTAGAAGATGTATTAGAGCTCACTCTATTAAACTCACCAGACATCATGTCTCTCTACATGCAGGATTTGTGCAAAAGGCAGTTATTTTGTTAGATTTTGTTTGTGCTGGATCAATTATTTGAGTGAGGTCTAATTCATCTACTAGGAAAGGGAACCCCCTAAAAGATATATTGGATAAATCATCTAACAAAATAACTGCCTTTTGCACAAATCCTGCATGTAGAGAGACATGATGTCTGGTGAGTTTAATAGAGTGAGCTCTAATACATCTGCTAGGCAAAAGGAGCCCCCCTATAAGATATATTGGATGTTACTGTCAATAAATATCTGACACCCAACTCCTGAATGAAGACAGAATAAAGAGAAAGAGATGCTGAGAGAGGGATAGTGAAGATAAACTTAATTACAGTATTTCAGAAACAGTACAGAATATGTAATTGCTTGTACTTACAAAGTTTCTTATTTCAATATAATGGCGCTTATATTAAATTTTCATTTTCGCGATAGTTCCCCTTTAATAAAATGGGGTTCTATAATACAAAATAGTAATTCATAGAATTGATATAACTCATATACCAACTTTCTTAATTTAAGAAACACCGCTGTACCATTCAGCTGCCCTATTCAGTGACTGCACATATCCGGCATTCATTTTCTTTTTTTTCTAAAGTCTACATGACGCACGTGAATTTATTCTGTACTGAGGTTTGGTCATAAGCAGCTTCCCAAGAGCACTTTGTACAAGGGAATGGTGTCAGCACTCACAGACAGGACCAGACTTGGGGTGAATTCTTTGCCTTTCCATACTGCATTTTGTCCCTTTCACAACAAGGGAAAGCTTTTTTGCTCAATGTAATAGCATAGATATGCTTTAATAGACCATCATTCTTTCTCTGGTATTTATAGGAGCTTGTAGCAAAACAGAACTATATAATGCAAGACAGCCCCTTGTAAGCTGGACTTCTTTGCAAGTCACCATGTATAGCAGCTGTACTCTTTATACCCTTAAGCACAGTAACTGCTTTGTAAGCTTAAAGGAGAACTAAACCCTTATATTGAAAATGGCTAAAATGCCATATTTTATATACTGAACTTATTGCACCACTCACATGTGACACTCACATGCTCAGTGGGCTCTGATTGGCTGTTGAGAAGCTAAGCTTAGGGGTTGTCACTAATTATCCAGCAGAAAATGAACTTCTCCTGTAATATAAGCTGATGCTACAGGTTTGCTGCCATGTAGTAATTATGTGTATTAATTACTAATCAGCCTTATATTGTGACATTTCTATTCTATGTGTACTATATATTGTGAGTGGCTCCCTAAGCTCAGTAAGTGACAGCAGCACAGAGCATGTGCAGTGAATCAGCAGAAAAGAAGATGGGGAGCTACTGGGGCATCTTTGGAGACACAGATCTTAAGCACTAAAGGGCTGTGGTTGCCTTGGGCTGGTACAGAAGCATAAAACATCATGTAAAACATTTTTACCTACTTCCTTAGTTCCTTAGTCCTTTAAGCGGTGATCTTGCCTGTAGGGCACTTTGATTTCCTAGCTGGGAAACCACAAAGCACAAAGGTTACGTTAGGGCTTTGGGAGGTCAGACTATCCCACCCAACGTTGGAGCCTGTATCCTTTATTACATTTTTTGCTCAAGCCTGTTAGCTAAAATATTTGTATAGATTCTTTAGTAGCAGTACAGTGGGAATACTCCAACAATTTTATACAGATGGGGCTGAATGATATGAGGAGGTGGAAATGTGAAACACTTTGTAAGTTAGTACAGCACTCTGCCTTCTGATGGAGAGGAAAGGTCTGACATGCAGCTCAGGAAACCCTGCTGCACAAGAGCGGCTGCTTAACGATTCCTGCATTCTGCCGAGTCAGGAGAAACTGAAAAGGAACAAGGAGGAGGGATTGAGAGTAGAAATCTGCTGCCAAGAGAGGAATAGACAAAGAAAAGGAAATGTGCGATTAACTGATTCAGGGTGGGAAGATACGGAGAAGAACGGACGAGGTGAAGGCAAAGCAAAAAAATAAAGGAATAGGAATTTGGATAAGAAGAAACACAGAAGAAAAATTTAAAGGGAAAACGCTACTATCCTTTGAGCACACTTGCATTCAGTGTCGGACTGGGACACCAGGGGCCACGCAAAAACTTTAGACCAGGGGCCCACCCAAAAACCTTAGACCAGGGGCCCACCCAAAAACCTTAGACCAGGGGCCCACCCAAAAACCTCAGACCATGGGCCCACCCAAAAACCTTAGACCAGGGGCCCACCCAAAAACCTCAGACCATGGGCCCACCCAAAAACCTCAGACCGTGGGCCCACCCAAAAACCTTAGACCAGGGGCCCACCCAAAAACCTTAGACCATGGGCCCACTCTTTGTACTATTATTCTTCTGGTCCTCACTCATCCTCTATTCTCCTCATCTTTTTTCTTTACATATATTATTCCATCTATTTAGCCTCTTTGTTCTCATAGAAATAGGGAATAGGCATGAAATAGACAAAATGTGTAGCAGCATGAGGGGCCACTGACACCCGAGCCCACCGGGCAGGTCCAGACTGAGAATTAAAATAGGTACACAGAGGCACAATCAGACCACATAGAGGCCCAAACAGTCCCCAACAGCCGATTAAATAGTAACTTTCTATGGCACCTTACAGCAGCCCCTCTGGCATTTGCCAGAACCCACAGGTTTCCAGTCTGGGCCTGCCACCGGGAGTTTTGGTATCCTGGTGGGCCAGTCTGAAACTGCATGCAATGGAAAGTATATGCTCCATAATATGTTGTGTGGGCTGGTGTTGGGCACCATGTACTCACAGTAAGCGCCCAACCCCATGCAACACGTAATGGGTGGGGTATGATCCTTTATATTACACTGGAAGAGTAAATAGGAGGGACTCTACAATTACGACAGAAGAATCAGACGCACATCACTCTTGTGGCAAACACCAACAAGTAGCCAAAACAAAAGATTTTCAGTGCAATTATGCCCAAATCACATCAAAATACAAGTACAATTCTGCAACTCCCTCTGCAGACCTCGATGATGCTGAAATTATGTGGATTAAACCATGAAGATTGCATTCACTTATATGTTTATTGCATTCTTTTTAATTCCATGTGAACATTGATATTCTAAAAAAAATACTAACTGGCCTTTTATCTGAGAATGCACATGCAGTGTGTGCAGAATGGAGAGAAAGAGAAACCAAATGGGAAATGGTCCATAAAGACAAAAAAAGATTGGCGTGTGTGTGTTTCTATACATATACATATATATATATATATATTTATATAGTAACTTAGTTACTATGTTAGGTTGAAAAAAAACACGTCCATCAAGTTCAACCTTTAAAGTCTATAAATAACCTGCCTAACTGCCAGTTGACCCAAAATAAGGCAAAAAAACCCCATTCCATTCCCTCTCCAATTTGCCTCAGAGGGGAAAAAATCCTTCCTGACTCCAAAATGGCAATGGGACCAGTCCCTGGATCAACTTGTACTATGAGCTATCTCCCATATCCCTGTATTCTCTCACTTGCTAAACACCATCCAACCCCTTCTTATACCTATCTAATGTATCAGCCTGTACCCCTGATTCACTTCCCAGCTCCACCTGTAACACCCCTTTCCCTCCTCTAATCTCATTGGCTCCCTCCTATCTGCTGGGAGGAGCTACTGGTGAATAAAGCATCCAACCCTTCCTTGTACCTATCTAATGTATCAGCCTGTACCCCTGATTCACTTCCCAGCTCTCCCTGTAACACCCCTTTCCCTCCTCTAATCTCATTGGCTCCCTCCTGTCTGCTGGGAGGAGCTACTGGTGAATAAAGCATCTGACCCTTCCTTATACCTATCTAATGTATCAGCCTGTACCACTGATTCACTTCCCAGCTCTCCCTGTAACACCCCTTTCCCTCCTCTAATCTCATTGGCTCCCTCCTGTCTGCTGGGAGGAGCTACTGGTGAATAAAGCATCCGACCCTTCCTTATACCTATCTAATGTATCAGCCTGTACCACTGATTCAGGGAGACAATTCCACATCTTCACAGCTCTCACTGTAACAAACCCCTTCCCAATATTTAGGCAGAACCTCTTTTCTTCTAATCGGAATGGGTGACCTTGTGTCAGCTGGAAAGACCTACTGGTAAATAAATCATTAGAGAGTTTATTATATGATCCCCTTATATATTTATACATAGTTATCATATCACTCCTTAAAGAAGAAGGAAAGTGTAATATTAAGTAAGCTTTATCAGAAAGGTCTATATAAATACACCAGTAAACCCTCAAAGTAATGCTGCTCTAAGTCCTCAGCTTCTAGAGCTGTTTACTCGGTTATGGTAAAGCATTCTACAGAATAAATAAATAAGTGTTATAGATTTCACTATTGTGGCTAAACTGCTTCAGTAGCTTTTCTTCTCCTTTAAGCGCCTCTTCTCCAGCGTGAACATCCCCAATTTGGCCAGTCTTTCCTCATAGCTAAGATTTTCCCTTTACCAGCTTAGTTGCCCTTCTCTGTACCCTCTCTAATACAATAATGTCCTGTTTGAGTGATGGAGACCAAAACTGTACGGCATATTCTATTTATTTTATTCAAACAGGCTTGTGGCAATGTAACCTTCAAAAGGTTTTCTGTGGCACTACCATTTCTTCTGGGAGTTCCTGCAAGGCCATCACTATTTCTTTGGGTGGGAATCATTTATTCTTTATATATTTATCTACCGTATGTCCAGCTTACAATCAGAAACTGAGACCTAGTTACCAAGTTTTCTTAAAAAAAAAAAAAAAGAGAAAGAGAGAGAGAGAGAGAGAATTCTTTTCTGCATGAAATGTGCTCGCCTCGTTATTCTCCCTTTATCCTTATTTAGTGATTTCTGCCATCGCAATGTGCCGTTCATTTATATCCAGTGGGAGGACGTTCTTGTTAGAACATTCCATCTGCCTTCAGCAGAATTACTTTTAGGGAAGGTTCACCTTGGTTTTTAGACATATTTTTAAATAAAAAAATAGAGTATTCCATTTAGCCCCATCAGTTCTGAATGTCCAGAATAATCTTTTTTTTTTTTTTGGAATGGGAAAGCATCCCCTGCTCCTTGAATAGCCACGGGTCTCTACACTTGCATGCTAACTAGTGATGTGAAGGTCAACAAAAATTCGATCCGCACCCATCCGGTTTTAACCAACAATTTTCTACTACTATTCTACT
Organism: Xenopus petersii; assembly: GCA_038501925.1. NCBI lineage: Eukaryota > Metazoa > Chordata > Amphibia > Anura > Pipidae > Xenopus > Xenopus petersii. The sequence goes on along the minus strand of CM076677.1, from coordinate 7,075,471 downwards.
ATTCTACTATTTTAGATTCAGCTGAACCCCTGAATCCTTCAAGAAAGATTCGGCCGAATACAGGACCAAATCTGAATCCTAATTTGCATATGCAAATTAGGGGTGGGAAGGGGAAAACATTTTTTACTTCCTTGTTTTGTGACAAAAGGTCACGTGGTTTCCCTCCCTGTCGCTAATTTGCATATGCAAATTAGGATTCGGTTCAGCCAGGCAGAAGGATTCGGCTGAATCCTGTTGAAAAAGACAGAATCATGACCAAATCCCGAACCGAATCCTGGATTTGGTGCATCCCTACTACTGCCAATTCAATTTATAGACCCAAATAATGTTATAAAAAGGATGTGACATCACTCCCGTCCCCATACTGCAGGAAAGAAGACCCCTTACCCCCCCCCTGCTGCTGGATTTCATGGGGAAGTAGCAGTAACGTAACTAGAGTAGGGCCCCCCACTCCCCTCCGTACATGATTTTTGGCCCGAAATTCAGTGGCACGCGAGCAGCCATGGGCCCTGAGGGGGTGCGGGCCTTGGCCCGCTCTCACCCCCTGCTTCCCCGGTAGTTCCGTCACTGGGAAGTAGCCCCAAAACTTTTATTTACCGTATAGGTATCCAAGGGCCAGCCCCTTTAAGCTGCCGCCCCAGCCACAGGCTCCTCAATTGTCTACAGTATATCATACATCCCAAGTGTCATGTTTTTAGCAGTACAGTCCAGATTTTGACAGCTCAACACACAGTCCTGGATTGTTTTGGAAATGTCCCGACTTTCTCTTTTATCTCCTGCACTGAACAGCCAGAAAAAGATACAACGTTTCGGAAACTTAATTGCCTTTTGGCAGAGAGCCCAGAATACGTGGCAGGTGCACTTTAGTAACAATTTAAGATAACTAAGAAACAACTGTAACATTTAAGATAAGCAGGTCTCTTGGGGAAACTGTGACTTGCAGCTTTAATGGCAAGTCACCTTCATTAGCAAAATTGTAATAACACATAACTTGCCAAATTTTGTAAAATGAACATGGTACGAAAGAGGCTGCTCTGATGTTCTTCTGCTTAGGAAAGATGTGAGAAAGGTTTCTAATTCTTTTCCTAAGCAGAAGAACATCAGAGCAGCCTCTTTCTTTCTCCTGACAACTTCCTTGACTACTTGCTGGTCAGACTGGTGGGAAACTGACCAGCAGGTGGCGCTGTTGTAACAAAATTCATTCATATTAACAGTACATGTATCCCTTAATATCTTGGAATAAAAAAAAAATAAATAATGAATGTAAATTACAAAAGTGCTTAGAATAGCCCCCTCATCAATTTTACTTATTCTTTAAATACACCCCTGCTCTGCACTCTCCCCCCCCCCCCCCCCCGCCAGCATGAATACAGTGCTGAGTGGTGCCCTCCATCTGCCCTCTAACTTGCACATAGGATTGCTACCTTACACTTGAGGTCCTTATAGCCTGGTGACATAAGGAGAGGGGACAACAGACCTGCAAGTTAGGGAACAACAACAGAAGAATGATTTTGCACCCCTTTTGCTCTGGTTCTTTGTAAATGACCCTTTTATCCTCTGCAGGTGTTTGTGCCCCATTAAGGATTTATTGAATTATACTGTTAAAAGCAAGCTGTGCAGGTGACCCCAGCAGCTCCTAGGCAAACACCTGTCATGTAGAGTTGCCAGCTTTGCTGATGGCTAAACCCAAACACAAAGGGCAGGGCAGATAACATTAGGGGTGGGCAGTGATGTAGGAACAGGCATGATGATGATCAGGAGTGGGCACAATTATGTTGGTGGAGTTATGACTCCAGGGCAAGGTTATTGTATCACTTAGATGCTTCTGACTGGATTTTTATCCAGTGTTCTCAAGTGTTGATGCCCAGTTCAAAACCACACAGGTGGCAACCCTACCTCTAGCCATATTACAGGTATGAGATCTATTATACAGAAATCAGTTATCCAGAAAACTCTAAAATACAGCGATGCTAATTTAGAAAAAAAAACGTATTTTTGATTGATTTGCTTTTTTTGCATCTGTAATAATAAGAAATAATAAGCCATGTTGAGGTGAGTATCTTAGTATTTAAATGCTTTTCAAGTATTGGCCAGATTATTGTTTGGATTTCATAAGGCTGAAAACCGAACAGAAAGTTCAGAACCGAACAGGCCTTACAAAAACGGAACTGTTCGGGTCAAAATCGGTGGCAACCCTACTGTCATCGCGCCCGACATGCAGAAAAATAAATATACAAGTACCCATTTATATTCTCTGCACGTCCGGTTCCGACTCCTGAAACAATGTAGCAAAAGCCTGCTGATTACCTTACCTGGAGGAGAACTGACTTCTGCTACATCGTATTCAGAGTCAGAATCAGATAACAGAAAGGGACAAGCACACGTGGAGATTCGGGGAGATTAGTCGCCTGGCGACAAATCGCGTCTTCTTCGGGCAACTAATCTCCCTGAACTGCCTTCCTGCAAATTCGAATCTAAATCGCTGGCCGGATGGCACAAGGAGTGCTTCTTTGGAAAACGAAGTGCTCCCCGTCTGCGATTTTGATTCTAGCCTGTGGGAAGGCAGTTTGCGGAGATTAGTTACCTAAAGAAGAGGCGATTTGACGCCAGGTGACTAATCTCCATGTGTGCCCTTAAAGTTAAAAAGCATTCACATAAAAGGAGATTTAAGCCTTTGGCTTTCTTATTTGCCTTTTAGAAGAGAGCTGGCCTACTGCTCGCAGCAGGAAAGGGAAATCCATATGAAAAAACAGGGCTGCAGGAATGGAGGGAAGGAGAGGAGGAAGAAGGGATGTTACTATTCCCAATTGATTTCCTGTATCCGTGCGGTTAATGTTTCCTTGAGTGACAGTCTCTGTGCGACAGGCCAGCGGTCTCGTGGTTGTCTCTGGATGCTCAAGGGCAGCCTCCTTATATCCAGAGACATGGCCCTCCCCATCCCTCTGTGCTTTCTTTCTCAGGCAGGAGCGATGCTCTTTTTTTATTCTTTCCCTTGGATGCTTTCTGCTGCGGCTTGTATTTTTAGTATCAAGCAATGGGCACAGGAACTTTTCAGTGCTCACGTAGATAAGAGCACCAGCCCCCCCATATCTCCCTGCAGGGACTTGGAAGGAGGGGGAGGTCCTCTCAGCGCAGAAGCTTCAATATTGTTCCTGTTCAGCAGGGATTTCTTACCCAGTAACTGTCCTGTAGTTAACAATGCTCAATTATATGCACTGCTAGCTGCCCTGTGTCACACATCTTGTGATGTATACATATAGTATATACAATATACCCCAACCAGTAACCTGTATAGCCACCTATAACTGCCCTCAAACCATGTACCTACCCCTGGCTGTATTATAGGCCCCTACCTACCTTCTACCTACTGTCCTGTACCTATCCCTACTCTGTTACATTACCCACCCCTATAACTGTCCTGTACCTATTCCTACTCTATTACATTACCCTCCCCTATAACTGTCCTGTACCTATACTTACTCTATTACATTACCCACCCCTATAACTGTCCTGTACCTATACTTACTCTATTACATTACCCACCCCTATAACTGTCCTGTACCTATTCCTACTCTATTACATTACCCACCCCTATAACTGTCCTGTACCTATTCCTACTCTATTACATTACCCACCCCTATAACTGTCCTGTACCTATACCTACTCTATTACATTACCCTCCCCTATAACTGTCCTGTACCTATTCCTACTCTATTACATTACCCACCCCTATAACTGTCCTGTACCTATTCCTACTCTATTACATTACCCTCCCCTATAACTGTCCTGTACCTATTCCTACTCTATTACATTACCCTCCCCTATAACTGTCCTGTACCTATTCCTACTCTATTACATTACCCTCCCCTATAACTGTCCTGTACCTATACCTACTCTATTACATTACCCTCCCCTATAACTGTCCTGTACCTATTCCTACTCTATTACATTACCCACCCTTAAAGCTGCCCTGTTCCACAAGTAACCAATAGCTGTCAGTCGGATTAATGTATAAGTTTGCAAATTGCAAAGCACCTTGGTTCTTGTTAACAATCCTTTTTACAATCCTTTTTCTCCCCACAATTCCAGTATGTGTGCTGCAGAACCCACCATTCATGTTTCATCATTTACAGGCCTCTGTTAATTAGGATAAAGTTCTTTGGAGATGTCTGACATGCTTTCTGTTGGAACCTTATCCATAGACACACATGTTTGTGCTTGAGGGTGCAAAATTCTTGTGGAACCTGGGCCTGGACAGCTGCTCTACAGCAAGTGTTAAATACAGCAAGCGTTAGATACAGCAAGCGTTAGATACAGCAAGCGTTAGATACAGCAAGTGTTATATACAGCAAGTGTTATATACAGCAAGTGTTAGATACAGCAAGCGTTAGATACAGCAAGCGTTAGATACAGCAAGTGTTATATACAGCAAGTGTTATATACAGCAAGTGTTAGTGTTAGATACAGCAAGTGTTATATACAGCAAGTGTTATATACAGCAAGTGTTATATACAGCAAGTGTTATATACAGCAAGTGTTATATACAGCAAGTGTTAGATACAGCAAGTGTTAGATACAGCAAGTGTTATATACAGCAAGCGTTAGATACAGCAATTGTTATATACAGCAAGTATTAGATACAGCAAGATTTACATACAGTAAGGGGCCGATTCACTAAATTCGGGTGAAGGGTTAGAATAAAAAAAACTTCGAATTTCGAAGTTTTTTTGGGCTACTTCGACCATCGAATGGGCTACTTCGACCTTCGACTACGACCTTCGACTTCGAATCGAACGATTCGAACTAAAAATTGTTCGACTATTCGACCATTCGATAGTGGAAGTACTGTCCCTTTAAAAAAAACTTCGACCCCCTACTTCGGCAGATAAAACCTACCGAAGTCAATGTTAGCCTATGGGGAAGGTCCCCATAGGCTTGCCTGTGATTTTTTTGATCGAAGGATTTTCCTTCGATCGTTGGATTAAAATCCTTCGAATCGTTTGATTCGAAGGATTTAATCGTTCGATCGAACGAAAAATCCTTTGATCGTGCGATCGCAGGATTTGCGCTAAATCGTTCGACTTCGATATTCGAAGTCGTACGATTTTAGTTCACAGTCGAATATCGAGGGTTAATTAACCCTCGATATTCGACCCATAGTGAATCGGCCTCCAAGTGTTATATACAGCAATTGTTATATACAGCAAGTGTTATATACAGCAAGTGTTAGATACAGCAAGTATTAGATACAGTAAGGGTTATATACAGCAATTGTTATATACAGCAAGTGTTATATACAGCAAGTGTTAGATACAGCAAGTATTAGATACAGTAAGGGTTATATACAGCAAGTGTTAGATACAGCAAGTGTTATATACAGTAAGTGTTAGATACAGCAAGTGTTATATACAGCAAGTGTTAGATACAGCAAGTATTAGATACAGTAAGGGTTATATACAGCAAGTGTTATATACAGCAAGTGTTAGATACAGCAAGTATTAGATACAGTAAGGGTTATATACAGCAAGTGTTATATACAGCAAGTGTTAGATACAGCAAGTATTAGATACAGTAAGGGTTATATACAGCAAGTGTTATATACAGCAAGTGTTAGATACAGCAAGTATTAGATACAGTAAGGGTTATATACAGCAAGTGTTAGATACAGTAAGGGTTATATACAGCAAGTGTTAGATACAGTAAGTATTAGATACAGTAAGTGTTAGATAGCATGTATAATCTTTCCCCCTCGAGGTTACTCTCTGTATTGGTCATCATGGATTATTCAAACTCCTTATCTGGGTGTATTATATTGTGTTGGGACTATTTAATTCATGGCTCTTCAGCTCCAGATCCAACAGACAGCAAAGAGTTGGTTTTAGGTAAAAGCTGTGGTAAAGTTTTATGCTGACCCTCTAGTCTTTCTGTCTCTTCTTGAAATAATTTCAGCATCTTATATTGCTGTCTCCATTTTGCCCTATAGCCAGTCTCTTCCTCTACTTTCACATTTTCTGCCACCTTCACCATCTGGTCTTACTGTCTCCAGCTTATCCTAAAGTTTTTGTCTCCCCCTACTGTTGCCATCTTGTCACCTTCTTGCTCAAATGTAACAATCTTCCTCTAATTCTAGTGTATTCCCCCTACTGTCTCAATTTTTCCCAAATATTTGTGACTTTCCTCTACTTTCTCCATCTTTCCCTAATATCTGTGTCTTCCTTCTACTGTCTCCATCTTTCCCTAATATTTGTGACTTTCCTCTACTTTCTCCATCTTTCCCTAATATCTGTGTCTTCCTTCTACTGTCTCCATCTTTCCCTAATATTTGTGACTTTCCTCTACTGTCTCCATCTTTCCCTAATATTTGTGTCTTCCTTCTACTGTCTCCATCTTTCCCTAATATTTGTGACTTTCCTCTACTGTCTCCATCTTTCCCTAATATTTGTGTCTTCCTTCTACTGTCTCCATCTTTCCCTAATATTTGTGACTTTCCTCTACTTTCTCCATCTTTCCCTAATATCTGTGTCTTCCTTCTACTGTCTCCATCTTTCCCTAATATTTGTGTCTTCCCTCTACTGTCTCCATCTTCCCCTAATATTTGTGTCTTCCCATACTGTCTCCATCTTTCCCTAATATTTGTGTCTTCCCTCTACTGTCTCCATCTTTCCCTAATATTTGTGTATTCCCATACTGTCACCATATTGTAGTACTATTACCAGTTTGTCCTCCTGTCTTTATGTTGTTGTATATTGCCATCATCTTGTGCATCTGTCTTTTTCTTGCCCTACTGTCACCATCTTCCTCTTTTCTTATAGTCTTTTCCTACATTTCTAATCTTGCCCTTCAGTTTTTCCTATTGTTACAGTATTCTCTATTCTTCTCCATCTTGTCCTACTCTCCAACTTTGTTCTGGGTCTCTATATTGTCCTTCCGTTTGCACTGTCACCATCATATCTTGTGCTTACTGTACCTTTTCTGCCCTGTACCAGGGGTGCATCACCATCCCAACTTAAACTTATCAATCTATAACTGTGGCCAGATATATGTAGACATACAGTATAAGGAGCAGCCATTAGGATGCTAAGCACTCATAGTCACGAGTCTGTGACTAACATATATAATGGTTCCATTACAGCACCTACATACACACAAGCTTCTGTTAACAATGTCTTACTTGTCTTTTCTCCACAGAGTAACGATGTGTTTGGCAGCGCATTCAACTGGCTTTACTTCATTCCCCTTATCATCATTGGCTCTTTCTTCATGCTCAATCTTGTCCTTGGTGTCCTTTCTGGGTAAGTCTGTGTTGAATCACAATTTAATAGGTTCTAATATTAATATAAATACAGGTATGGGACCTGTTATCCAGAATGCTCTGGACCTGGGGGTTTCCGGATAATAGATCTTTCTATACTTTGGATCTTCATACCTTAAGTCTGCTAGAAAATCATGTAAACATTAAATAAACCCAATAGGCTGGTTTTACTTCCAATAAGGATTAATTATATCTTAGTTGGGATCAAGTACAAGCGACTGTTTTATTATTACACAGAAAAGGGTAATCAGTTTTAAAAATTTAGATTTTTGTATAAAATGGAGTCTATGAGAGAAGGCCGGTAATTCAGAGCTTTCTGGGTTTCCAGATAACAGATCCCATACCTGTACAACAGTAGTCAAAAATACAACATTATCATAGTGCAATTCTGTTGCATTATCAGACTGCTACTGATTTATGAGTAACAATACTGTTACTGCTAACCAATTTCATTTAATTTTTACAACCTTAGCTGATACAGAGATATTCTACCTGAGAGGAATAAGTACATTAAAGTGAATATTGGCCTGTGTGAGCAAGAGAGACACATTCTACAATTACAGGGGCTCATTTATAAACACTAGGCAAATGTTCACCCCTGGAAACCAATCAAATGTTTGCTTTCATCATTCCACCTGCAGCAGGCTGAAAAAAAAGCCAGTCACGGATTGGTTGCCAGAATACCATAAAACTATGGCAGCATAGGTATTCCCTGTACTAAGCACAATTGAGCAGGAACAGCCCCTAAGTTTGCTCATAGTCTGTACAGAGAGATCCCATAAAACTATGGCAGCATAGGTATTCCCTGTACTAAGCACAATTCAGCAGGAACAGTCCCTAAGTTTGCTCATAGTCTGTACAGAGAGGTCCCATAAAACTATGGTACATAGGTATTCCCTGTACTAAGCACAATTCAGCAGGAACAGTCCCTAAGTTTGCTCATAGTCTGTACAGAGAGATCCCATAAAACTATGGCAGTGTAGGTATTCCCCTTTACTAAGCACAATTCAGCAGGAACAGCCCCTAAGTTTGCTCATAGTCTGTACAGAGAGATCCCCTGTTGTATCAATCTCTCCTGTATGTTGCAGTGTGTTAGCACTTTCTCAGACCTTTTATTGTGCGCAGGGAGTTTGCCAAAGAGAGGGAGCGAGTGGAGAACCGCCAAACCTTCATGAAACTGAGGAGGCAGCAGCAGATTGAGAGGGAGCTGAATGGTTATATGGAATGGATCTCTAAAGCAGGTGCGACTACATGTCTCTCATTGCTTCCCAATTGTTACCCATTTCTTCATCTTCCTCCAAAAAGGAATGTCCACATGAAATGAACTCTTAGCACAATATACTGTGTTTGCAGGATTTTCTAAAACAATTTTCCATAGGTCCTTTTCTTTTATCGTTTGTGTTTTTTTGTGTTTTAGGGGCTTATTAATCAAAAACTTTTTCTAAAATAATTCTTATTTATTCTTTATTTATTTTTTAAAAAAAAAAAAATCAGACCAAACTAAAATCTACAATTTGACCTTATTTAATATTTAAAATGCACAAATTAATTATTTTGGGGTAAAACCTGTAAATCCTAAAGAAAAATCGAATCGTACGATTTTTTTGACTTTTCCCCGAATCTCTCGGCCTTTCTCAGGCTTTTTCATGAAAAGCCGAATTCTTTGCCAAAATAGGGATGGCACTTGGGCGATTTGTTTTCTGAAGTCATCTGAAGTTTCATCGTTAGGCAACTTCAGAAAAAGAAGCGTGAACTTTTCAGTGAAGCGAAATGGGACAGATTCATTCATCACTAATTATGAATCTACAAGGCGCTATCCTTGCCGGGGCTAACACTTCTCCCCTCATTATCACATCTGTGCGCAGGAAGGTTCCCCTTGTGATTTCACGTGTAGGTGGATCTTTAGCTTCAGCCCCCTTTGCTACTTATTGTTCTTAGACAGGTCATTATTTTTATTAAAAAAAAAGCTCATTCAGATTTCTGTTGCAAATAATAAAAAGCCATGGTATCCTCCTCCCTTGGTGCTCAGGCTGATTAATAATGGGAAATCAATATATCACCCCTGCAGTACATGATTAATGCCAGTGTTCTCAACAATGCTCATCTTTTATTACTGGAATATTTTGGTTCGCTCCTTTAAAGGAAAATGTACCTTAATTATAAGCAGTTAAAGGAACAGTGACTAAAAAATGAAATAGTTTTAAAGGAATGACAATATAATGTAGTGTTGCCCTGCACTGGTAAAACTGGCTTATTTGCTTTAGAAACTCTACAACTCTACAGATACACAGTAGATAACAGATAAGCTCTGTAGTTTACAATGGGATGCTTCAGAGCATAGTATATAGTTTATATAAACTATAGTAGTATGTATCTGTTATCTACTGTGTATCCTGTGCTTGAATGGCTGCCCCCATGGCTACACAGCAGCTTCTTTATATAAACAATAGTAGTAGTTATCTGTAATCTACTGTGTAACCTGTGCTTGAATGGCTGCCCCCATGGCTACACAGCAGCTTGTTTATATGAACTATAGTAGTACTTATCTGTTATCTACTGTGTATCCTGTGCTTGAATGGCTGCCCCCATAGCTACACAGCAGCTTTTTTATATAAACTATAGTAGTACTTATCTGTAATCTACTGTGTATCCTGTGCTTGAATGGCTGTCCCCATGGCTACACAGCAGCTTGTTTATATAAACTATAGTAGTACTTATCTGTTATTTACTGTGTATCCTGTGCTTGAATGGCTGCCCCCATGGCTAAACAGCAGCTTGTTTATATAAACTATAGTAGTACTTATCTGTTATCTACTGTGTATCCTGTGCTTGAATGGCTGCCCCCATGGCTACACTGCAGCTTGTTTATATAAACTATAGTAGTACTTTTCTGTTATCTACTGTGTATCCTGTGCTTGAATGGCTGCCCCCATGGCTACACTGCAGCTTGTTTATATGAACTATAGTAGTACTTATCTGTTATCTACTGTGTATCCTGTGCTTGAATGACTGCCCCCATGGCTACACAGCAGCTTGTTTATATAAACTATAGTAGTACTTTTCTGTTATCTACTGTGTATCCTGTGCTTGAATGACTGCCCCCATGGCTACACAGCAGCTTGTTTATATAAACTATAGTAGTACTTATCTGTTATCTACTGTGTATCCTGTGCTTGAATGGCTGCCCCCATGGCTACACAGCAGCTTGTTTATATAAACTATACTAGTACTTATCTGTTATCTACTGTGTATCCTGTGCTTGAATGGCTGCCCCCATGGCTACACAACAGCTTGTTTATATAAACTATAGTAGTACTTATCTGTTATCTACTGTGTATCCTGTGCTTGAATGGCTGCCCCCATGGCTACACAGCAGCTTGTTTATATAAACTGTAGTTGGAAAGGAAAGTTTCTAATTTTACTAAGTAGAAGAACCTTTAATATCTTGGAATAAAAAGAAAATAAATAATTAATATTACAAAAGTGCTTAGAATGGCACAATCATCAATTTTACATCTTATTTTAAAGGTTTACTTATACTTTAAAGGGACCGGACACCTGCTAACCTTCTAATCTGCTGCATTTTGAATGGAGGGGGGGAGGGAATTGCAAATATACTTGAGATTTTTTTAACAATCATGTTTTTTTTTTTTCATGATTTGAAACTCATATTGTTCCGTTCAATTTTAATAATGAAAAAGAACATAGCCTGAATTATAAATAGATGCCTCTTCATACATTACGCACACTAAACAACTCTGGTTTCTCTTTTTTGTTTGTCTGCTTGTCCTTTCTTCCTAGAAGAAGTCATCCTTGCTGAAGATGATAGTGATATTGAACAGAGACTTCCTTATGATGGTAACTACCTGATGGCTTCTCTTAGTGAAGGTTCTGACTGAAGGATTCTGGGGGCAGAGTTTGGTATAGTGCTAGTGTTTATGTAAGATGGGTTCAATAACAAAATTATTATTATTAATAGTTAGGTACCCTCCAGTCCAAAGCACCAGGTTGCCCTAAGTCAGGCATAACAAGGAGGCTGAGGCATCATAAAGATAGAGAAGGATTCAATGAAGCATCTTACACACACTCACACCTTTTTGAATAAGAATTGTATGCCATCCAGTATACTAGTGCAATGCCAAAGTCTGCTCTTTCTTTATATAATTCCACACTGGGTTATATTTTCTATCCCAGGCACCAGTTTTTCCTCAAAACACCCACACATCAACCACTGGAACTTAGTACAGCATGATTTTGCTCTGAATCAGACATAATTGGATCAGCCTTAACATTAAAGGATAAGTAAGCCTTTAAAATACATGAATGCAAAATGAATGATTGTGCTATTCTAAGCACTTTTATATTTGTACATTCATTATTTATTTATTTTTTATTCCAAGATATTAAGGGATACATGTACTGTTAATATGAATGAATTTTGTTACAACAGCGCCGCCTGCTGGTCAGTTTCCCACCAGTCTGACCACCAAGTAGTCAAGGAAGTTGTCAGGAGAAAGAAAGAGGCTGCTCTGATGTTCTTCTGCTTAGGAAAGATGTGCGAAGGGTTTCTAATTGTTTTCCTAAGCAGAAGAATATCAGAGCAGTCTCTTTCTTTCTCCTGACAACTTCCTTGACTACTTGGTGGTCAGACTGGTGGGAAACTGACCAGCAGGTGGTGCTGTTGTAATAAAATTAATTTATATTAACAGTTCAAGTATCCCTTAATATCTTGGAATAAAAAATAAATAAATAATGAATTTACATTTAGAAAGGGATAAGAACAGCCCTCTCATTAATTTCACATTCACTTATTTTAAAGGTTTACTTATCCTTTAAGACTGTTCTTGTGCCATTAAGCTCCTTAATATGTGATAATGGACATGTGCCACCCTTAACTGGACCAATGTCTCATCCCAACCATTCCTTCTTTTCTTATTATGGGAGCACTTCGGAGACCCACTATCAAGAAGAGCAAAACAGAACTGCTGAATGCTGAGGAGGGAGAAGAGGCCATTGGGGATATATCGTCTGTGGGTACGTTCATACTTTCATGTCATAGGAAAGGCATTGTCCTTTAAGGCATCAGTGAAATATATTAGGGCTTATTTCTAAACACTCTGCAAAGGAAAGATGTGAGAAGAGTTTCTAATTCTTTTCCGAAGCAGAAGAACATCAGAGCAGACTCTTTCTTTCTCCTGACAACTTCCTTGACTACTTGGTGGTCAGACTGGTGGAAAACTGACCAGCAGGTGGCGCTGTTGTAACAAAATTCATTCATATTAACAGTACATGTATCCCTTAATATCTTGGAATCAAAACAAAATAAATAATGAATGTAAAAAGTGTTTAGAAAAGCCCCCTCTTCAATTTTACAATAACTAATTTAAAAGGTTTACTAATACTTTAAAGGGAGCGGTCACCTGCTAACTTTCTAATCTGCTACATTTTGAATGGAGGGGGGGATTGCAAACAAACATGGGAGGTTTTTTGCCTTCCTCTGAATCAACTGGCAGTTAGGCAGGTTAAAATAGAGTTAAAAGGTTCAACTTGATGGACGTGTGTCTTTTTTCAACCTAACTTACTATGTTACTATGTAAATCAAATAGGGTAAATATTACTACCTGTAGACTAAAGCTTAGGAAAACTTATCTATAAATGGTTCTCACTATATTGTAGGGATACACCGAATCCAGGATTCGTTCGGGATTCGGCCAGGATTGGGCCTTTTTCAGCACGATTCGGCCTAATCCTTCTGCCTGGCTGAACCGAACCCCCAAATCCTTCTGGATTTGGTTTGGTATTCGGCCGAATCTTTCGTAAATGATTCATGGTTTCTGCCGAATCCAAAATAGTGGATTCGGTGCATCCCTACTAAATTGCTCCTTTGTTTTTCTGTCCCTGTAGGTTCCCCTTTTGCACGTGCCAGCATTAAAAGTGCCAAGATGGAGAACTCATCATCCATGCACAAGAAGGAGCGCCGCATGCGTTTACTTATCAGACGCATGGTGAAGACTCAGGCCTTTTATTGGGTTGTTCTGGGTCTTGTGGCACTGAACACGCTGTGCGTGGCAATTGTGCACTACGGACAAGATGACCGGCTCTCCGAATTTCTCTGTAAGTGACACCACTTATTCATATGCATTGTAGCTTTGATGTGATAGGTGCTGACCTGTCTGGAATAGATTGATTGCCTGGATACTGAAAACACTACTTGAATGGATGGCTGGATTGGTAGCTTGGGGTTTGGGGGAGTTCTCAATTGATCCTAATTAAAGGAACAGTTCAGTGTAAAATAAAAACTGGGTAAATAGACAGACTGTGCAAAATAAAAAATGTGTCTAATATAGTTCGTTTGGCAAAAATGTAACGTATAAAGGCTGGAGTGACTGGATGTGTAACATAATAGCCAGAACACTACTTCCTGCTTTTCAGCTCTCTAACTCTGAGTTAGTTAGTGACTATAAGGGGGGCCACATGGGACAAAACTGTTCAGTGAGTTTGCAATTGATCCTCAGCATTCAGCTCAGATTCAAAAGCAACACTTATGACCCATGTGGCCCTCCTTCAAGACATTGATTGGTTAGTGCCTGGTAACCAGAGTAACCAGTCAATGTAAACCAAGAGAGCTGAAAAGCAGGAAGTAGTGTTCTGGCTATTATGTTACACATCCAGTCACTCCAGCTTTTATACATTACTATTTTAGAAACTAGGGATGCACCGAATCCACTATTTTGAATTCGACGAATCCACTATTTTGAATCCTTGTGAAAGATTCAGCCAAATATCGAACCGAATGCTAATTTGGGATGGGAAAGGGTTTATACAATTTTAATTTCCTTGTTTTGTGACAAAAAGTCACGAGATTTCCCTCCCGCCCCTGATTTGCATATGCAAATTAGGATTCGGATTCGGTTCAGCTGTGCCGAAGGATTCGGCCGAATCCTGCTAAAAAAGGCTGAAGCCTGTATTGGGTGCATCCCTATTAGAAACATTTTGTATTTTTCACAGCCTATCTATTTAACTAGTTTTTATTTTTATATTGAACAATTCCTTTAACATTAGATCCCTGAGCTATGAAGAGGGGTGGGGGGTAAGAAATGTTTGCAATGTTTGCAAATTATGTCTGGTGGGTGGATCTAGGCTTAATGGGAGCTCAATATAGCAGCAGCTTTTAGTCAGTCACTTATTGATAGGGAAGCCTTAATGTTTGTTTTTGGCATATACTAGATTTCAGTGAATAAATATATCCTGTCCTTAATGTACGCTTAAATCCTTGCTAAGGCAAATAGTATTGTAACATGTATTTACCATGGATTATTCACATTTTCCTGAAAACACATCTACAACACAAAATACTAAGGAGTAAAACAGTAAAGTACCAATGATGGATCATGTAAAATACTTTACCTGTCCCCGTGATTCTCTACCTGCTATTACATTGCTACTATTATACCCATTACTACTACAGAAACCATCTCTCCCCACTGGCTCTGAATGTTGTTGATTGTTTGTTTGTTTTTTTTTGACAGATTATGCAGAATTCATATTCCTCGGGCTCTTTATGTCCGAAATGTTTATAAAAATGTACGGTCTTGGGACCAGGCCTTATTTTCATTCGTCATTTAACTGCTTTGACTGTGCCGTGAGTATTCTCCAGTAAATCCTTTTGTGTATATATTTTGGTTTGTGATAAATAGAGAATTTCATGTAGAAGTTGTTTTCTGCAGTGATTATGTACCAAAAGGGGCAGAGATTTAACAGGGTCAAGAGGGAACTATGGGACATGAGTCTGTCCCTCCGACTGCAGGGTGATACAGTGACACAGACAGGAGGGAACTATGGGACATGAGTCTGTCCCTCCCACTGCAGGGTGATACAGTGACACAGACAGGAGGGAACTATGGGACATGAGTCTGTCCCTCCCACTGCAGGGTGATACAGTGACACAGACAGGAGGGAACTATGGGACATGAGTCTGTCCCTCCCACTGCAGGGTGATACAGTGACACAGACAGGAGGGAACTATGGGACATGAGTCTGTCCCTCCCACTGCAGGGTGATACAGTGACACAGACAGGAGGGAACTATGGGACATGAGTCTGTCCCTCCCACTGCAGGGTGATACAGTGACACAGACAGGAGGGAACTATGGGACATGAGTCTGTCCCTCCCACTGCAGGGTGATACAGTGACACAGACAGGAGGGAACTATGGGACGTGAGTCTGTCCCTCCCACTGCAGGGTGATACAGTGACACAGACAGGAGGGAACTATGGGACATGAGTCTGTCCCTCCCACTGCAGGGTGATACAGTGACACAGACAGGAGGGAACTATGGGACATGAGTCTGTCCCTCCCACTGCAGGGTGATACAGTGACACAGACAGGAGGGAACTATGCTACATGGAGTCTGTCCCTCCCACTGCAGGGCGATACAGTGACACAAACAGGAGGGAACTATGGGACATGAGTCTGTCCCTCCCACTGCAGGGTGATACAGTGACACAGACAGGAGGGAACTATGGGACATGAGTCTGTCCCTCCCACTGCAGGGTGATACAGTGACACAGACAGGAGGGAACTATGGGACATGAGTCTGTCCCTCCCACTGCAGGGTGATACAGTGACACAGACAGGAGGGAACTATGGGACATGAGTCTGTCCCTCCCACTGCAGGGTGATACAGTGACACAGACAGGAGGGAACTATGCTACATGGAGTCTGTCCCTCCCACTGCAGGGTGATACAGTGACACAGACAGGAGGGAACTATGGGACATGAGTCTGTCCCTCCCACTGCAGGGTGATACAGTGACACAGACAGGAGGGAACTATGGGACATGAGTCTGTCCCTCCCACTGCAGGGTGATACAGTGACACAGACAGGAGGGAACTATGGGACATGGAGTCTGTCCCTCCCACTGCAGGGTGATACAGTGACACAGACAGGAGGGAACTATGGGACACGAGTCTGTCCCTCCCACTGCAGGGTGATACAGTGACACAGACAGGAGGGAACTATGCTACATGGAGTCTGTCCCTCCCACTGCAGGGTGATACAGTGACACAGACAGGAGGGAACTATGGGACATGGAGTCTGTCCCTCCCACTGCAGGGTGATACAGTGACACAGACAGGAGGGAACTATGCTACATGGAGTCTGTCCCTCCCACTGCAGGGTGATACAGTGACACAGACAGGAGGGAACTATGGGACATGAGTCTGTCCCTCCCACTGCAGGGTGATACAGTGACACAGACAGGAGGGAACTATGGGACATGAGTCTGTCCCTCCCACTGCAGGGTGATACAGTGACACAGACAGGAGGGAACTATGGGACATGAGTCTGTCCCTCCCACTGCAGGGTGATACAGTGACACAGACAGGAGGGAACTATGGGACATGGAGTCTATCGGTCGGACATAACTTTTGCACGATTGCTGCCAGGGGCAGAACATCAGCTGATCTGTTCTTTTACTACTTTATTTGATTGGAATGGTTAGTGGCAGGTCGGGAGATGGGGAAGTCCGATCTTTGTGTCTATGGCCAGCTTTAGAATAAAATCTGCCACTACCCAAACCTTGTTACCTCTACTATATACAGTGTTCATCTCTGAAAAGGAAGATCACTATGTGTGTTGGTAATATGACTTATGATGCATAGTATTCCCTTACCACAGAAACCTCTAAATCAAATAATCATATAAGGCAATTAAAGTGTGACATTGCATTAGATGTGAGTAATGTAATAATGGTCACAAAGCTTGTGCCGGGTTTTATAATCCATAGTAACCAATCAACATTCACTGGGGACCTGTTTAAAAGCAAACATTAGACTGCTACAGGTTATTAGCCCTGGTGCAGACTTTGAGGTTATTATTACAGCACTTTCATTGGGATGTGTAAAATATTGTTAATTGTAAGTAGCTGTGTTTTAATCTACTGTTTGTCAGTTTTCAACAAGGCATCATTTGTAGTTAAACCAGCCTCGTAGGGTAATGGGGAAATTAGTCGCCTAGCGACAAATCATCTCTACTGCGGGCGACTAATCTCCCCAAAATGCCTTCCAGACATCTATTTGTATTCGGCGTTTCAGGGGGATTTCTGAAGTTGGCCGAAGTTTCCTCGTGAGGCAACTTTGGAAATCTGAAGTGATTTGTATGCCATTCCACCAGCGTATTCTTGCCAGGGGGAAGGCATTTCGGGGGAAATTAGTCGCCCGCAGTAGAGAAGATTTGTAGCTGGGCCACTAATCTCCCGTCTGCCACCACCCAGGGAGGCACATTTATTAAAGGTAGAATTTTAAATTGATGTGAGTTTTTTTAATCCTATTAAATTCAAATATACTTGAAATTCGATTGAGGGGAATATTTATTATAGGATAAGTAAACCTTTAAAATAAGTGAATGTAAAACTGAAGAGGGGACTATTCTAAGCACTTTTGTCATTTACATTCATTATTTATTGTCTTTTAATTCCAAGATATTAAGGGATACATGTATTGTTAATATGAATGAATTTTGTTACAGCAGCGCCACCTGCTGGTCAGTTTCCCACCAGTCTGACCAGCAAGTAGTCAAGGAAGTTGTCAGGAGAAAGAAAGAGGCTGCTCTGATGTTCTTCTGCTTAGGAAAAGAATTAGAAACCTTTCTCACATCTTTCCTGAGCAGAAGAACATCAGAGCAGTCTCTTTCTTTCTCCTGACAACTTCCTTGACTACTTGCTGGTCAGACTGGTGGGAAACTGACCAGCAGGTGGCGCTGTTGTAACAAAATTCATTCATATTAACAGTAGATGTATCCCTTAATATCTTGGAATAAAAACTAAATAAACAATGAATGTAAATTACAAAAGTGCTTAGAATAGCCCCCTCATCAATTTTACATTCACTTATTTTAAAGGTTTACTTATCCTTTAAAAAAATCTAATATCTAAAACTTGCACATATTTTACTGATTCGAAAACTCAAATCAAATTAGACTAAACTAATTTTCAAGTCTCTTCTCCAAAAAAAAATTGAATGTCAAGGAGCCTAGTATCATGTCCAAAATTGATGCCTGGACCTCTCCCATTGAAAGAAATTAAACAAGACTATGCTGCAAACAAATGGAACAACCTCAAGGCATCCTTTGTTGGATCTACTATAGCTCAGTGCAAGAGAGCTCCAATCATTAATTAGAGTTCTTGGGCAAAAGGTGCGATGACACCTAACAGTCTAAGGCATACTGTATGAAATCTCAGTCCATTAAACGGTATCCATGGAGTTCTTTTCATTGAACACTTCTCTTTATTTAGGCCTGCACAGCAACAATGGTGACCTACTTTGACCATACAAACATGAGAGGCTAAGTGACTCACATATTTACAGCAGCCAAAAGCAACGGAGTTCGGAGAATGCTTTAGTGTAAAATGACAGTTTCTGCTGAGGGTACTGAGTGCAGTTATTGTGCACACATAGGATATATCTACATTTTTTAGACTGTCCAAGTCAGATTATGCTTAGCTAGGACCCTTTATGCTTTTATTTCTGTTTCTGTGAATGCAAAGTGAATATTCAAATTCAAAAACTTCAAATTTCGAAGTAATTTCGACCATCAAATAGGCCAAATTCGACTTCGATTCGAAGTGAAAAATGCTTTGACTATCCAACCATTCCATAATCTAAGTCAGTGATCCCCAACCAGTAGCTCGTGAGCAACATGTTGCTCTCCAACCCCTTGGATGTTGCTCTCTGTGTCCTCAAAGCAGGGGCTTATTTTTTAATTCCAGGCTCGGAAGCAAGTTTTAATTGCATAAAAACTAAGTACAGTGCCAAGTAGGGCCTCTTGTAGGCTGCCAGTTTACATAGGGGCTACTAATAGCCAATCACAGCCCTTATTTGGCACCCCAAGGGACTTTTTCATACTTTTGTTGCTCCCCAACTCTTTTTACATTTGAATGTGGCTCACGGTTAAAAAAAAGATTGGGGACCCCTGATCTAAGTACTGTCTCTTTAAAAAACGTTGACTTCGACACTTCGCACCTTAAACCTGCCGAATTGCTATGATAGCCTATGGGGACCTCCTAGAACATATAGCCAACATGTGGCTAAGTTTTTAGAAGTCGAAGTGAAATAGTGCGATCGTATGATTGAATCGTTCGATTCAAAGTACGATCTTAGTACGATCATAATACGATGTTAAAAATCCTACGAATTCTACTTCGAATGTCGAACTAACCTATTCGATGGTCGAATTTCGAAGTTTTTTGCACTTCAATTCGACCCTTAATAAATCTGCCCCTTAGAGAATGGAACACAGTAACCTCCAGCGTAAGGTTACAGGGCAAAGCTGAAACAAATAGAAGGAAATTTTAATGGAAAGAGGAACTTATGATACAGTGAGAAGTGGGGAGTTCCTCATAGGAGGTGCCGCTCAAAAGAAATGCTGGTGGGTTGTAGGAGCAAGATAAAGCTCATTGACACACAGGGTCAGATTTATTAAATGGGTTGTTAACCTTCCAACACTTTTTTCAGTTCAGTTGGTTTCCGATAGATCACCAGAAATAAAGAATTTTTCAAATTACTTTCTATTTTCTGTGTGACCGTTTTTCTAATATTGAAGTGTAAAGTGTCATTTTTCACCTTCTAAAGCAGCTCTGGAAGGGGGGGTCGCCGACCCTGTAAACTGTTCTAAATTGATACATTTAGTTATCTTTGTCCCTGCTGAGCAGAATCCATGAGTTTCATTACAGGCAGCTGTTAGAATTGATACAATAGTTACTGATACTCCAGAGATGCTGCTGAGAAATGGATCAACTAAATGTTGTAAAATTGTAACAGTTCAGAGTCTGCACCTGAATTACTGAGCTGTCAGACTCAAACACCAGAAACATGAACATTAAACTTTAAACTTAGATTTTGGAAAACGGGAAAAAATGGAAAGTAATTGAAAAAAGTCTTTATTTCTGGTGGACAATCTTAAAACAATTGAACTGAAAAAAGTGTTTGGAAGGTGTGCAACCCCTTTATGGGTCGAATTGGAAATTCAAATTTGTTTCGAGAGTCAAAACTCTCAAATTTAAATTGTGAATCATCCAAACTCGATTAGAATTTTTATTCAAATTTGTATTTCGAGATTTATCAAACCTATACCCTGGGAAGAATTCGAATTAGACTATTCGCCACCTTAAACCTGCCGAGTTCATGTATAAGTCAATGAGAGAGGTCCAGCGACCAATTTGAAGATGTTATTAGCCTTTTTAAACTCAATTCCAGTTTCGTTGGATTTGATTCGATTTTGAATCGAGTTTTCGGGTTGGTAATATTTGTTCGAGTTTTTTTCTTAAATACCCTCCCAATCAAATTTTGAGTATGTTCAAATTTATTAAAGTTAAAAAAAAACCTGACATGAATTCAAATTCGACCTTTGATAAATGTGCCTCCCCTTGTGAGGGGGGTTATGGTAAGCCTTTTGGTTAGGATATGTCAGGTTGAGCCACAGGTGAGTGACTGGCTGATAGAAGCCTATGTGCTGCATAACACGGGTTAAGTGAGTATTTGATTTGAGGATAGACTGGGAACATGTTGTTAAGTAGAAAAGTGATTTTCTTAATGAAGTAAGACAATGAAGCAGGGTTAATGAGAGGCATCAGAAAATACACAAGTCCTTATTACTAGGCAGAAACGTAACTAGAGGGGGGCGGGCCCTGGCGCAGGACGCGCAGCCGTGCCCCCCGCCATACACCTGGAACTGGCCGGGAATATGCGGCGCAAAGCGACGCAGGGACTGCCGGGGGGCCCTGAGGGGGTGCGGGGCCTGGCCCGCTCGCACCCCCTGCTCCCCCGGTAGTTCCGCCACTGTTACTAGGCCAGTGGTCAGAGGCAGGTGATATGGGCAGAGGTCTGGGCTGGTGGCAAACAAGCAAAGTCCAACAAACAGGCCAAGGTCTGGGCAGGCTGAAGACAAAGATGAATCCAAATAACAGGCTGAGGTCAAATCAGAAGATCAAAATGAAACAAGGTAGTGAACTGGACAAGGGCTAGGAACTCTGGAACAAGAACACAAGAGCACAGGAACAGGAACACAAACACAGGAACACAAAAACAAGAACACAAACACAGGAACAGGCACACAGGAACAGGAACACAAACACAGGAACACAGGCACAGGAACACATGCACAGGAACAGGAACAGGAACAGGAACACAGGCACAGGAACACATGCACAGGAACAGGAACACAAACACAGGCACATGAACACAAGCACAGGAAAGGGAACGCAGGCACAAGAACACAGAAACAGATTCAATAGCAAACTGGGAGGATCAGGCTAGGAAGCTCAGGTGATCAAGCAGCATGGGTTGTAAGAAGCAGGCTTATATAGGAGCTTAATTTGTAGATTGCTTACACATGTTAGTAACGAGGGAGGAGGATGTAGAATAGCCAGGTGACAAAACCCATATACCTTTGGCTCAGGTAGGGTTACAACGTTTTCTGGAAAAAATACTGGCCTTCCCATATATTTATATTTTTTCCCTATTAATAACATTGGGATCAACCATCATTTTTACCGGCCAGGTTGTAACCGTAGGCTCAGAAGATTAGTGCAGGTAGAGTTCAGCACACAGTCTAGAGTTCGATTACAGCTGGTTCCTGACTAGATAAAATGTGGATAGCTTCCTGGAAAAAGATAAAACTTGTTTATAGAAGATGACTTTGTTTCACGCCAAACCATAAAGCTTGTATAAAGAAGCTGACTTAGTTCCACACCAACCACTCCTGAGGTCGGAAGAGCTGATTGATCCAAGAAATTGCTTTTAAAGAACCAAGTACTTAGATTGGTGCTAGAATTGTAATGGTGGTAAGAATGCAAAGAGACATTACGGGAAAAGTGGCTTTAGTAGAATTGTTGAGGATGCATGACCTATGATTGAAATACAGAGAAGGTATTGGAAGATACTCAAGGATCAATTAGATTTGGCTGGCTACTGTGAGGGTAGAATTTAAAGGTGAGAAGTGTAGATCTTTGGCTGAGGAAATAAGACTTTAACTTGGATTTTGGGTGGATTCTATCTAGAGGTATTGATTGTGCAGAAGGTTTAGTTGGATAAGGTGACAGGTGGCAGGTCACCATAAGAGGTTGCTGACTTAGAGAAGGTAATTGCTGAAATAAGGAGGAGAGGGTCACAAGCATATCTTTAATAGTCTATCTTTTTTTAAAAATGTGCCTGCATTTGTCTTGTCTGATTTTAGGAACTTTTGAAAAATCAAGATAACATTCTGCTTAGGGATGGGCACATGGAAAACCAGTGCTTACTGATATACATCTGTCTTTTTCAGGTAATCACCGGAAGCATCTTTGAGGTGGTTTGGGCAATGGTGAAGCCTGGAACCTCCTTCGGGATCAGCGTCTTAAGAGCCCTTCGCTTGCTGCGTATCTTCAAAGTTACAAAGTACGTTGTTTTTTTATTCTGTGTAGTTTAGCCACAACCAATTCAAAATTGCTGTGGAATTCCAAAACTACCTTACAAAAAGTCTTGGAACTGACTATATCCACTTTATCAACTTTGCTTCATACTTTTATAATGATGTCTTTTTTTTTACTGGGACTCTACAGGTATTGGGCTTCTCTCCGCAATTTGGTGATCTCCCTGCTCAGCTCGATGAAGTCCATTATCAGTCTGCTGTTCCTGCTCTTCCTTTTTATTGTTGTCTTTGCCTTACTAGGGATGCAGCTGTTTGGTGGGCAGTAAGTACATGGATCTATGTTGATTTACACAGAGGCAAGAAGAATTTCCTTCATTTTTAATCTGTGACAGGAGGTGAGGTTCTAGATAGGCAGAATGGGTCTATAGTCAAGCAGAGTGTTAGTAACATGGTCCCTGCAGGGTCATGTCAGGAAGCAAGACCAAATGCTGCAAGTCACATTGCACTGGCAGGATTTTGCAGAGGATTTGCAATTGATTCAAGAAAGATCAACCCACCACCTTTATGCGCCCTACTCCATACAACTCCATACGGGGAATTCAGTTCCTTACATGTCGGGTGACATCCATTATTAGGGATGCACCGAATCCAGGATTCGGCCACAATTTAGACTTTTTCAGCTGGATTTGGCAAAATCATTGTGGCTGACCAAACCAAATCCTAATTTGCATATGCAAATTAGGAACAGGAAGGGAAATCACATTAACTTTTGTTGCAAAATAAGGAAGTAAAAAAGGTTTTTCCACGTTTTCCCTTTTTGTCCCTAATTTGCATATGCAAATTAAGATTTGGATTCAGTTCGGTACATGGCCGAATCTTTAATGAAGGATTCTGGGTTTTGGCCAAATCCCAATCCCATTAGCCAGCTGTATAGAAGAATTACAGTATGTTTCTTATTTTTCTGAATAGGTTCAATTTTGATGAAAAAACTCCTGCTACCAATTTCGACACCTTCCCTGCAGCAATAATGACAGTTTTTCAGGTACGGATGATATATTAGTTACCTGTTTACAGTGTGTGTCTCAATGCAATTCCATTATTTCTGTAAAGATCTTCTTCTCTTTAATAAAAAATAATGTTCATTTTCGCCCATACACAAAAATTTGGTTGAAAGTAACCAAACTGGCCCAGCATATCAACCAAACTGTATGTGACTGGCTGAACAAGAGAACAATCAAAGTCTTAGCATGGCAAATAAATGTGTCTTCAGCTCACTTGGTTTTATATTTTTAACGATCCATCTCTGTCTACTCAGATCTTAACTGGGGAAGATTGGAATGCAGTGATGTATGATGGCATCAAGTCTCAGGGTGGAGTGAAATCTGGCATGGTATTTTCCATCTATTTCATCATCCTTACACTTTTTGGGAACTGTATCCTTTCAAAGTAACTGATTAGTAGGTGTTCTGTGAACTATTTGTAGCAGCACTTTATGGACAAATTTATGGAGAAATATGTGTTATAAATATAGATTATCGTATTTGTAGGATCCACAGAGAAGAGTTATTTAGTAAAAAATGAGAAGCTACTTATTTGGTGCAATAGCATGGGTTATAAGAATTTTTTTATGGAGAAATAAGGATGGGATATATGGAATAATAGGAGGAATAGGAGAAGTTATAGAGAAAAAATTATGTGGAGTAAGAGAATAAATGATTAGTTATTAATTATGAGTTATAAGAATATATTATTGGGAGTAATATGAAGTATTATAGAGAAGGGTTATACGGAGCAAAAGGAAGACTAATAACTGGGAAGCTTACAAAGGACAATAGGAACACTATTCTTGCAATAGTAAACAATAGTAAGAGTTATACAGAGTGATAGGAGGAGTTATAGAGACGTTTTATATGGAGAAAAGAGATCACCTATAAGGACAGGTAAAAATGGAGCCAGAGGATGAATTGTATAGATAAAAATGTACCTACAGTTATGTGTTATTAACAAGGTGTAACATATATAGTGAAAAATGTACCCCCTATTGTAAAATATAAGAGTGTCATAAGTCACAGAGGAGCTTCATGAGTGATTTCATACAGGTCATGGAACTCCAAGGAGACATTTAATATACTCATGTTTTCAAAAGGGGGTACATTATATATTATTATACACAAGTTTCAGTGAGTCGCAGAAATTACATCACTGAGCACTTATTATAAATGATGACATCATTAAGCACCATTAATAAATTATAAGGATATAATTTACAGGATATTCAACATTCAAGATATTCAACAACATTACTTTGTTGTTGAGGTATGTTGCCTCCATGGAAATATTCTGGGTTAATGTTTCTTTACTAATCTCACTCAGACACTCTGCTGAATGTCTTCTTGGCCATCGCTGTGGACAATCTTGCTAATGCTCAGGAGCTGACAAAGGTAGTTGAGTTCTAGAAAAGTTCATCTGAATGGGGTACATATTTGAGCCTTTTGTAGTATATGAGCCACTTTTTTCTCTATCCTTAGGATGAACAAGAAGAAGAAGAGGCAGCCAATCAGAAGCTAGCCTTGCAAAAAGCAAAAGAAGTAGCAGAAGTCAGCCCCTTGTCTGCTACCAACATGTCCATTGCTGCGTAAGTAATAAATACAATAATTAGAAATTCCTTTAACATGTGTAGTGGAAAACCACAACAACAACAATAACATTTTATTAGCTTCTGCGGCTGCTACCTGGCACTGAGTACTGCAGCCATACTTCCATTGCTAATTTTCTGCTTTAAAAAGATGATACTTTCATCCTTTTTATTGAAATAACAATAATATGAAAGCATTATGTTGTCCTTTCAGAAAAGAGCAACAGAAGAACCAAAAGTCTTCAATGTCTGTTTGGGAGCAGCGCACGAATGAAATGCGACGCCAAAACTTCATGAATAGCCAAGAGGCTTTATACAGTGAGCTTGATCCAGAGGAGCGTTGGAAACTCTCATTCATGAAGCCAGATGTCAAGACACATTTGGATCGGCCACTGGTGGTTGACCCCCAGGAGAACCGCAACAACAACACCAACAAAACGCGGCCTGGTGAGGGAAGAAACCCTGTGGAACAGCGCTTATCCCATCAGCGAGCAGAAGACTATCTAAGAAAACAAGCACGATTTCAGGAGCGTGGTGGAAGGGGTTATGACATGGGGCAAGAACCTGGACGCCGTCCTCGGGTCAAGGATCAGGATATCATTCGGGATGGACAGGACATGGGGATGCAAGAGAGGACAGGAGAAATGGATGGAGGGATACGCCCCCCACAGGATCCACACAGGCGGCACCGGGGTGGTGGGAGCAAGGAAAGTCGCAGTGGGTCACCAAGGGGAGATGGAGACCACAGAAGGCATAGGCCACATCGTAGAACTGGAGATGACAATGAGGATGTGGGTGGGGGTGGAGGGGGCAGGGGAGGAGGTGGTGGTGGAGAAAGGAGACCACGTCAAGGTAGGGATGGAATGAGAATACGAGAAGGTGGTGGAGGAGAAAGTGAGGGTCCTGAGGGTGAGAGGAGGAGGAGGCATCGACATGCTGCACAGTCCACATACGAGAGTGATGCCAAGAGGGATGACAGAGAGAGGAGGCATCGCAGAAAGAAGTAAGCTAATGTATAGGAGGATAACTAATATTTAGCAAGATACCTTTTATTTTTCTATATAATGCTTTCTATTTTGAGCCATATATGAATGAATCTTAAGGTACAGGTATGGGATCCATTATCCGGAAACCTATTATCCAGAAAGATCTGAATTACAGAAAGCCCATCTCCCATTGACTCCATTTTATCCAAATAATCCAAATTTTTAAAAATTATTTCCTTTTTATCAGTATCTTGTACTTGATCCAATCTCAGATATACTTAATCCTTATTGGAAGCAAACCAGTCTATTGGGTTTATTTAATGATTACATGATTTTCTAGTAGACTTAACATATGAAGTTCCAAATTACGGAAAGATCCATTATTCCGGAATGCCCCAGGTCTCGAGCATTCTGGATAACAAGTCCCATACCCATACCTCCCAACATTTTGGAAGTAAAAAGAGGGACAAAAATTTTTTTCCGCACGTAGTGCAGCAATTTTTTGACCACATCCCTTTCTGTGGCCACACCCCCTAATTACCATGTTTGTTTTACAAAATTTGGCAGCTTATGAAAGTTTGAAAATATTTCTCCTTATCTAAACTGTGTTTTTGTGTCTCAAAATTGTTACAAAGTATCTTATCTGCACCTGTTAGCTGTTCTGGGCTCTCTGCTAAAAGCCAATTAAGTGAGAAACTTTGTTTCTTTTTCTGGCTGTTCAGTGCAGAAAAAAGAGGGACTTTCCAGTACAAATGAGGGACTGCGGGTTGAGCAGTCAAAAGAGGGACTGTCCCTCCGAAAAAGGGACAGTTGGGAGGCATGCATACCTGTACTAATATCTATGTGTGTATAGAGGTGTTGCAACAATGCAGTGACTGGGGATGGATGGAATTATATAGGCCTCATAGTTACATAGTTAAATCAGGTTGAAAAAAGACAAAGTCCATCAAGTTCAACCCCTCCGAATCAAAACCCAGCATCCATACACACACCCCTCCCTACTTTCACATAAATTCTATATACCCATATCTATACTAACTATAGAGTTTAGTATCACAATAGCCTTTGTTTTATGTCTGTCCAAGAAATCATCCAAGTCCCTCTTATAGTCATTAACTGAATCATCACCCGGCAGTGCATTCCCCAACCTCACTGTCCTCACTGTGATGAACCCCCTACTCTGTTCCTTTAAATGAAACTTCTTTTCTTCTAGTCTGAAGGGGAGGCCTCTGGTACGTGATTCTCTTTATGGGTGAAAAGGTCCCCTGCTATTTGTCTATAATGTCCTCTAATGTACTTGTAAAGTCTAATCATGTCCCCTCACAAGCGCCTTTTTTCCAGAAAAAACAACCCCAACCTTGTCAGTCTCCCCTCATAATTTAACTCTTCCCTCCCTCTAACCAGTTTAGTTGCACTTAGTCTCTGCACTCTCTCCAGCTCATTTATATCCCTCTTAAGGACTGGAGTCCAAAACTGCCCCCATACTCCAGATGAGGCCTCACCAGGGACCTATAAAGAGACAGAATTATGTTTTCATCCCTTGAGTTAATGCCCTTTTTTATACAAGACAGAACTTTATTTGCTTTAGTAGCCACAGAATGACACTGCCCAGAATTAGACAACGTGTTATCTACAAAGACCCCAAGATCCTTCTCATTTAAGGAAACTCCCAACACACTGCCATTTAGTGTAGAACTTGCATTTATATTATTTTTGCCAAAGTGCATAACCTGCATTTATCAACATTGAACCTCATTTTCCAGTTTGCTGCCCAGTTTTCCAGTTTAGACAAATCACTGTGCAAAGTGGCAGCATGGAACCTATAGTTCTGCACAATTTAGTCTCATCTGCAAAAATAGAAACAGTACTTTCAATGCCCACCTCCAGGTCATTAATAAACAAGTTGAAAAGCAAGGGACCTAGTACAGAGCCCTGTGGTACTCCACTAACAACACTGGTCCTGATCACCAGACCTGATGTTTGTGTCTAATTATGTACAGTATGTAATTGATAGGCTTAAACTTTATGTGTTTGTTGATTTTGACTTTGTGAAACTATAATTCTGATTATAGTGGAACTCTACTCCAAGGGATGAAATGTGCTAGAGTAATGTTATTTAGAGTATTTACATTAGATTATTTCACAGCAACCCTTTGTGAAGCAATGCCTTTTAGACATATGTTATGTAGAGAAGGGTGACTGGACCCTCAAATGTTCATACACAACTATCATTAATATAAAGGGGAAATTTTGTGGATGAGGAGAGTCACTCTGGATGAAAGTCACGCAGAAAAATCAACTCATTATAGGATAAGTAAACCTTTAATATAAGTGAATGCAAAATTGATGAGGGTGCTAGTCTAAGCACTTTTGTCATTTACATTCATTATTTATTTTCTTCTAATTCCAAGATATTAAGGGATAAATGTACTGTTAATATGAATGAATTTTGTTACAACAGCGCCACCTGCTGGTCAGTTTCCCACCAGTCTGACCAGCAAGTAGTCAAGGAAGTTGTCAGGAGAAAGAAAGAGGCTGCTCTGGTGTTCTTCTGCTTAGGAAAGATGTGAGAAAGGTTTCTAATTCTTTTTCTAAGCAGAAGAACATCAGAGCAGCCTCTTTCTTTCTCCTGACAACTTCCTTGACTACTTGGTGGTCAGACTGGTGGGAAACTGACCAACAGGCGCTGTTGTAACAAAATTCATTCATATTAACAGAACATGTATCCCTTAATATCTTGGAATAAAAGCAAAATAAAAGATGAATGTAAATTACAAAAGTGCTCAGAATAGCCCCCTCATCAATTTTACACTTACTTATTTTAAAGGTTTACTTATCCTACTGTCATGGGAAAATGTTTTATTTTTTCAAAATGCATCAGTTAATAGTGCTGCTCCAGCACAATTCTGCACTGAAATCTGACATGGGTCTTGACATATTGCCTGTTTCCCAGCTGCCCCCAGTCATGTGACTTGTGCTCTGATAAACTTAAGTCACTCTTTACTGCTGTACTGCAAGTTGGAGTGATATCACCTCCCCCAGCAGCCTAACAACAGAACAATGGGAAGGTAACCAGATAGCAGCTCGCTAACACAAGATAACAGCTGCATGGTAAATCTAAGAACAGCACTCAGTAGTAAAATCCAGGTCCCACTGAGACACATTCAGTTACATTGAGTAGGAGAAACAACAGCCTGCCAGAAAGCAGTTCCATCCTAAAGTGCTGGCTCTTTCTGAAAGCACATGACCAGGCAAAATGACCTGAGATGCACCTACACACCAATATTACAACTACAAAATACACTTGTTGGTTCAGGAATTAAATTAAAGATTTTCCCTTTTTCATGTTCCTGTTATCCCCTCTATTGCTACTACAGGGAAACTACAGCCCCGACCCCAGGCTCTGGTGGCCCGAATCTTTCCACAACGCGACCTATTCAAGACCGTTCCCGGCAGGAGAACCAGAACCAGCAGCCCGAGAACATGGATAACATTCGTAACACCAAACTCGTGACCAGTGAACCCCCCGCAGGTGGTGGAGTGGGTGGTCTCAATCACAGCCCAGCCAAAATTGGTAACCACACCAATTGTGCTAACAACAACAGTGTGCCCACTGGAAATGCCATCCCCAGACGGATGCCTCATCCAACCAATTCGGGTCCTTCTGCTCCTGACCCCAGCCACACCTTTAGCAACCCCACAGAGACTGCCAAAGGGACAAAAACCACAGAACACACAACTGTGGACATCCCACCCCCGTTTCCCCCACCTGTGGAGAATGCTGTTGGGCAAGGTAATGTCTTTGACTGTAAGGTGTAACGCTATAGAGCGATTTGTCTTCTTATTTCATTGCTTTACTTTCTGCCTCACTGCTGGTCGGTGCTGAGAAATAAATGTTTCCTCTGTATACTTCAGTTCCCTACCAGACTGCGTGCCAGTAACACAGTAAGTTAGGTTGAAAAAGACACACGCCCATCAAGTTTAACCTTTTAATTCTATATATAACCTGCCTAACAGCCAGTTGATCAAGAGGAAGGCAAAAAAACCCATTTGAAGCCTCTCCAATTTGCCTCAAAGGGGGGTGGGAATCCTTCCTAGCCTGTCTAGGCATGGGCCATGGGCAAGTTAGACTGTTAGAGGTCAATTTATCAAAGTCTGAATTTATCTCAATATTTTCTGAAAACTACTCCGACCAAATCTGCACAGGTTTTTTTCTCCTTATTTATCAGTACACTTTCCCCGAAAATTTTCTTTGCGGGAAAAAAACCTGAAAAAATAGTTTAAAAAAACGAATTTTTCGGATTTTCCACCCAAAAACTCAGACTTTTTCTTATTTTTGCCTGAAAACCACAAAATCTTCAGCTTATTGCACGAAACGCAGCGCAGATCAAAATATCTTTGGGACTTTTCCTATTGACTTATATGCAACCTCGGCAGGTCTGAGATGCCGGATTTTCGGATTCTGACATTTTCCATCTGCGGGGTATAATAAATCCCCTAAAAATTTGTGGTTTTGTTTCCACTAAAAATTTGTTTTTATAGTAAAAAAAAACAAAAACATTTTCTGGTTTTTGGCATTCGGAGTTTGATAAATAACCCCCTACGAGATATTGTAGCTCAGTTTTGATCCTAATGCATCAGTTCTAATAAATAGAACAATCATATTTGGTGCCATGTGGATGACCAATCACACAGTATCTGACCCTTGACCTATTATTACACACCTATATTTTTAAATAGTTACACATGTGTATTGTTTAAAGGTGCAGGTTGTAAATCTGTTCAATTAGGTCTTAAAAAGACTTGACTCCACTCTAGTTCTGAGACTGTCAAAACAATGACAGTGTCTTATTATCTCCTCATTAACAGTCATAGTAACATAGTAAGTTAGGTTGAAAAAAGGCACACAACCATCAAGTTCAACCTTTTAACTCTATTTTAACCTGACTAACTGCCAGTTGATCCAGAGGAAGGCAAAAATCCCATTTGAAGTATCTCCAATTTGCATCAGATGTGGAAGAAATTCCTTCCTGACTCCAAGATGCAATGGGACCAGTCCCTGGATCAACTTCCCATAACCCTGTATTCTCTCACTTGCTAAACACCGTCCAACCCCTTCTTAAAGGATAAGTAAACTTTTAAAATAAGTGACTATAGAATTGACAATGGTCCTATTCTAAGCACTTTTATAATTTACATTCATTATTTATTTGATGTAAATTATAAAAGTGCTTATAGCACCATTGTCAATTCTACATTCACTTATTTGAAAGGTTTACTTATCCTTTAAAGCTATCTAATGTATCAGCCTGTACCACTGATTCAGGGAGAGAATTCCATATCTTTACAGTTATAATATTCGCAATATTTCTCCAGTATATACTGTACTTCCCCGATAGCTACATGTTTTTATACCTTGTGTCTCACTTATCCGCACTCTAATACATAAGCCCTTGGGTCAGAGACCTCACATATTTATTTGTTTGGTCAGTGGGAACCCATTTACTTCTCTTTTGGCTACACAAATATAGTATTTTCTCCTTTCTATTTCTCTTCAGTTTTTGCCCCAGCCTCTTCTGTGGAGTGTTTCTTACTTTATCAAACATGGTAGTGGCATGCTGGGTGCAGGGCCCCATTGGGCTAGAAGGATTCTATTGGTCATAAAATATGAAGACAACAGCAGCTGAAAGTTCGCTAATTCTCAACCTTCTGATATTTGGTGTATAGCTGGCTAGCTGGGGATAGTGTTGAAGTATTCTCCTGCACACTGAGCTACAATTATTTTGCTGTCCAATAATCACTAGTGCAGGAGAGTAGAGAGAACTACTCCCCGCAGAATTGCACTCACACAGAATGGTGAATCTCTGGGGAAGGTAGATCTTGCTCTACATTCCATAATCTGGCAGTTGCATGGGGGAAGGTAAGGGAACTGCAGCCCAATCAGAAATACTGCAGGTTTTTACTAATCTCATTCCAGAATAGTAATGCCCCCCCCCCCCAGATTTTGGTGAACTATAACTGCCAAAATTAGAATCTGTATGTAGCATTTCTCATACCCCAAAGCCAAGGAGAATATTCTCTTCCCACCATCCTGTTGGGATCCTACAAGACACTTATCCCAGTTCATAGCATGGTTACATATTGTTCTGTCCCTCTTGATTTTGCACCCAAACATATGTTATACTTCTAATTTTATCTACCACCCTCTTATCTATTATGGCCCCCCATGTGCTGGGAGTAGTCGGAGTTACCATGGTCACATTAAGGGAAGAAAATAATGAAAATGCTCTATATCCTGAGACCCTCCACCCATTATGTTATAATAAGGTTATAGAAATGTAAATGAATTATCGTATAACTTGTAAATACAGGTATGGGATCCATTATCCGGAAACCCATTATCCAGAAAGTTCTGAATTAATCAAATAATCCAAATTTGTTAAAAATGATTTCCTTTTTCTGTGTAATATTAAAACAGTAGCTTGTGCTTGATCCCAACTCAGATATAATTATAGATTCAGTTTGATCAACCTATAACCACTGCTTCCGTCCAGTGAAGCAATAATATCCGACAGTAGAAGTTGTGGTTAATAATAGGTCCAATACGCAGAACTTTACTGTAAAACTCAAGTGCTTTATTGTGTCACGATATGTTTCGAGCTGAGCTCTTTCTCAAGTGATAACAACAGTGTGTCTCCATTACATTCTTAAAGGGTAAACTCCACCCCTATTTAGTGGTACTTGAGTAACATCTCCCAACCTACACCTTTGTAGTCCAAGACTAGTGATATAAAACTCTGGGAATCCCAATTGCCAATACCCTGGGGGCACATTTTAAGGGCCTAGCCCTTGGGGATCCAAGAGATAAAAAGTCCAAACAGTTCATTGTGATAAGTCCAAAGATTAATACAAGTACCGGTAAGTATAAAAGTCCAATAGCCATTCAAGTCTTGATGACCTTAGATGACCCCAGCGTTGCTCAAAGGCCTGCCAAGAGCTCAAGAGTTGCTTCACAGTAGGAAAATGACATCTGTGATAAATAACATTGCTGTATTTTACATATCTAATATATAGACAAAATATGTAGTGCCAGTATTTAAATCTTACCCTTCTGTAGAAACATTCATAGTTTTCAAATGTACTATAATTTCTATGGCAGCATTAATATCTGGAGAGAAAAGTGTTGAAAAATAAATGTTAGAAAAATTTGATCATATTTCACAGAAAACTGCTAACGCTCCAATATTCGTTTAGACCATCTGGTTGTAAGCAGTTAAACTTTCTAATCCATTTGGTTTCTTGCTGCAGCATTAACCGGGTAAAGTCACCACCCCGCATTGGTTTTTGTACTACTTCTAACACTTGCCATTTTAGTTGTGACTGGCTATGTTTGTGGTCGTGCTACTGAAGTGTCAGTTTGTGTGCCGGCTTTAAAATTGCGGATATCTGATTTGTGTTCTTTGATTCGCTCCTTTACAGAACGTGAAGTTTGGCCTATATAGACCATCCCGCAGGGACATTTTAAAACATATATTACACCGGCTGTTTCGCAAGTTGCATAGTAATTAAGTGGTAGTTTTTTACCATTGATAGGATGGTTCACCACTTCCCCTTTAATAATGGCTGAACAACAGATATATCCAAGGCAAGGGAAGGTCCCTTTCTTCGGTGTGCCTTGAAATAACGTTGCAGATTTAGCAGTTTTACTTGTTTCCGCTGGACAAAGTTTATCCCTAAGTGTCTGTCCCCTAGTGTAAGAAACATGGGTGTGTTTGTACATATCTGTCGTAATGACTTATCCTGTTGTAAGATGGGCCAGAATCATTTAATTACCTTTTCTATTTGATTACTCACATGGGTATATTTACTTACAAACATGGTACTGGTCCTCTCCATTGGTTTAGGTTTATGACTCTCTAGGTAACGTGCCAACTTCAGTTGCAATTTTAGACAAATGGTTTAAATCTTATAGCCTTTCTCCTTAAATCTTTTTGTAAGGGGGCCCACAGCTTCCCAGTAACGATAGTCATCTGAAGCTATTCTTCTGGCTCTTAAAAAGTGTCCCTTGGGTATTGCTTTGATACACTTAGGGGCAAATTCATCATGGGTCGAATATTGAGGGTTAATTAACCTTCGATATTCGACTGGGAATTAAAATCCTTCGACTTTGAATATCGAAGTCGAAGGATTTTAGCGCAAATAGTTTGATTGAACGATCGAAGGAATAATCCTTCAATCAAACTATTAAATCCTTCGAATCGAACGATTCAAAAGGATTTTAATCCAATGATCGAAGGATTATCCTTCGACCAAAAAAACTTAGGAAAGCCTATGGGGACCTTCCCCATAGGCTAACATTGAATTCGGTAGGTTTTAGATAGGAACTAGGGGGTCAAAGTTTTTTCTTAAAATGACAGTACTTTGACTATCGAATATTCGAATAGTCGAACGATTTTTAGTTCGAATCATTCGATTCAAAGTCGTAGTCGAATGTCGAAGTAGCCCATTCGATGGTCGAAGTAGCCCAAAAAACACTTCGAAATTCTAAGTTTTTTTACTTTTAATCCTTCACTTGAGCTTGGTGAATTGGTTGTGAAAGCTGGAAGAATGTAGCAAGCTGTTGCAGTCAGTTGCTTTCCGATACCAGTCGGTTACAATCTTTCCTTCTTTCAAAGTGAGTTTCACATCCAGGAAATTAAGTGACTCGCTTGACACCTCAGTAGTAAACTTAATAGTTGGATGTTTTTCATTTGCTAGTTCAGCCATGCTATGAAATAAAGATATGTCCCCTTGCCATACAACCAGGATATCATCCATATACCAAGCATAGAGAACCATGTGTTTTTTATATAGCTCTGTAAGGAAGAATTCTCTCTCTAGTTTATGGACAAATAAATTGGCAGGGAGTGACCACCGCCCCCATTGATAATAATATTTGCCCAGAAACCTAAAATAGTTACGTTTTAAAACCAGAGTGAGACAGTCAATTAACAAATAGACCATGTGGTGTGAAAGGTTTGTTTCTAGTAATCATTCTTCAATATACATTAGCCCTTGGTCCTGGGGTATGGAAGTATAGAGGCTGACAATGTCAATGCTACATAAATGGCAGTTAGTACCCAGAGTTTTAAGAAAGGGTATGTAGTAGGTCATTTGTATCCTTAAGGCAACAAGGAATTTTAGTTGCTACGGGTTGGAGATAGTGGTCCACAAATTTGGATAAAGGCTCTAACACTGAGCCTATGCCTACGATAATTGGTGAACCTGGAGGGTTAGTTAGGGATTTGTGGACTTTTGGTAACAAATAGAGGACAGGTACACGTGGGTGCTCCACCTCTAGAAATTCTTTAGTATCCAGTGATATATGGCCATTTTGGAAAGCTTCAGCAATTAATGTATCAATTTCCCTTTTAATCTCAAACACAGGGTCCTTGTTTATTTCTTTATACTGGCCCGGGGTATTTAGCTGACGTTCAGATATAAGTCCAGATATTAATACTGCCATAGAAATCACAGTACATTTGAAAACTTTGAATGTTTCTACAGAAGGGTAAGATATAAATACTGGCAGTACATATTTTGTCTATATATTAGATATGTAAAATACAGCAATGTTATTTATCACAGATGTAATTTTCCTGCCGTGAAGCAACTGTTGAGCTTTTGGCAGGCCATGCTGGGGTCATCTAAGGTCATCAGGACTTGAATGGCTATTGGACTTTTATACTTACTTGTATTAATCTTTGGATTTATCACAATGAATTGTTTGGACATTTTACCCCTGGGATCCCCAAGGGCTAGGCCCTTGGGGTTTATTTAATGTTTATATGATTTTCTAGTAGACTTAAGGTATGAAGAGCCAAATGATGGAAAGATCCGTTATCTGGAAAACCTCATGTCCCAAGCATTCTGGATAACAGGTCCCATACCTGTACAGTAATTCTTAAAGCTGTCCATAACTGGTTTTTATTCTTGGACCCCTTTCGCCTGCTTTGCACCTCAAATGAGGGGTGCACTGTATTGAAAAACCACAGTTTTCATGTTGCCGCTATGTATAGCTGATATTAAGGCATGCTGTTCTGCACAGGGACATATAAACCATCCACTTTACTAATATTATTATAATTATTGTGTGTTGATAAAGTGCCAACGTATTCCACAGCTCTGTATAATATATAGTTGTAGCACTTTAGCTGTGGATTTGTAGATTTGTGGATTATTGTGACCAAGTTAAACTGCCTGTAATGTGCCCAGGACCCCAGCGTACACGTGCAACTCCCTGCAACTCCCGGTACCTGGTGTAGTTCAGTGCAGCAGGAGATTCAGTCAGACAAATTTCTTTGCAGTAAAATAACTTGTTTATTAAACAGGGAACTGTTGCAATGGAGTAATTCACAGGCACTTAGATGTCCACAGAATAATAGTAACAGGATAGTGTTACACAGCAATACTCCCTCTAGGGGATACCAGGTGCTCCAGGTGAGCTAATATACAAGATAGATAACTTGGTCAGAGCAGCAGCAATAAACGACTCAAAGGATAATAACCACTCTCACTAGGCGATATCCCTCCGGATGAACACTAAGGCTTGGGTTTCTCAGCCTGGGGTCTTGTATCTTGGAACCTTATTTGGTCCTCACCTCACTGTATTCAGCCTGGGGTCTTGGTACCTATCTGGTCCTCAACTCAACCACTGTAGTCCCTCCTCAAGTGGTTCACACACCACAGGGTCCTAACCGCACTATTTCTCCTCGTTGGAGCCACATCTGCTCACTAGCTACCCTGTGCTGACTCTCACTCCTAAAGTGACTATTACCATTCTCACTCAATCTCTAAATAACTCTTATCTAGCTTTCCACCAGCAGACCTGGACCTGTAATACCTCCCAGTGAGGCAAGGTCCCAGAAAAGACCTTGAGCACATGGGGCTAAACCCCTTAATACTTTAAACTACTGCCCCTAGTGGACAACCTTTTGAACTAATATAGACCCTGGAAAAGGGACATAGCTGCCTGAGTTAACTAAAGGACCCTTAGGTGTCCTATTACCCCTAGATCCCTGCTCAAACAAGTTTATTTTACATGCTATTTAAGGAGAGAGCAAACCTGACTTGATTTGCATTCATCCTTCAGTGTGTCTCAACCAGACACATTGTCAGAGCTAATCAGAGATAGACAAACTCTCAAACCAAAGAGAAAGGGATATATAACCCGGTCTATAAAGAATGGAGCTGATACAGAAAGACACAAATGCAAAGAGCAGAGAGACAGTGGCACCTAATCCTTGTCAAAGCGATATTTAAAGGAGAAGGAAAGCTACCTAGGCAGTTTATTGCCAATAGATTAGCCACCAGAGTGCAAGCTAGAACGCCATTTTTTATTATTTAGAATGATTTTCCATACCTGTGTAAACAGCTCTAGACAGTGTCTCTGTTTGTTTAGGATAGCAGCTGGCATATTAGCTTTGTGTGACATCACGTCCTGCCTCCTTCCTCCTGTCTATGAGCTTGCTCATAGTTCTGAGCTCAGATTACAGCAGGGAGAGGAAGAGGGAGGGAGAGAGGAGCAAACTGAGCATGCTCAAGCCCTAGCCCTGGAGGTTTAAGCTGAAAACAGGAAGTCTGATACAGAAGCCCATGAGTACACAATAGAAGGAAAGAATGTGGTGTTTCTTTTGACAGAGGACTCAGAGCAGCATTACTTTGAGGGTTTACTGGTGTATTTATATAGACCTTTCTGATAAAGCTTACTTAGTTTTAACCTTTCCTCCTACTTTAAGCCAGTTATGTAAGATCACCAACAATGCTATTTCTGTTGCTCACAATCCTCCAGCCACCCTATTATAATTTAAAAGT
This sequence comes from Xenopus petersii, assembly GCA_038501925.1. NCBI lineage: Eukaryota > Metazoa > Chordata > Amphibia > Anura > Pipidae > Xenopus > Xenopus petersii. The sequence continues at coordinate 7,037,280 of CM076677.1, read as the reverse complement.
AATAACATGATATGCAATACATTGCTATATAACTTGACCCCAATGTCTTCTATGAGACCTTCAATCTAAGCCGGGAGCCACATTCAAATGTAAAATAAGTTGGGGACAGTGGCTTAGCTATAGAGGAAGCATACCCGCAGTTGCAGGGGGCTCGGGGGAAAAGGGGGGCCCAGACCTGTGGGGTATGCTACCTCTATGGCCAACAAGAACCCCTTCCCCTGCAGCTCTCTTACCTGCTGTGGGAAAGCAGAGCACGTTGACACAGGTGGTAGTGGGCGGGTGGGGCGGAGTCCAGGCAGGGAGTGGGCGGGAAGTGGGAGGGAGGATGGGGATTGGTGTCCCTCTGAAGATTTTTTTTGCAGGGCTGGCGCATTCGAGTTACACCACTGGTTGGGGAGCAATACAAAAAACACACAAAAAAAAGTTGCCAAATAAGGCTGTGACTCTATGTGGATGGGCTGCCTCTGGGAGGCTCTACTTGGCAGTTCACCTAGTTTTTATGCAATTAAAACTTGCCTCCAAACTAGAAATTCAGAAATAAGCTGAGCAACATCCAAAGGGTTGGTGAGTAACTTGCAAGCCACTGGTTGGGGATCACCGATCTCAGCAAAAGTGTCTAAGTGCCTTTAAGGTGTCCATACACTATAAGATCCCTAGGGCCAAAGCATCAGATTATATGTAGGAAATGGGCGCCGACGGGTCGTAGGACCACATCAACTAGCCGGTGCAGTCCTCGATCGCAGGAAAAATCAAACCTGCCCAATCGATATCTGGACGATTTTTGGCACTCGTGGAGTTTTACCCTAACTGAAAACTGGAAAGAGTCAGGCGAAGAAGGCAAATAATTAAAAAAACTATAGAAAATAAATAATGAAGGCCAATGGAAAAGTTACTTAGAATTCTGTAACATACTAAAAGTTAACCTAAAGGTGAACCCTTTAAGTGTACAGGTCATTGGTCTTCTTACTTCCACTGGCCATAATAAATGATTGTAGCTAGGGGTGCCAGCTGTCCAGATTTGACCTGGACAGACCAGTTTTCAGAAGGGCTGCCCCAGTGTCGGACTGGCCCACTGAGATACCAGGAAAACTCCCGTGGGGCCCAGGTGTCAGTGGGCCTCTTGCTGCTAAATATTTGGCCTATTTCATGGTCATTCCCTATTTATGAGAAAAAGAGGCTTAATAATGGAAGAATAGAGTATATTATGTAGAGACTAGAAGAATAAAGAGGTTGAGTGAGGAGAGGAGGTATAATAGTTTGGAAAGTGGGCCATCAGCCTAAGGTCTCTGGTGGGCCCCTGGCATCCCAGTCTGACACTGAGCTGCCCACATCAAGACAGTGTGCTTGGTTTTCCAAAAAAGAAAATGCCTATTCCCTTTCCTACCTGAAAGACCTGTCATGGTGAGATTTGGTTTGCCAGTTTACAACTACAGTGTAGTGCAGTGATCCCCAACCAGAGGCTTGTCAGCAACATGTTGCTCCCCAATTCCTTGGCTGTTGTTTCCAGTGGCCCCAAAGCGGGTTATTTTTTTAATTCCAGGCTTGGAAGCAAGTTTTTGTTGGATAAAAACATAAATACTACCAAACAGAGAGTCCTATATGCTGCCAGTCCACATCGGGGCCACCAATAGCCAATCCCAACCCTTACTTGACACAGTCAGGGACCTTTTTCATGCTTGTGTTGCTCCCCAACTTTTTCATATTTGAATGTACAAAAATATTAGGGACCCCATTAAACGACTGATACATCTCTGTTTTCCGATATCTGTAACTATGTAAAAAGCTAAGAAGGGCCGGGTCCAAAGTTTGGAACTCCAAAGATGTCTTGAACTGGTCTATGTTGAAAAGCATGATGGAATCCATAAGCTGTTTCCCAATAACTGCTTAGCCAATCTCCGAGCAATATTGTTGTACGATTGTTGCAGTTCCCCACGTTCTCCTCTCAGCAAGACTGATCTAAATGTATAGGGCTTTATTAATAACTTCTCCATTAGCAGCGTGATTATATCGGAGGGCTGACGGGAGCAGGAGTCAGCCACTGGAACACAAGTTAATTAGTTCAGTCCTTGTGAATAGGAGCTAATGGAATTCCAGTCTTTCTGTATTTGCAAAATTTAACCATGTATGAAGAGCTCAACCCCTGGGATCTGCCTCCAACAGGGTGAAAGCACATTAATACATGTGTCAATACCCATAAAAAAAACATATGTGAATCTCTTTGCTTGACTTTACTGGCCCAAAACAAAGGGGTTTATACGTGTACCCTGCTGTCTTCACACCTCACCTCACCCGCTTTAAACAGGGTACAGATAAAATCCCAGCCCTGTCAAGTTCTAATTAGCAATTAATTTAGATTCAATCTGCATGTCTACTCAGATGTGTTCTGGAGTATTATACATGGAACTGGCCCTGTATTTATCCTTCTATGTGTTCTGGGGTATTATACATGGAACTGGCACTGTATTTATCCTGCCTTGTATTCTGGAGTATTATGGGGTCTGCCATGTGTTATGGGGTATTTTACATGGAACTGGCATTGTATTTATCCTGCTGTGTGTTCTGGGGTATTTTACATGAATCTGACACTGTATTTATCCTGCCATGTGTTCTGGGTAATTATGGGGTCTGCCATGTGTTCTGGGGTATTATACATGGAACTGACATTGTATTTATCCTGCTATGTGTTCTGGTGTATTATACATGGAACTGGCACTGTATTTATGCTGTTATGTGTTCTGGGGTATTATACATGGAATTGGCCCTGTATTTATCCTGCTATATGTTCTGGGGCATTATACATGGAACTGGCACTGTAATTATCATGCTATGTGCTCTGGGGTATTATACATGGAACTGGCAATGTATTTATCCTGCCATGTGTTCTGGGGTATTATGGGGTCTGCCATGTGTTCTGGGGTATTATACATGGAACTGGCACTGTATTTAACCTGCTATATATTCTGGGGTGTTCTGGGGTATTATACATGGAACTGGCACTGTATTTATCCTTCCATGTGTTCTGGGTAATTATGGGGTCTGCCATGTGTTCTGGGGTATTATACATGGAACTGACATTTTATTTATTCTGCTATGTGTTCTGGGGTATTATACATGGAATTGGCCCTGTATTTATCCTGCTATTTGTTCTGGGGTATTATACATGGAATTGGCCCTGTTTTTATCCTGCTGTGTGTTCTGGGGTATTATAAATGGAACTGGCACTGTAAATATCCTGCTGTGTCTGGGGTATTATACATGGAACTGGCACTGTATTTATCCGGCCATGTATTCTGGGGTATTATGGGGTCTGTCATGTGTTCTGGGGTATTATACATGGAACTGGCACTGTATTTATCCTGCCTTGTGTTCTGGGGTATTATACAGTATATTTGCCATGTCATCAATTCTATGGGCCTCATGGGCGCAACTGGAACTGTATTTATCCTGCTATGCATTTGGAGGTGTTATACCTAGAATGTGCATTATATTTACACTGCCATGTGCTATGCGGGTATGATACATGAAACTGGCACTGCATTTATCCTGTCATGGTTTTAGGTATTATAAATCAAGTAGGCACTGCAGTAGTAACATGGTTTGCTTCACCAGCTTCCCTTAACACAAAAATCCCCTTCTTCTATGGCTGTTACAGAAATAATCAATCTATATTGGAAGGTTTTACAATTCCCTTTTTATTTGGAGTACTGCTTTAAGCCACAATATTTCTGTCTATAACATTGTGTTTTGTCTTTTTTACTCTAAGCACTGACATTTCTATATAAAGTTGACGCAGTAGCCTCTGGGATCTGCCCCATATGTGTGCAGCTAGATTAATAGCATCTGCATGTCTGCACTACTGACTCATAGCAAGGTAGAATATAGCATATTTACTGATCTATGACTTTCTACTAGATTGGTCTGATTTCTTAAAAGAATTTTAATCTATAGGTGCCATCTCATCCCTTTGAAAATAGACACATATTAATCGACAACCTAGGTTAGTAAGCAATTAAATTAGATACTGCAGACTGTGCAGTTTATGTACAGCCATGCAGCACTCATTGAAATTAACTGCTAAGTAGCCATTCTGCATGGAATATATTTTTTTGCTATTATTATCAGCATCATGTATTTGCCCCGTTTTTGGCAAATGAGACCTGATATCTCTTATGATCACCATTGCCTGACTGTCTGACTCAATTTGCTGAAAGTGCATGCTTTTCTCTCATCACAGCCAATAAGATTGTTGCAGTCTCCCCTCTGCCTAAAAAAGACGATGAGAAAAAAGAAGAAGAGGAAGATGATGACGATGGAGAAAAGGGCCCTAAGCCGATGCCCCCCTATAGCTCAATGTTTATTTTGTCTACTACTAACCCGTGAGTGATCATATTGCCTATAACATCTGCAGGGGCCCCTTACCCAAAAAACATGATCTTGGTAAAAGTACTACATGTACTTCTCAAATAGTCTTCTATATGTTGCGGCCCCCTATTTATACATTGCAGTCATTTTCAGTTCTTTAATTTCTTCTTCTTATACTTTTTCCCACTGCAGTCTCCGACGACTGTGCCATTACATAGTCACCATGCGTTACTTTGAAATGTGCATCTTGATGGTGATCGCAATGAGCAGTATAGCCCTTGCTGCCGAAGACCCAGTGCAGCCAGATGCCCCCAGGAATAACGTAAGTTATGGCTGTGGGATAGCACGTTTAATAGGGAGAGATGGTGCCTATAGTAACAGTGGATAATAGTCTCTGGGAAGGGAGTGTGACTGTGGGATAGCAGGTATAGTAGGGAGAGATGGTGCCTATAGTAACAGTGGATAATAGTCTCTGGGAAGGGAGTGTGACTGTGGGATAGCAGGTATAGTAGGGAGAGATGGTGCCTATAGTAACAGTGGGATAATAGTCTCTGGGAAGGGAGTGTGACTGTGGGATAGCAGGTATAGTAGGGAGAGATGGTGTCTATAGTAACAGTGGGATAATAGTCTCTGGGAAGGGAGTGTGACTGTGGGATAGCTGGTATAGTAGGGAGAGATGGTGCCTATAGTAACAGTGGATAATAGTCTCTGGGAAGGGAGTGTGACTGTGGGATAGCAGGTATAGTAGGGAGAGATGGTGCCTATAGTAACAGTGGATAATAGTCTCTGGGAAGGGAGTGTAACTGTGGGATAGCAGGTATAGTAGGGAGAGATGATGCCTATAGTAACAGTGGATAATAGTCTCTGGGAAGGGAGTGTGACTGTGGGATAGCAGGTATAGTAGGGAGAGATGGTGCCTATAGTAACAGTGGGATAATAGTCTCTGGGAAGGGAGTGTGACTGTGGGATAGCAGGTATAGTAGGGAGAGATGGTATCTATAGTAACAGTGGATAATAGTCTCTGGGAAGGGAGTGTGACTGTGGGATAGCAGGTATAGTAGGGAGAGATGGTGCCTATAGTAACAGTGGATAATAGTCTCTGGGAAGGGAGTGTGACTGTGGGATAGCAGGTATAGTAGGGAGAGATGGTGCCTATAGTAACAGTGGATAATAGTCTCTGGGAAGGGAGTGTGACTATGGGATAGCAGGTATAGTAGGAAGAGATGGTGCCTATAGTAACAGTTTAGAATAGTCTCTGGGAAGGGAGTGTGACTGTGGGATAGCAGGTATAGTAGGGAGAGATGGTGCCTATAGTAACAGTGGATAATAGTCTCTGGGAAGGGAGTGTGACTGTGGGATAGCAGGTATAGTAGGGAGAGATGGTGCCTATAGTAACAGTGGATAGTCTCTGGGAAGGGAGTGTGACTGTGGGATAGCAGGTATAGTAGGGAGAGATGGCGCTTATAGTAACAGCAGAGGTGCTAAGAAAATACTGTGGTATAGCAGGTATAGTAGGGAGGTAGCTCCACAGGTGGAGCCCCTGAAGGGCCAGCCATGTTTTTACTTAAAAAAGGAAAGGTTAAAACTGAGTACTTATTTCCATTCCACATGGCTGCTGATCATGAGGATTAATCCAGCTCAAATGCTACATACTACAGAAACGATAACTTGGTGCATCTCTGGATATCCCATAGAATCCTATGATAGGCTTCATTCTTATAGTGAAATAGTGAGAGATGCTAAAAAGCCCAATTCATTTAAGTCAGTAGATCTGTTTTAGCGCAGTGTGAATGGGTTAAGCAGTGCAGGCTGCAGAGAGAGTGTGAGACTATGTTGGGAAGTTAGGGTGAGGTGTGTTGGTCTGACAGCCCCGTTAATCACACCCGCTCCTGCTTACTTTGCAGTTCCTCTCTCTATATATGTACTGGACAACTCCCGCAGGGGAAAGGGGGGAGAGTGAAAGGAGAGGAGAAGGAGGGAGCGAAGGGGCTGCTGATTGAAATAATGGGAACATTGGTCCCAGAGGGAGACGGGAGGAGAGGAAATGTGCATATTGTATATACAGAGACAGACATATATCTTATATATAGCAGGTGTGTGTATAAAAATAAAGAAAATATATACTTGCTTAAGGTACAAATGTACTGAATATGCAAAGATCACTACAGCACTTATACATTTTATACAGTAGATGAGTGAACTGTTGGCTCCTCTTACATTCCAATTCTATAACCATTTACTCTGTCTTCTTTCTCACCGCATCAGTGTTCCTTAACCTCTTGGGCCCTGATAAAGTCTAGGAATCAGCTTCATGAGCCAAAATGTGATTTAGAAGTCATTTGTCTGCTGAATTTCATTATAGTGAATGGGCTCATGGTGAACCAGCTTAAAATGTTCTACATACTGTATCATTTATGCAGAGTTTTCTCTTTCCTCCAGGTCTTGCGTTATTTTGACTATGTCTTTACAGGAGTCTTCACTTTTGAGATGGTTATCAAGGTATGAATCTGAAGGCCGCTGGTAGCTGCAGCCAGTGATGTAACTAGAGTGCGTCGGGTCCTCCTGCAAAAAATCTTCTAACTAGGGATCCAGCGCACTCCAATCCCCACCCTTACTCCCACTTCCTGTTCTGCACAGCCCACCTCCACCCTGCCCGCTTCCCACCCCACCTCCGCCCATTCCCAGACGACTTTAGTTCCCTTCCTCGCTCCAGGTAAGAGCAGGACCGGAACTAGGAGTAGGCAGAGTAGGCACGTGCCTAGGGCGAGAAGATTGGGGGGCGCCAGGCACGAACCTTTCACTGCTGCCTACCCCAGTCCGGTCTTCAGAGTCCCGATCGTTAGTTGAATTGTTTGCGTGCATATGCGAGGTGATGGGTGATGTGTGGGGTCAGCGTGCATGCTCACTGCGGGGTGAGTAGGTGAAGGCACATGCACTTGTACTTGCCTGGGGGGCCCGGCGGGGGTGGCCCGGCCCTGGGTATGAGACCGGCTGGGGAGGAGGGTTTTTTCATAAGCTATATCGGAAGCAGGCCTCAAGTACCCCATTTCCCGGGCACCCCTACGACTGCAGGGTCTGCCTTCTCTATAGTTAAGTTACTGGCTGTAGCCAGTGGCAAATTAAAGATGCCAGGCCCAGATTTATGGCGACGCCACACAAGCCCAGTCATAGGGCAGCATTATAATAGCAGGATAGTTTCTCCCCTAAAGCAAAAAAAGTTCTTCAGGTAGCTTCAAACATACAGTAGAATCCCCATTTTACGTTTTTAAGGGGACCAGAAAAAAAAGGTGTACATTTCAGGGAAATGTATTATGCATAATATATAGGTGGGACCACAACAACAATGTAAAAATGAGGGAAAACTTAAAATGATTGAGGTTCCACTGTATTTCCCATCACCAGGAGGACTCACTTTCAATAGTGTAAAGTTGAAAGTACAAGCAAAGGGCACTTTATACATCATTTTTAGCTCCTGAATGAATCTGCAATTACATCTCTGAACCTTTTCTATGTTTTCAGATGGTTGATCTGGGTATCATTCTACATCAGGGAGCCTACTTCCGGGACCTGTGGAACTTTTTAGATTTTATTGTCGTCTGCGGCGCTCTAGTGGCCTTTGCCTTTTCGTAAGTACTAACCGGCTCCATCCTTCCTACTGTTATTGTAACCCACTGCGTGCCTGGCCTTGATCACTGCATGTTGGTATGCGTTTGGTGCCTGACCAATAGGATTTAGAGTCATTCTGCCTTTCACCCAATGCGCCTTCATTGCTGCATTTTAAAACGGTAGTATTTGCATTGAGAAGTGGAATTATTATTAGCAAAACTGGTTATAATATATTTGTTTTAACTACAACATTTGATCATATATGCAATGTGCACAATAGCTAGGGATGAAATTAGCATAAATGGGGTTCTGTACTCAGGGCTCAAAAAAAACACACATTTTAAAATCCAGTCTCTGTGGGTTCCTGTGTTCTACACTAAATTTGTCGTTGTGACTGTCCTTGTTTCAACAAAAAGGTTAAAAACACAATTGTTCCATTTACAAAGCAAGGGCAAATTTTAAAAAATGGAGTCCTTATTTTTACCCGCAGTGCAAGGTTCCCTGGATTCTGGTGTAACTGCAGATTTCTGTGGATGATTCAAACAAAAGGTTTGGGCTGGCTAACAAATTGCAAACATTTGGGAGCATGGGATGTCTGTTAGGAGATAGGTCACAGGAATGAAGAGCTCAAACTCCCAGAAAATGACATCCAAGCAATGGTGTCTGGTGCTGAACTGGAAGACCCACGCCTGCCCCAGGGTCATAAATCAATTCAGATTACCAGCAGCACACAAGTCAGTTGTAATAATGCAAAAAGTGATTTATTTAGTCCAAAAAATACATACTCAATGGGCAACGTTTCGAGCCCTCGAGACCCTTTATCAAGCCTAAAGGGTCTTGAGGGCCCGAAAAGTTGCAGATTGAGTATGTATTTTTTGGGCTAAATAAATCACTTTTTGCATTATTACAACTGACTTGGTGTGCTGCTGGTAATCTGACTTGTCGGTAGAGAGGTGGCACACATGGGCATGGTCTTCATCTGAGTATAATCCAAGAGCCGCAACATGGAGTTCTTCTAGGCCCAGTGCACAAAGGGAGTTCTGTTGTTGCTATAGTAGCACCTCTAAACTTTTGGCTGACAAGTGTTTTGTGGTGAGTGATATTAACTGGTTTATATATAAGTAATTCAAAAACAACTGGACTTGCTGAGTAATCGTTGAAGTTGTTTCACTACTCATCCTGGCAGCTTCTTCAGTTCAACTGACTGGCGTGGGAAATCCTCAGCATATAAACTCTTCCACTAATCCAATCACAGTGGCGCATTGTGAAACAGCATTGTATGTAGCAGACAGGTGGTGTTGAAGGCCCCTGCCTCTGTTCAAGGATGGTTTCTCCATCCTGACATGAATCATGCCTCTTCAATGGATTTCTGAGCAAGTCCAGTTGTTTTATAATTACTTATATTAGATATACCAGGACCTGGATGAATGAAAATCTTCATAGTCTTAACTGGTTTATGTTTATTCCATACAGTCAAAATGTTATGTAATAAGGGCCCTATTTCTCTGTACTGGCATGTGTGTCAGGGGGTAGGGGTACATCACAACTATGACTTAGGGCAGCATTAAAAGTAAATCTGACCATGAATGTGCTTCTTCAGGTGTGTAAGAAGAGAGACAGAAGGCATGATGCTACTAAGAGGCCCAATATGGTCCCCAACAGATGTACCCTTTCAGTATATATGCCAACAGACCATCTGGGTGGGGTTAATATGATTTTGCTGTTGGGCCCAATAACTTCTAATCTTGCCACTGGCTCATATGGAAATTTGGGAAATATAAACCCTTCCCTTCATCAAACAACAAAAAAACCTTAATACTCCTTTCACTAACCCCTTGGTTTTATAAGTATACTGCAGACCCACAAGAGCAAAATCTTCTCTCAGACTCTGCACTTTTTATCCAGCAAATAATAAATCCCTGAGCCGGATTCCTTATGGTGAAGACGGCGGGGTGCATTGCAGCAATGCCAGCTAATTTTACATGAGCGCAGCATTCCTTTCTGAAATGATTAAATACTGGAAATAACAAGGGACGTCATTGTGCCAGCGTCTCATCTCCACTAAAATATTCAATGATGTAGAGTTCTTTTATGGAGAATCTAGGGTGCCAGGCCCAAAAATAAAGGTTATTTTGTTATCTCTGTTTGCTGCATTAAGTAGAACTCAAAAATAATATCTTCAGAGCACAATGTAACTCTGCTGTAGTGTTCTGTGTTTTCAGTAAGTAGGACACAGTGTGCTGCTGGATCCATCCATCTTTTAAGAGGAGGGGAACAAACTTGATTTCTCTAATATCACATTTTCTCGGTTGTGACTTAATACAGGTAGGGGACCTGTTATCCAGAATGTTCAGGACCTGGGGTATTCCAGATAATGGATCTTTCTGTAATTTGGATCTTCATGCCTTTAGTCTACTAGAAAATTATGTAAGCATTAAATAACCCCAATAGGCTGGTTTTGCTTCCAATAAGGATTCATTATATCTTAGCTGGGATTAAGTACAAACTACTGTTTTATTATTACACAGAAAAAGGAACTCAGTTTTCAAACTTTGGATTATTTGGATAAAATGGAGATGTATTAGAGCTCACTCTATTAAAATCACCAGACATCATGTCTCTCTACATGCAGGATTTGTGCAAAAAGCAGATATTTTGTTAGATTTTGTTTGTATTGGAATTGGTTATTTGAGTGAGCTCTAATACATCTGCTAGGCAAAATAAGCCCCCCTATAAGACATATTGGATGTAACTGTCAATGAATATCTGACACCCAACTGCTGCATGAAGACAGAATGAAGAGAAACAGATGCTGAGAGAGGAATAGTGAAGATAAACTTGATTATTTCAGAAAGGATGCAGAATTTTATTTATTGTATTTACAAAGTTTCTTATTTCGGTATGATGAAGCGTATAGTAAATTCTTCTTTTCACAACAGTTCCCCTTCAAGTAATACCCCTTCAAGTAATACCCTAATCACACCAAAATAGCTGGCCATACACCCAAAGATCCACTACTCTTTCTCCGTTATGGCCACCTTTAGCTGGGTGATATTGAACTGGTCCAATTTTTTGGCCCCTGAGATAAATACTGGCTGTTGGAAGAGGCCCTCATCAACTAGCAGATGTGATCCTTGCACAAGTGGGGAAACTCATTCCTTGATTGATATGTGGCTGATTTTCTTCCAGACATCAGTTGGACAAGCTCATGAGTGGACTTCATACATGGTTCAATAAGCTGCTGACCTTTAGTTAGCCTGCCTAGACATAGAGGTGCAGTAAGAGAGAGTCATAAATAGAAGTTAAAGTAAACATAAAAATAGGTAATGAGCAGTTGAGCAATTCTATTCTCAGTGTGCATTATCCATAATCATCTATAGATCAATAAGGTTCCCATATAAACCTTATTACCTCAACATTTACTGCATGCCCCTTCTCAATAAACATTCCCCAGCCATCTCACGTCATACTCTTGGCAAACAGAAGCTGTGCATGCTCCGTAATGACATGCCAACCAAGCTTGCACCAATGTCATTTTTCAGCTTCCCACACAGGCCATCATGTTAGACATTCCCCACCCCCAGATTGTCAATTTTCACCCTGTGCATTTCATTAACAAATGGCATTTCTACCCCTTCGCTATGATGTTGGTGGTGGTGGCAATGAAGATTGTGGTTAAATACAAAGCACAGATCCACACGTGATTACCAATGACAAACTCAAGTGAGATAATAAAGATCATTTATAGTCACTCTTCAGATACTCTTGTGTCTGGATGGCCGGGGCAGATAACTAAGATACAGGTGCATTACACAAAATCGTGTTATTTATGACAAGCAAGTTGGTGCAGTGGGCTGGAGTCCACCAGAATGGAATAGAAAGTTGCAAATTGCCCTTTAATTGCCAACTCAAAAGATATTATCTGGAATATTTCAGAACCACTGAAGGGAAACGCTTAGTCAATGACAACAACATTTTTCTTATCCTCTTTCGACTCATTTCCTTTCTTTCCTGTTGTGTTGTTTTTATGTCTTCTCTGCTCCCTTGTTTTCTTTCTAATTCCCAATACTTAAAAAAATCTTCTCCCTTTATTGTTCTGGTGTAGAAAGTTCAGGCCAACCTTTCTGTTTTGGGGGGGCAATTTAGAAACTTCTGCCTTTAGGTCCAACGGGAGTCCTGCCCTCCTGCACATTTTTAGGGTTCATATTCCTATAGAGGTTGCTGTATCCTTTAAAGTGATAAGGGAAAAAACTAGGGATGCACCGAATCCAGGATTCGGTTCGGGATTCGGCCAGGATTCGGCCTATTTCATTTGGATTCGGCCGAATCCTTCTGGCCAGCTGAACCGAATCCTAATTTGCATATGCAAATAAGGGACAGGGAGGGAAATTGCATGACTTTTTGTCATAAAACAAGGAAGCAAAAAAAGTTTTCCCCCTTCCCGTCCCTAATTTGCATATGCAAATTAGGACTCGGATTTGGTTCGGTATTCGGCCAAATCTTTCACAAAGGCTTCGGGGGTCCGGTCGAATCAAAAATAGTGGATTGGGTGCATCCCTAGAAAAAACAGAAAAATATAGTGTAGCATTCCTAATTCAATCACGCACCCATTGTTTTTGGCATATCAAGAATCAGTGTTAAAGTAGAGACTTCCAACTTCTTCTTATTATAAGATCTTATTAGTGAATAGTGATCTTATTAAACATCAAATTTCCAATGACTGACCAGAGGAGAGAATTTTGTTACTATTAATACCCAAATTTTGAATCACAAAGGCTCTGGTGGTATACTATACTCACAAACATAAAAAATTGCTTGCATTTCTCATGGTTTAAGTTGTTGACCACCAACTTCCAGTACTCTTTCCTCCATTGTGGACAATAAAGAAAAACATGTGCAGAGACTTTTTTTAAACTTTAATAAACAATAAAATTGCACTCCCAAAAGTGTCTCCGTGGGTTCGCATTTAAAAACAATAAAGGTCCCCACAGTAGTTTCGCGAATTCCTGGCGTCTCTCAGACCTCAATGCACATGTCTCTGGTTCGCATCTGCACACTGACGCATTCATCACTGCTCGGAGGAGGAAAGAGTATTGGAAGATGGTGGTCAACAACTTAAACCATGAGAAATGCAAGCAATTTTTATATGTTTGTGAGTATAATATACCACCAGAGCCTTCATGATTCAAAGTGGGGGTATTAATAGTAACATAATTCTCTCTTCTGGTCAGTTACTGGACATTTGATGTTTAATAAGAGCAATATTCACTAATAAGATCTTATAATAATAAGAAGGTGGAAGTCTCTACTTTAAGGGCAGAGACAAACAAGAAGATTCGGGGAGATGTAGTCGATAAGGGAAAAAACAAAAAAATATAGTGTAGCGTTCCTTATTCAAACATACCCGGTGTTTTTAGCTTAAAGAGAATCAGTGTTAGGGCAGAGACAGACGAGATTCGGGGAGATTAGTCGCCCGGCAACAAATCACATCTTCGGGTGACTAATCTCCCCGAACTGCCTCCCCAAACTGCGTCCCCGCCTGCTTAGAATCTAAATCACCGGCTTTGTTTTCTGAAGTTGCCCGAAGTTGCTTCATGAGGAAACTTCGGCGACTTCGGAAAATGAAGCGCCCCAAGTGCCATCCCGTCAGCAATTAAGATTCTAGCTGGCTGGGAGGCAGTTCGGGGGAGATTAGTCGACCGCAGAAGATGTGATTTGTTGCCGGGCGAATAATCTCCCCGAATCTCGTCTGTCTCTGCCCTAACACTGATTCTCTATAAGCTAAAAACACCGGGTATGTCCGAATAAGGAACACTACACTATATTTTTTCGTTTTTTCCCTTATCGACTAAATTTCCCCAAATCTTCTCGTCTGTCTCTGCCCTTAAAGTATTGTATTGTTTTTTCCCTTATCTCTTTGAGGGTTACAGCGACCTCTATTGGAATTGGAACTTTGTTGGAGCAGAAGAGAGCCTGATCTTTTGCTGGACTTGAGAAACATTTGGTTTGGGATTCTTCTGGTGTTTTCAACATTTCTAGGGTCCCTGGCCCACATTAACTGTTTCTTTTAAATAATCATATTACTGCAATCTGTTCTGAAGATACAAGGATGACCAAATAGTAAAGGGCAGAGAATGCTCATAATGATTAGACACTGAATGAAGCCCCAGCACCATTTCCAGGCTGAAGACAAAGTCCATTGAGGTCAACATGCACAAGACAATCCTTATGTTGATCCAGAGGAAGGGAACAATTACTGACAACTAAAGAGATTTGCAAAAATAGCAATCTCCAAGTGTATCTGACTTCCTACCATCCAGTTTTTTTGGCTTGGTACACTTAAGTCTGCACACCCAGTCTGCACGAGGGTAAAACTGCCAGGGTGACCATATCTGTTCTTGGGGGTAGAACTGAACGGTGCATGACAAGCAGAGTAGTCAATAGGGGGGCTTGTTGCTTGTAATGATGGAAGGTGAGGGTGGTGGTGTAGTTTGTGTTCTTTGTCTCAGTATCTGTATGATTCATTCCCTCTCTCTTTACATCGGCTGCTTCGTCCAGGAGCAATCAGCGGTAATGTCTGTCTGTCCTTTCTTTCTGTCTCTCTTTTACTTATTCCTTTCTTAGTTATGGGGCTGCAATGGATAAATTGGGGTTTCAATCATTCTGATGAGGAAGTTTAAAAATATCCCTTACTTAATTGCACATCACCTGTGATTCCACATTCCATGTTATCACTTCATATTATAGTTACAAAGTTGGGTTGAAAAAAGACCAAAGTCCATCAAGTTCAACCCCTCCAAATAAAACCCAGCGCAAATACTTACACACCAACCCCTCCATACACTCACATAAACTATATATATCAATATCTCTACTAATTGTAGATTTTAGTATCACAATAGCCTTGGATATTCTGCTTGTCTAAGAAATCTTATAGTCATTAACTGAATCAGCATCACAACATCACCCGGCAGTGCATTCCCCAACCTCAATGTCCTCACTGTGATGAACCCCCTACGTTTCTTCATATGAAAGTTCTTTTCCTCTAGTCTGAAGGGGAGGCCTCTGGTACGGTGATCCTTTTAATGGATAAAAAGGTCCCCTGCTATTTGTATAATGGAAGCAGAGACAATAATGTACTCATACTTTGTTATGATATATTTGCCTTCTATACCCATAAGACATCACCTACTGATAAATACTGCATTTCAGGTTGGCTACTGATCTGCAGCATCATATCACTAATTAAGGATGTGTGCCAAATTGGCTACTGCCCTACAAATGTATATTCCTCATGGCTGCATTTATACTGTTAACTGCAGCACATCAGAGACAATTAGTACTATGTTAGATGAGTCTAGTTCCACACTGTAGCAAGACGTCTCCTGCTAGAGGTAGAATCAGAATACAAGGAGCTGTGGCAAACAGCTCATTAGAAGCCCAATATTTAGCCTAGGAATCTGCATTGTAAACTGCACCCCCTGCTGCATGAATGTGCATCCATCTATATACCTTTAAAGGATAAGGAATCCTTCAAAGTAAGTCCATTTAAAATTGATGAGGGTGGTATTCTAAGCACTTTTGTAATTTTCATTCATTATTTATTTTCTTTTAATTCCAAGATATTAAGGGATACATGTGCTGTTAATATGAATGAATTTTGTTACAACAGCGCCACCTGCTGGTCAGTTTCCCACCAGTCTGACCACCAAGTAGTCAAGGAAGTTGTCAGGAGAAAGAAAGAGGCTGCTCTCATGTGCTTCTGCTTAGGAAAAAAATTAGAAACCTTTCTCACATCTTCATGACTAGCAAGTTGGAGCAGTGGGCTGGAGTCGATCAAAATAGAATAGAAAGTTGTAAATGACCCTTTAATTTCCAACTCAAAAGATATTTAACTGGAAGATTTCAGAACCACTAAAGGGAAAGGCTTAGTCAATAACACCAATGTTTTTCTTATCCTCTTTCGACTTATTTCCTTTCTTTCCTGTTGTGTTGTTTTTATGTCTTCTCTGCTCCCTTGTTTTCTTTCTAATTCCCAATTCTGTCATTTTATCTCCCTTTATTGTTCTGGTGTAGAAAGTTCTGGGGAGGCACATTTATTAAAGGTAGAATTTTGAATTCATGTGAGTTTTTTTAACTCTGTTAAATTGGAATATACTCGAAATCTGAGTGGTTATTTATTAAAAAAAATACAATACCTTAAACTCAAACTCATTTTACCGACTCGAAAACTCAAATCGAATTCAACTGAACTCAAATTGAGTTTTTTCTCCCTGGACCTCTCCCATTGACTTATACATGAATTTGGCAGGTTTTTAGGTGGAGAATAGTCAAATTCGAGTTCTTAAAGGGCCAGAGTGTGATAAATCTCAAATTCAAATCCGAATTAAAACTCAAATCGAGTTTGGATAATTCACAATTCAAATTTGAGAGTTTTGACCGTAAAAAAATAATTGAGAATTTGAATTTTAAATTCTACCCTTAATAAATCTGCCCCCTGGTGTAGAAAGTTCAGGCCATCCTTTCTTTTTTGGAGGCGAATTAGGTTAGGTTAAATTGGAGGCCTGCCCTCCTGCACATTTCTAGGGTCCCTGGCCCACATTAACTTTTTCTTTTAAATAATCATATTACTGTAATCTGTTCTGAAGCTACAAGGATGGCCAAATAGGAAAGAGAACACTCATAATGATTAGGTGAGATCTAAAAGACACGGAATGAAGCCCCAGCACCATCTCCAGGCTGAAGAGAAAGTCCATAGAGTTCAACCTGCACAAAACAATCCCCATCTTGATCCAGAGGAAGGGAACAATTACTGAAAACTAGGGATGCACGAATCCACAATTCGGCCTTTTTCAGCAGGATTCGGATTCGCCAAATCCTTCTACCCAGCCAAACCGAATCCAAATCCTAATTTGCATTTGCAAATCAAGGGCAGATGGAAATCGCGTGACTTTTTGTCACAAAACAAGGAAGTAAAAAACGTTTTCCCCTTCCCACCCCTAATTTGCATATGAAAATAAGGATTCTGTTCAGTATTTGCCCAAATTTTTCGTGAAGGATTCTGGGGTTCGGCCTACTGAAAACCAAAGAGATTTCAAAAATAGCAATCTCCAAGACACTTTGCATTTAGAAGTGTATGTGACTTCCTACCATCCAGTTTTTATGGCTTGGTACACTTAAAGGAGAACTAAAGCTTAACTAAAGAATTAGCCCAAGGCAACCACAGCCCTTTAGCAGTAAAGATCTGTGTCTCCAAAGATGCCCCAGTAGCTCCCCATCTTCTTTTCTGCTGATTCACTGCACATGCTCTGTGCTGCTGTCACTTACTGAGCTTAGGGAGCCACTCACAATATACAGTACACATAGAATAGAAATGTCACAATATAAGGCTGATTAGTAATTAATACACATAATTACTACATGGCAGCACAGAAACCAGTGCAATTAGCATCAGAATTTAATAATCAGCAAACCTGTAGCATCAGCTTATATTACAGCCAGGGAAGCTCATTTTCTGCTGGATAATTAGTGACGAGCCCTAAGCTTAGCTTCTCAACAGCCAATCAGAGCCCACTGAGCATGTGAGTGTCACAGACACTTTCCAAGATGGTGACCCCCTGTGACAAGTTTGAAGTCCTGGATCATTGTTGCTATTGACAAGCTCAAACTTTAGCCTCGTGCAATAAGTTCACTATATATAATATGCATATTCATTAGTAGGGTTTAGTTCTCCTTAAAGTCTGCACACCCAGTCTGCACGAGGGTAACACTGCCAGGATGATCATATCTGTTCTTGGGGGTAGAACTGAACGGTGCATGAGAAGCAGAGTAGTCAATAGGGGGGCTTGTTGCTTGTAATGATGGAAGGTGAGGGTGGTGGTGTAGTTTGTGTTCTTTGTCTCAGTATCTGTATGATTCATTCCCTCTCTCTTTACATCGGCTGCTTCGTCCAGGAGCAATCAGCGGTAATGTCTGTCTGTCCTTTCTGTCTCTCTTTTCCTTATTCCTTTCTTAATTATGGGGCTGCAATGCATAAATTGGGGTTTCAATCATTCTGATGAGGAAGTTTAAAAATACCCCTTACTTAATTGTACATCACCTGTGGTTCCACATTCCATATTATCACTTCATATTATAGTTACAAAGTTGGGTTGAAAAAAGACCAAAGTCCATCAAGTTCAACCCCTCCGAATAAAACCCAGTGCAAATACTTACACATCAACCCCTCCATGCACTCACATAAACTATATATATCAATATCTCTACTAATTGTAGTATCACAATCTCTACTAATTTTTAGTATCACAATAGCCTTTGATATTATGTCTGTCCAAGAAATTATCCAAGTCCCTCTTATAGTCATTAACTGAATCAGCATCACAACATCACCCGGCAGTGCATTCCCCAACCTCACTGTCCTCACTGTGATGAACCCCCTACTCTGTTCCTTTAAATGAAACTTCTTTTCTTCTAGTCTGAAGGGGAGGCCTCTGGTACGTGATTCTCTTTATGGGTAAAAAGGTCCCCTGCTATTTGTCTATAATGTCCTCTAATGTACTTGTAAAGTCTAATCATGTCCCCTCGCAAGCGCCTTTTTTCCAGAGAAAACAACCCCAAACTTGTCAGTCTCCCCTCATAATTTAACTCTTCCCTCCCTCTAACCAGTTTAGTTGCACTTAGTCTCTGCACTCTCTCCAGCTCATTTATATCCCTCTTAAGGACTGGAGTCCAAAACTGCCCCCATACTCCAGATGAGGCCTTACCAGGGACTTATAAAGAGGCATAATTACTTTTTCGTCCCTTGAGTTAATGCCCTTTTTTATACAAGACAGAACTTTATTTGCTTTAGTAGCCACAGAATGACACTGCCCAGAATTAGACAACTTGTTATCTACAAAGACCCCAAGATCCTTCTCATTTAAGGAACTCCAACACACTGCACAATTTAGTATCATCTGCAAAAATAGAAACAGTACTTTCAATGCCCACCTCCAGGTCATTAATAAACAAGTTGACATTAATGTCACATAGCATTTCCTACTATGATTACATGGCACGTCTAACTGTGACTGCCAAGGACGCTGCTGCCATGAGTGTGATCACGCACAGTGTTGGACTGGGCCGGCGGGATACCGGGACAAAAGCCGGTGGGCCCCATCGTCCCAGTCCTTGACAGAAGCGGCTTCCCTCCCTGGCCTCCAGCGCGGCTGTACCAAAAAGAAGGTAAGCACTGGGCCAGGGGGGTGGTTGTGGCTCAGGGAGGGGGACCAGAGGGCGATGTGCACCTGGGGGGGTGGGCGTCCCCGAGGCAGCAGTCCCGGTGGGCCCTGGCCCCCCCAGTCCGACAGTGATCACGCAGCACCCCTTACCATGATCACGCAGCACTTCTCACTAAGATTATGCATCACTTCTAACTATAAACACAAGGCACTTCTTACTATGATCACACAGCATCCTTTCCTTTGATCACACAGCACCCCTTACTATGATCACACAGCACCCCTTACTATGATCACCTAGCACCCCTTATTATGGTCATGCAGCACCCCTTACTCTGATCACACAGCACCCCTTACTATGATCACCCAGCACCCCTTACTATGATCATACAGCACCTCTTACTATGATCACACAGCACCCCTTCCATTGATCATGCAGCACCCCTTACTATGATCATGCAGCACCCCTTACTATGATCACCCAGCACCCCTTACTATGATCATGCAGCACCCTTTACTATGATCATACAGCACCTCTTACTATGATCACACAGCACCCCTTCCATTGATCATGCAGCACCCCTTACTATGATCATGCAGCACCCCTTACTATGATCACACAGCACCCCATACTATGATCATGCAGCACCCCTTACTATGATCATGCAGCACCCCTTACTATGATCACACAGCACCCCATACTATGATCACGCAGCACTTCTCACTATGATTATGCAGCACCCTTTACTATGATCACGTAGCACCCCTTACTGTGATCACGTAGCACCCCTTACTTTGATCACACAGCACCCCTTACTATGATCACACAGCACCCCATACTATAATCACACAGCACCCCTTACTATGATTACACAGCACCCTTCCTTTGATCATGCAGCACCCCTTACTATGATCACACAGCACCCCCTACTATCATCACACGGCATTCCCAGATTCAGAATACACAATGGTATTTCTAGTACACTAAAGCTCAATCAGTACCACATGTCAGGCCAAATATAAACCCCTTCTCTGTGGCAGATTAAAGCAGCCTGGCTCGTACCTCGTACACTGGTACACTCCAATCTTTACATTCATGACGCTGCACCCTTTACCATGATCACACTGCACCCCTTATTCTAACCACACAATAGCCCAAACATGCTGTAATAAGTAAGGAAGCAGAACTGGGGTGTGTAGCAAATGCTATGTGCCCATCTCTCTATTCATTAGCAGGCAAAAAAACGACTTCTTAATTTCTATAAATGCATTTGTCATGGGTACATGTTGTTAAAGCAGCAGAACATTGCTTTGTGTGTAACACCTCTGCGGCTCATGGCATTGCCCCCAGGGTGCCAGCTAGTAATATAAATGGCTGCAGTGTGTGTCATATTGCTAGGGATTTGCTGCTCATTAGGGATTGTAGCTAGGGGAGCGGAAAGACTACAAGTGTTGTCAGAGCAGCTGGTAAAAGACCTCCTGGGAGCTTTTCACATGTAACATCAAGGGATTAAATGTATCAAACATTTGCTAACAGCACTCTCTTCTCTCTTTCTCTTTTTCTCTTACTATCTCTCCTACTATTTCTATCTGTGTCTTATCTTTATCCCATAATTCTCTGTCTATCCATATTGATTTCTCTCATTATTTTTTAACTGTTTCTATATTTCTGTCTATATAATTGTCACAATTCTTCCTTTTACTACTCTGTTCTTTCTCTGTGTTTTTCTGTTTCTTCTGTGTCTCTATTCCATTCTTTCTGTTCTTTATTTCACCCCCACTGTCTGATCTCTATCTCTAACTCCATTGACTCTGTTCCATCGTTTCCTCTGATGGACTCTGAAATTTCTCTTTCTGTTTTGTAACTTCGTCTTCCTCTTCCTTACCACTTCTACCTCTCCCCGTCCGTTCCTTTCTTTCTTTTATTCACAACAGAGGTGGGAGCAAAGGAAAGGATATAAGTACCATTAAATCGCTGCGTGTTCTGCGTGTCCTGCGTCCTCTGAAGACTATCAAGCGGCTTCCCAAACTAAAGGTCAGTGACGCAGGCGTAGGCTTTGCCTTCAGACTATAACAAGATCTCTATCCTTCATGGATAAGTAAACCTTCAAAATTAGTGAATGTAAAATTGATGAGGTGGCTATTCTAAGCACTTTTATAATTTACATTCATTATTTATTTATTTTAAAATTTACAACAGCGCCATCTGCTGGTTATTTAGAACCATTCTGACCACCAAGTAGTCAAGGAAATTGTCAGGAGAAAGAAAGAGGCTGCTCTGATGTTCTTCTGCTTAGGAAAGATGTGAGAAAGGTTTCTAATTTTTTTCAACTTCCTTGACTACTTGGTGGTCAGACTGGTGGGAAACTGACCAGCAGGTGGCGCTGTTGTAACAAAATTCATTCATATTAACAGCACATGTATCCCTTAATATCTTGGAATAAAAACTAAAAGAAATAATGAATGTAAATTACAAAAGTGTTTAGTATAGCCCCCCTCATCTGTTTTATATTCAGTTTTTTTAAAGGTTTACTTATCCTTTAAGTCACCTTTTCATCTATTTTACCTTGAGCTGCCATTTTTTTCTGTTCTGTGTGTCATTCAATGATCATGTGACAAGGAAAGAAATGGAGGTTCTAATGAAAATGTATTTTGTCCTTGGTTTCTCTCTGCCTCAGGCTGTGTTTGACTGTGTAGTCAACTCTTTGAAGAACGTTCTGAATATCCTCATTGTCTACATGCTTTTCATGTTCATCTTCGCTGTTGTAGCAGTCCAGCTTTTTAAGGGGAAGTTCTTTTATTGTACGGATGAGTCCAAGGAATTCCAGAGGGACTGCAGGTGAGACATATCATTATTGCACCTCTGTCTGAAAGAGGAAATGTTGAAGACTAATTCAGGGGTTCAGCCAAGTCTAGGGTACTTCATGAGTATTCATCTTCAGCTAAATCTTTACTGTTTGGCCAGACCAAATCTGGACCCTTTAAGTCTTGTGGACAACTGTGCAAAGATGTGTTTTTAGCCATGTTCCAGTGTAGTAGGAAGGTTTTGAACTGGACATCTCAGTTTTTCAAAGGGCTGTCTATTCAAAACTTACTGCCTGGTTTAAAACATTGAGAAAACTGAACAGTAATTCAGTCAGTTGTGCCTATGTGATGCAATAACCACTGACATCATTGTGCCTGCCTCTGATGTCATCATGCCCACCCCAACATCACTGCCCCAACCCCTAGTTCTATCTGACCCACCCCCTTTGTTTGGGTTTAGCCACTGGCAAAAAAAATGCACCCAATGTAGAAGGAATTGGGAACAGATCCAGTGGTTATTTTTTAGATAATTTTTTCAACTTTACCAGGGAGAGGGCAGTAAGAGAAATCAACAGAAATATCAACTTCCTGGTAACCAAAACATATAGTGGGAGTTTTTTGGCCACACCCCTTGCTCCAGCCCCTATCAGGGATATAAACATTAGAAATAAGCAAAAAAGCGTTATTTTCTAAATACATTTATTTATTTTAATATATATCTGGTTGAACAAAACTTTTATTTGGCTTAAAACACAATTTTTGCTGAACAACATCACAACAGGCCTGTTAAAACAGGGGAAAATATCAAATTTAATGTCCTAAATGTCCTAATTGTTTTTTCCATTGCATTTGATAAGTATTAAGCTGTACCTGTACTTTAACCACAGGGGAGAATACCTGGTCTATGACAAAAGTGAGGTTAAAGCACAGAAACGAGAGTGGAAGAAATGGCCGTTCCATTATGACAACGTGCTGTGGGCACTTCTCACCCTCTTTACTGTATCTACAGGGGAAGGCTGGCCAGAGTAAGTCTTTGTATGTTAATCCTCTACATGCCAATGGGGTGATTGGGCAAAGGTTGTACAGCCAGTGGCCCGAAGAAAAGAAAAAAAAATCCTTTTAGGGGTAAAATTTGTTTCTGTGCCCCAGTTGTATCTACAAAGTAACAATACTGTTCAAGCTCATGTGGGAAGAGTGTTGACCTGAGACAATGTACAGCAACATTTCACAAAATACCCCTAAATTCAAAACTTCAAAATTCCCCCTTGGTGTGGTGCAAGGCTGTTTGAGCAAATCACAGTTGAAGACTAGGCATGTTATAGGCTGCTAAAAGAAGGGGCATGCTGCATTAGTGCACTCTTTTGGAATAAAATGGTGGGTTAAAAGCTTAGGATAAGAAAATAAGTCAATGTAAAATTGATGAGAGTGCTATTCTAAGACGTTTTTCAATTTACATTTATTATTTATTTTCTTTTGATTCCAAAATATTAAGGGATACATGTACTGTTAATATGAATGAATTTTGTTACAACAGAAGTTGTCAGGAGAAAGAAAGAGGCTGCTCTAATGTTCTTTAGCTTAGGAAAGAAGCTAAAGAAGAAGAACATGCCAGTCAATGGCTTGATACTATAGTCCACTATGTCTTTGTGATCACTAAAAACTCCTATCTTTATTACGTGACACTTTAGACCCACAGTATTGATCACCAGCTAATAATAACTTAATACACATCTTTCATACTGTCAAAGCACATCATGCTTGGGGTAACAGAGTGTGTTTACATGTAGCTTATGTTCGTTATCCCAAATGATGCATGTTTGCGTGGGAGATTGTGGTCATTCTAGTCTAGTTCTACCAGGCTCTCTCCAACCTATTCTCTCTCTATTTGTGCAGTGTACTCAGACATTCTGTGGATGCCACCTATGAGGATCAGGGTCCCAGGCCTGGATTTCGGATGGAAATGTCTATATTTTATGTGGTCTACTTTGTGGTCTTCCCTTTCTTCTTTGTCAACATCTTTGTGGCCTTGATTATCATCACTTTTCAGGAGCAGGGTGATAAAATAATGGAGGAGTACAGTTTGGAAAAGAATGAGGTGTGGAACCTTAAACCTACACAATAATAATAATAATTATAATAATAATTTATTACATTAAGATCAGTCTATTTATTCATAATTGTACTAAGTTATGATGTCTGGACAAAGACCACAATGAACCCATTGAGGGTTCTAACCTTGTTATTTATCAAACAAGTGTAAAAGTTTTGCTGTATTTTATTCATTACATAATTAAAAGAAATTGACATTAATATGATTCTTAAATCTGCTTACAGAGAGCGTGTATAGACTTTGCTATCAGTGCCAAGCCCCTGACGCGACATATGCCGCAGAATAAGCAGAGCTTTCAGTATCGCATGTGGCAGTTTGTGGTGTCTCCCCCATTTGAATATACCATCATGGCTCTCATTGCCCTCAACACCATTGTGTTAATGATGAAGGTAAGAGAAAAACTGTCATCTTGCTCTTGGGTAAAGGGTATTTAGTATTAGTAAAGTTTACAGAATGTAAGACATGTTTTTAGAAGTATATATAGAGAGGGTGTTTAGAGAACGATGGTGGGATTAGATATGTAGGTAGATAGGATATTCAGAAGTAGAGTACAGGGGAATATGGGAAGATAATTTCAGACCATATATAATAATAGTTAATCCTTTTAACGATTAAAGGATAAGTAAACCATTAAAATAAGTGAATGTAAAATTGATGAGGGTGCTATTCTCAGAAATTTTGCATTGTACATTCATTATTTATTTTGTTTTGATTCAAAGATATTGAAGGATACATGTACTGTTAATATGAATAAATTTTGATACAACAGCGCCACCTGCTGGTCAGTTTCCCACCAGTCTGACCACCAAGTAGTCAAGGAAGTTGTCAGGAGAAAGAAAGAGGCTGCTCTGATGTTCTTCTGCTTAGGAAAATAATTAGAAACCTTTCTCACATCTTTCCTAAGCAGAAGAACATCAGAGCAGCCTCTTTCTTTCTCCTGACAACTTCCTTGACTACTTGCTGGTCAGACTGGTGGGAAACTGACCAGCAGGTGGTGCTGTTGTAACAAAATTCATTCATATTAACAGTACATGTATCCCTTAATATCTTGGAATAAAACAAAATAAATAATGAATGTACATTGCAAAATGTCTTAGAATCACAGAATCATCAATTTTCCATTGACTCATTTTGAAGGTTTGCTTATCCTTTAATACTATGTTAAACTATTAATGTTCCCATGTGTCAACTACAGTTCACAGAGCTCTAAAGTTTATTTATCACTGTCTTTTTCTCATAGTTCCATGGATCTTCTAATGCGTATGAAAATGTGCTGAAAACGTTCAACGTAGTCTTCACCTCCCTCTTCTCTCTTGAATGCCTCCTCAAAATAATGGCTTTCGGTGCGCCGGTGAGTGGAATTTTTATTCTGCTTCTTGTAGGAGTATCTCCACTAAAAGCCAAATGTATGAATTTGTGGCGAGAGCAGCCTGTATCCTAATTTGGAAAGTTGCATATGCATAAATTGAGTATTGAACAGCCAAACCTGAGCTTATGCAATAACATTTGCACACAACTAGTTAATATTTCCTCCCCTTACTATAAAACAACTTACCTACAATGGCCAAACCAGTGTCATGGTGCCATCATAAAATCCTCTGGGATAAAAGTACCCTACCCATGTAATAGAGCATATTTTGTATCCTATTCATAGCACTGAGCTCATACTGACTCATGGACTTATACCCATGTTAAGGGGCAAACTGGTGACCTGCAGCATAAAAAGCTACATAACTCAAAATCCACAAATAATAAAAAATAAAAACCAATTGCAAATTGTCTCAGAATATCCTTCTCTACATCATACTAACCGTTAACTCAAAGGTGAACAACCCCTTTAAAGATTTGCAATGCACCCTACCCACAAGGAGACTTAAGGTGGCCATAGACGCAAAGATCCGCTTGTTTGGCGACATCGCCAAATGAGCGGATCTTTCCCCGATATGCCATTAACGAGCATGGCTATATCGGGGGTAATCTGATTGTTCGGCCGTATGGCCAAACGATCCGATTACGATGTGCCATGGGCTCCGGCGGGATCGGTCGGGTCAAAATCAAACCTGACCGATTGGCCAAACGACCGATCTCCGCCGGACGAAAGCTGTCGACACTCTCCACACACGATCCAAAATCGTACAAATCCTTGATTCGTACAATAGGATCTGTGTGTCTATGGCCACCTTTAGTCATTTTGGGCATTGAGGTGCAATAAAGTAGATCCTCAGTCTGTTACTCAGTCCGTAGTGCTTAATATTTCACATCTGCAAATTGTGGTTTATTTTTTCAATGTCTTTAGTTTTAAAGCCCCCAAATGGCAATTACACAAATCACTTTTAACCAGCCTCGCTACTTCCAGCCATTGGGGCCTTGCAATTCAGCCGTAAATAAGACTTTGTGCTTCTTACACAGAATATTTTTATTTATTGTGCCCTGGATATGTCTGTTTCCATAACATTATGCTCTGCTGCATACAACTATAGGTTGCTACTTTTGTACCAGAGAGTGTAGTTTCTGTTTAAAGTCTTAGGGGCACATTTACTAAGATTCAAATTGTAAATTAAAATTTTTGAATTTTTTTTTTGGTCAAAACTCACAAATTCGAATTTAAAACCACCAACTCGAACTTGAATTCTGATGTGAAATTTATCACAACTCAAGGATGGAAACAGTTCTAATTCGACTATTCTCCACCTAAAACCTGCCAAGTTCATGTAAAAGCCAATGGCAGAGGTCCCTTGAACTATTTGAAGATGTTAATGGTAGTGATGAGCCAAATTTTTGGCAAGTTTCGCATTATAGACTTTAGTGATGGGCAGGTCGGATAAAATCCGACCCGCACCCGACCCTAACCTGCCCTTCTCTAACCCATCCGAGCCTGACTTCTGGCTTCCATTTTAAGGCCCGCACCGACCGGCCCCGTCGATGACATCACAAAAGGGGCGGGACAGTTGTCTTTAAATAATTAAGCTGGAAGCCGGAAGCCGGCAGTTCCGGGTGGCGGGCGGGGAGAGCAGGAAGAAGAGCTTAACCAGGCCTACCCGCACATGATTAATAGACTCCAATGGGATTTTGCGTTAAAAAAAAATGTCCTGCCTCAAAAAAACTTGACCCACAAAAGTCGGAGGAAAACTCGATTTGTGGTTGGGACTATTCGATCGAATATAGGACAGAATATTTTCATAAATAACATACCATTCGAATTGTGAATAACATTGAATTTATTCGAGTTTTAAAAAATTCCCATTACTCTTTGATAAATACAGGATTCTCTTGCTGTGCAAGTTACTAATTCTCCATCCTTCTGGCATAGGATGTTCTACACCTCGTTATTCCTATTGAATATATTTTGTAACTAATTACGTTTTTTCTCCCTATAGAATTATTTCCGGGATGCCTGGAATATCTTTGATTTTGTGACAGTTCTTGGGAGCATCACAGATATTGTAGTGACCGAGTTCTGGGTAAGTACAGAACAAGTGCTCTGGTTGGTGAGCTGATTGTGACAGTTGCATTGTATGTAGGCTTTGTGTAATGAATGGTGGGTGCAGTGTTTGGAGGTTTATACAGGCTGAGTAGCGTTTAAAAAAGACTTAGGACAAGCTTTGTGCGTCAGACGCATAAGTAACATGCCGCAGGTTTGGTGATGCTTGTCGGGTAAAATTGGAGAGGTTGGTTGCTTGTTTGGAAAACTACGATATAATTGATATTACAGACCCCTGGTGGGATGAACATGACTGGGCTTTGGATTAAGAAGATGGTTACATCCTTTTAGGAGGGATTACAAAGGCAGAGGAGTCTGTTTGTACATATAAAGACAGAATAAAAGTTGGGCACTAAGGAATTTAGCAGAGATAATGCGCAAATTAATTACTTAGTATTATTTTCATATGGTTCTACAGAGATCATGTAAATCTGAAATCTTCTCTACCTTGCAGCAGGATTATCCTTCCTATGTCTTTCCATGACTCTAGCTTTGGGTTTGCTCTTTGTCCTACTTGAGTACATTCTCTTCAGTCACACACATGCTTTCATTTGATCTCCTCTTTGGTCCTGTCATTGATCTAGCCTGGTCCTCCTGAGGTTTCTGTTGCCCTGGGATTATGCTTGACGTCCCTCATATTCTGCACTTGGGTTTGAGATCTTAACTGCCTTGGCCACATTGACTAATGCTTGGGAAACCTCAGACTTTGCTTTGCTACACTGGATGACCTGCCTTGTCTGACCTAGAGATCTTGGAAATATTTAAATTTTCCTGAGATTGGAATCTGTTAGGATTCTTATATTTGGTCTACCAACCAGCAGGAGGTGCTGCTGGAATGGAAGTCTTGCCCTTTTTCTTTACTAATGCTTCTTTGGCTTCTGTCTCTTTTTTTTTTTTTTTGCTTCTTCGTTTAGATCGAGCAAATGAGCTGATCTAATTGTTTCCACCTACTACTTATGCAATCAGTTAGTTGACTATAAATACCAGCTTGCCTCCGCTCTGTTCTGGTTTCTCCTAATTAAAATAATCTCATTTGTGTAGCTTCCTCTCTCTTTAGATGACCCCAGCCTGTCCTTCATTCTTGATCCTGTGCCACCACCTTTGACCTTCGGCTGTTTCTAGTTGTTCTTTCCCTTATCCTAGTGTGGCCCTTTGCTTGCCTTTCATTTTTTTTGGTCTATCTCCCAAACTCTTCAAGTTTGGAGAGAAGTATGACATGCTGGATACTGCTGGGTCTTATTTGATGAGCCAAATTCCCTTTCTCTCTCCCTACAGAGATCAATAAGAGAAGTATTAAAGGAATCGCTGGAAGACAGAATTACATTTTGTTTAGAGTTATCAATGGCTTGAGATGTATTTGCTATACTCAACAGAGATACTACCTTCCCAAGACCCTTGTTTCACTCTGATATAGGGTATAAATACAGAGGACTCTTGAAAATTTCAGGAGGGTTGACAATTGACAGACCTAATTAAAGTCCATTAAAAAGCCCAACGTTATCTGGAGCATATTTATTTCTACAGGTGTCCGAGTGAAGGTCACCACCTTGTGACCATAACTTTGAGCTTTTCAATGGACTAATAAATATTTTTTCTTTAAGGCCGGTGGCTTATTTTTGTTCTATATCTGCATCTAGAGGTCCAATCCACTGATTATGGAAGGGGAGCTTAAAGGGATTTTTATGGTTTACTTTTTATATCTAAATTACACTGTTTATATCGCAAATAATTCACTCTAACATTTAAAGGCAGAATTTCAATATGAATCCGTGCCTGCCAAAAAAAGTACTTATTAATAAGGGGTTTTTCCTGCTTGGATGCTATTCTCGTGTCTACCAGTTGGTGAGGCTAGGGGTGCAAACAAATCCTTCAACAGAGGTGTCAGGTAGCTGCTATCTGCCCATTGTTCTGTTGTTAGGCTGCTGGGAAGAGAAGGGAGGGGGTGATGTCACTCTAACTTGCAGTACAGCAGTAAAGAGTGACTGAAGTTTATCAGAGCACAAGTCACATGACTGGGGGCACCTGGGAAATGGACAATATGTCTAGCCCCATGCCAATTTTCAAAAAGAAATATAAAAAAAATCTGTTTGCTTTTTAAAAAAACGGATTTCAGTGCAGAAAGCCTCCTTTGCTACAGCCTTCTCTTTTTTTAAGCAGCACCTTTGCTTGCCATCAGGTCAACTTTCTTGAATTTGCCTTAAATTCAATTTAATGAACCCTCTCTGTAATTTCAGCTTTGATCAAAGTAGGCAATGCATTGAGGTAACGACCATTGTAACAATTGTCCATAAAACTGTTTTCATTTTTTCCACTTTGCATAAAAAGATATGTAAATGCAGCATCTATACGGTCCACTCTGTAAGATACATGGAGGCTCTGGGTCTCAGTTTGTGGTACTGTGTAAAAGACATGCGTTGGGTGTGCATGGTGCAGTACTGTGTGAGTTTCTATGTGGCCAGTGACTCTGTGGTTGTTGTTGAGTGTGGGTGGATATTTGCTATTCTCAATAAAACAGCTTTGTGTGGGTGGCACAATGTCCACGAGACTCTCTCTCTCCTCTGTAATGATAACTGTATCTCTGCCTTGTCTTTTTCATGTCTTTCTCTCTTTCTTTCTCTCTCTGTCTCTCTGATATTATGGGCCCTCGACAAAAAAATTGCTCATCCAAAATGCACTATGAATCTCATGTGTCCATCCATGAAACTGGTCTATGTCCTCATGCCAACTACACCCCCTACTCCTTATACCTTCCTTCCTCCTCTCCCAAAACCTCTACCTGATCCCACACACAATTCTTGCCGCAATCTCCTAATCTCCTCCATCTACAACTGCATCGCAGAACCCGGTTGGTTTGTAATTTATGAACTAATGCATAAACATTACTCGTTGCATGTCAGAGGCTGTGCACTGAGCTTCCCAACTTCCTACACTCCCGTAATACTTCTGTACACCTTAAAATATTTATCTGCTGCCTCGATTTCCCATCTTCATCCACCTAACCTATGACCTTTTTTTTCCTTAGTCTTCAACTACACTCTTCTTGGTGAATCACACCTCTCTCATTCTTCTTCCATCTTCTGTTACTGTCTTTCCTGTTTTTCTCATCAAACCTTCTTCCTCTTTCTTCTTTCTGTCTTTCTTAAACTTTTATACAAATTCAAGTCATATTCTGTCCTCTAGCTCATTATGTTGGTCTTCTCTTGCCCGTATTCTCTCTCTTCACGTCCATCTACTTTCTACACCCATTCTCTGAGCCATTCATTGGGGCAGATTTACTAAAGGGCGAAGTGGCCGTCACTAGCAAGAATTCTCCAGAAATCTCATCCACAGGGACATCGCCAATTTACTAACATGCATAGAGGACAATTCACTAGTGAAAGAGACCATCGCTATTGTAGTTTCGCGCCCAATCACCAGGCGAATTATTTGTTACTCTGCAAAAAAAATTCAAAAAAGTTTAAATTTTACAGAACATTACTTTCACCAGTTTCCTTTGCCAGCTTAGACCTGGCGAACTGATAAGATGAAGCAACATCCTCCTCAATCTTATGTCAGTGACATCATATCCTGTACGCCTGAAAGTCATAAAAGTTGTAAAAAACGCTGGCCTTTTTTTCATATTTTAAAGCAGGATTGTCTTCAAAAGTCCTAACTATATAAGATTTTTGTGTTAACATTTCTTTCTCAACCATTTGAGGGCCACATTTGTTTTAGGGTGGGCTCATGTCTAGGGCATTCGAGCTAGGCAGAAATGAACGCTACCGAAAGATCGTTATGAAATGTTCGCTGATGAATTAACGCTAGAGAAACTTTGCCAGCGTTCGGCTGCCCAGACGCAACTTTGCATATTAGTGAATTAGCGTAATGGTAGAGAATTTTTTTCAGACTAAGTGGTGCGAAGTGTGGCAGATCGTTCACTGGTGAAAATTCACCCTTTAGTGAATTTGCCCAATATTCTCTTTATCTATTATCCTCATATACCTATTCTTTTTCATCCCAGTCCTGCCCTTCATCTCCTTATATGCTTTGCATCCATCTTTTTTTTCTAAAATTCCTTGGCTAAACAATGGGCCAGATTCAATTCCATTACAAAACCTCAGTTTTATGGTTTATAAAGTGAGAAAACCTTATCTCCTACGTCAATTTCCAGCTTTTCCCATAGAACAAGACCCAATTCAGTGAGCAAAAATTATCTCCCTGTTTATCACGTGGAAACTCTATTGATGTCTATAGGAAAAACTGAAAGTAAATTAGGAGAAATGTTCTTTTTCCTCAAATATAGGTTTTCACATGTTAAACTATAAAATAATGTTTTCACATGGAACTGACTCTGGCCCTTAAAGGACCAGTAACATCAAATTTTTTTTAAAAAAAATTCATTATTATACAAGAAAAAAAACACAAAGACAAATTAAAGTTTGCAATCGCTAAGTATTTATTAAGAAATAACTTACCGAAACTCTGCTTGCGCTCCTCTTCAGAAAAGGTGATCTAGCAATCCATCGTGCGGCACTCAATTATTCCTCCCTCCCTTCCTTATAGGAAATAGCCAGGGAGGAGAAATCGAGCGCCGCACGATGGATCGCCTTTTCTGAAGAAGAGTGAAAATTTGATGTTACTGGTCCTATAAAGCAATACTGACATGTTCCTATAAAAATCATAGTAAAGTGTCTGTATAAAAGAGGTGCTGCACGCTAAATATTTTCCTCTAAACTAAGCAGTGTCAGATTGTTGGCTTCATGAAGGTTTGTGGGGCTGGGGGTGGTATTGGGGGGACTTTTAGAGGAAAATATTTAGCGTGCAGCACCTCTTTGATAAGGACATGTTCCTATGATTTGTATAGGAACGTGTCAGTATAGCTTTAATGTGACATCTACATCTAATAATGGTGTGTCTTAGTCAACTACACGTACAGAATAATCTTGAAAACAGATTACCATTTAGGACCAGTAACATCAAAAAAATGCGCTAGTATACCATGAAAAAAAAAAACACCAATACAAATTAAACTTTAAAATCGCACAGTCTTTATGAAGAAATACATACCTCCCAACATTTTGGAAGTAAAAAGAGGGACAAATTTTTTTTTCTGCACGTAGCACAGCAATTTTTGACCACACCCCTTCCTGTGGCCACACCCCCTAATTACCAAGTTTGTTTAACAAAATTTGGCAGGTTATGAAAGTTTGAAAATATTTCTCGTTATCTAAACTGTGTTTTTGTGTCTCAAAATTGTTACAAAGTATCTTATTTGCACCTGTTAGCTGTTCTGGGCTCTCTGCTAAAAGCCAATTAAGTGAGAAACTTTGTTTCTTTTTCTGGCTGTTCAGTGCAGAGAAAAGAGGGACTTTCCAGTACAAGTGAGGGACTGCGGGTTGAGCTGTCAAAAGAGGGACTGTCCCTCCGAAAAAGGGACAGTTGGGAGGTATGGAAATAACTTACCGAAGAAATAACTTACCGAAACTCCATTTGCGCTCCTCTTCAGAAAAGGCGACACGATGATGATCCATCGTGTGGTGCTTGATTTCAACTCCCTGGCTCTCTCCTATAAGGAAGGCAGGAATGAGAAATTGAGCGCCGCATGATGGGTCGCCGGATCGCCTTTTCTGAAGAGGAGCACAAGTGGAGTTTCGGTAAGTTATTTCTTAATGACGGCTGTGCGATTTTAAAGTTTAATTTGTCTTGGTGGTTTTTATTTGTGGTATTCTAACGATTTTTTTTGTTGAACTGTAGAAGCCACTCAACATGTCCAATTGACTAAGACACACCACTACTAGAGGTACCATGGCCTGGATGTAGGAAACATTTATATAGGGATGTAGCGAATCCACTATTTTGGATTCGGCCGAACCCCCGAATCCTTCACAAAGGATTCGGCCGAATACCGAACCGAATCCTAATTTGCATATGCAAATTAGGGGTGGGAAGGGGAAAACATTTTTTACTTTCTTGTTTTGTGACAAAAAGTCACATGATTTCCCTCCCTGCATCTAATTTGCATATGCAAATTAGGATTCGGATTCGGGTTGGGCCAGACAGAAGGATTTGTCTGAATCCGAATCCTGCTGAAAAAGGCCTAATCCTGGCCGAATCCCGAACTGAATCCTGGATTCGGTACATCCCTACCTTTATACAGTAACATGAAATCCTTTCAAAACTCCCTACTGTTTTTTTGTGATAAATTCACTTACTTTTGTTCTGTTCTTTCTCTTCTGTCCCAAATGTATTTGTTGTACACCTAACACCTTCTGCTTATAAATATATATATTTATATATATTTCCTACCCTTGTTGCATGCAACCCTTTGTATGTGCTTCTTGCTCTGCATGTTGCCTTGTCCTAGCCAAACACTAGCACTTCTGGGTTACCTCAAACAGAGACCAGTTTTTCTATCCCAGTTATTTCTTTGTATCCCTCTTTTTAATGGCAGCGGCAACCCTTTGGTTTTATTAGAGTATTATAAAAATTCCAGACTGTAGCCTTAGCATTTATACAGATTACCCAATAATAATGAATCTAATCCCCCCTCCCCCGCTGCAAACAGGTTAGCCATGTTGTTTGCCAGTAGTGCATTGCTAATTGCTGACCCATGCTGGAATCAGCCAATGAGAGCAGGTGAAATCTGTCACTGACTTGCAGCATGTTTGTCGTTTGCAGCTGCAAAAAAAAAGTTAGATTGAGATATGCACAGAATTATTAACCTCAGTTGAGTAGATTTGTTTTATAATAGTGATAATTCCTTTTTTAAGTTGCTAGTTATCCTAATAACAATGATGTTGTAAAGTAATTTACCATTTTAGGCTATAAAAGAGCAAAATGAATAAATGACAGTGGCATTAATTATTAGTAATCTAATATCACTTTTGGCCACTGTACAAAATAGATGCCATGGAAAGTTGCAGATAGATTGTGTCAGCGGAAAGATTTTAGTATTATTGTTTTTCTCTTTGCCCTCTCATGCTAGGGAGAAATAATTAGAATAATTCAGGGAGTAAAAAAAGCCCCAACTGTTAGATTTATAGTTTTTATATTAGTGTACAGGCTACTTGGCTCCCTCAACTGCCAGACTCCAGCTTGCCCCAGCTTAACTGCCACCTCCAGAACTGCAGGGTCCTGTTACCAATGATTGGAGACTTGATGTAAGTTCACTGTTCCTGGGCCATAGGTTGTTCATTCTGGGAACAGAAAGATGGCACAACCATGACAATTGCAAAGCTTTGTGGTTCTGAGCAGAATATTGGGGACAGTTCTGTTAGGGCAAGTGGCAGTGATGCAGTTCGGGCAGTGGCTGATGGACCTGGGCACTGGTGTAAAAACTCCCCCCAAAAAAAATCACATTATTCTGTATTTAGATTTTGGAGGTTCATAAGAATAGCATGCAAAGCTAACACACCTCCTGACCCCATTGTCCATTATATATGCACCAGTTAGTGTAGAAGGGTGGGATCTCCACGCTATGCATGTGCCAACACTTCTAACAAACTACCTCTGCGTGTTCAAAATACAGTGCATTTGGTTTGATTCTTGTTTCCCAAACAGATCAATAATAATAATTAAGTACATTAGCCGGGGGTTAAAGGAATAACAACGTTGTTTTTCTATCAGGGTCTTTTTCATCCCCTATAAATGGGGGGGTTAAACTGTCATAAAACTGTCTCAAGAAAAGTGCCAGCAAGAACTGAAAAATACACATAAATCTTGTAATATTTCAAATTCGGTTCATCTGCTCTTCTGCCTGACCAGACTTCTACAGCTTCAGTGCTGGTCCTCAATTACTGTGGAAGGATATGGGATGTAAGGGGCAGAAAGTAGAAAATCTGGTTCTTGCCTTAATTTCGCAGGATCTGCTTTTTCTAGTCATAATTTTAATGATTTCACAGTTGAGAAGCTATTGCTTTATCTGACGTTACTAACTCTTATTTTCTCCTCCCTTTCTACCCTATATGCCCTACCATATCTTGTGCTTTTCAGGACAGCTTCATCAACCTCAGCTTCTTGCGCCTGTTCAGAGCTGCCCGTCTTATTAAACTCCTACGGCAGGGATACACCATTCGTATTCTACTGTGGACCTTTGTCCAGTCCTTCAAGGTCAGTTTCATTGTTGAACCTACTGTGGTATAGTTCTATTAAGCCTTATAAGTCAACTACTTAGGGTAAATTCTCTGTAGGCAATTGTTTGACTTTTGGGAGAATGTAAGTTTCCTTGGTGTCCAATGTACTGTATGTATTATTAACTTAGTTCCTGGGTACTGTCAGGATTTGTGAACCTATTGGGAGCTTGTTGGATTATGGAGTGAATGTTTAATATTACATGCAACTAGTTCATTGGTTCATCTTGATTTTCGAGTAGGAGATACAGTGTTGAATCCTGGTTTTTAAAGAATCTAATTCCTAGAATACAAAATTATGCATTTGATATTTGTGTCTGTGGTTCTGTTATGTTTGCAGTCTGTTTGGATCCTGAAAGCTTGGTAGATAAGTAGTCTCCAGAGGGTAGGCCTGTCTTTCATATTGCGGGTTCAGTGTTGCCCTTGGAAGTGTGGAGGACCACTAGCAAATAGATGGAGCTGAGTCTTTCTTGGGAGTTTGGTAGATCACTAAATTACTTTTAGAAGCTCATCCTTTCTGAACTCCTATTGCTTTTTAGATATTGGGAGGTGGTTGTTATCTTTGATCATTGATCTGTAAGGTTTGGTAGAAGACAGGACAACATTCAGTAGAACAATGTGCCGTGTTGAATGTTGGGATATCTATTTGTTTCTTGTTTGACTTATGTACTTGACTTTAAGGGGCACATTTACTTAGCTTGAGTGAAGGAATAGAATAAAAAATACTTCGAATTTCAAGTGTTTTTATGGCTACTTCGACCATCAAATTGGCTACTTCGACCTTCGACTACGACTTCGACTTCGAATCGAACAATTCGAACTTCGCCAAGTAAAACCTACTGAACATCAATGGTAGCTCATGGGAAAGGTCCCCATAGGCTTTCTAACAAACTTCTGGTCGAAGGAAAATCGTTCGATCGAAGTCGAAGGATTTAACTTCAACAGTCGAATATCGAGGGTTAATTAACCCTCGATATTCGACCCTAAGTAAATGTGCCCCTGTATGAATGGAAGGTATTTGAAGATGTCGCCAAATGAGATTGTCTGAACGTTGTTTTCCTGATTATTCCCTTTATGTGACCCCATTCTTCTAGTTCAGCGTTTGTGAAACTTAGAAGGTTGAGTATTTCTGATAACTGATATGGTGAGCGAAATCTGACATTATTCTGGAAGTCTGTGTTTTAAACATCCTTAGAATATTTTCAAGTATGATCCATATGTGGGATTCTTCTCTGTGGTTGATAGATTTGTGCTGGACAGTACTTTGTCAGCTGCTGATTTCCGGGATTTGCTTTTGGGCTCTTCTTGTTTGCTCGACAACGTTCCAATATCCCTTGAGGTTGAGAACCTGATTGCTAACTCGTCATATTTATTTTAGTAGACCACACCAGAAAAATGTTATTTATCCTTTGCAGATTTAGGTGATTCCACAGATATTTTTGTACGTTAAGTCTGTGTTCTGATGTTTAGGGGATAGTTGTAGCAAATGGTTTGGTTTTCTTTGTATGTTAGCTGTGATGGCTGTTTTCTCAAATACTCTAGAAGTTTAGTTGCCATTACTGTTCTTTGTTTTGTTTGATGTTTGCCCGTGTGTAGCGTTTCTGCTGCTTTCAAGATGTTTCTGGAATTGGAGATCTTTGTGCTTTTATTGTACGTCTCTATGCTGGATTCTCTGGGATTGAAGTGGGTCTATCATCCAACAAAACATTTATTTAATCCTCAAAACACCGGCTATATTGAGTATCTAATTTAGTGACTTCATTGTTTTGGTGATAATGACTACAATTTCCTTTTTTTTTCCGCTTGCTGAAGCATATTTTTTTAATCACCTTAATCCCTTTACGTTAAAGAGCAGTGTAATCATGTTTTAGAAACTTGAAGACAGCATTTTATTTCATTGCACTTTGGGTGCCAAAAGTCAGGGCAAAATCATTGATTGTCTGCCTGGAAGAGTCAGACATTCCCTTATTTATAGTGGAGAAATTTAAAGATCTTTTAAAAAAATTAGACAGCGAGAGTTTGGGGAAACAGGAAAGGATAACTAACAGAAAGGAAAATTTACAATAATGTGATGATAGCATCTAGACCAGGGGTCCCCAACCTTTTTTACCTGTGAGCAACGTTCAAGTGTAAGATGGTGTTGGGGAGAAACATAAGAATGCAAAAAGGGGGCTTCCAATTAAGGGCTGTGATTGGCATTGGTAGCTTCTATTTTGACTTGCAGCCAACAAGAGGCTCTGTTTGGCAAAACACATGGTTTTTAGGCCATGAAAGCTTCCCTTTAAGCCAAGGATTCAAAAATAAGCACCTACTTAGGGGCCACTGAGAGAAACAACCAAGGGGTCAGAGAGCAACATGCTGCTCACAAGCCAGTGGTTGGGGAACACTGATCTAGACGATACATGTTTGCTTGAGGCGTGGAGCTATTGTACATGTCGTTGTTGTCTACATTATAGTTATCAAAGGTTTGCTGTTGCTGTTGTGGTCCTCTTGTTGTTATTTTAGATATGGGGCATTTGCAAGTTATTTTTAAATGACAAACAGTGCAGTTGCTGTGTCTTGTCTATAACCTTCTAGATCATTATGGATGTTGAGTTCCCGTGGAGTTTCTGTTTAGGAAAAGAATTAGGAACCTTTCTCACATGTTTCTGAAGCAGAAGAAGATCAGAGCAGCCTCTTTCTTTCTCCTGACAACTTCCTTGACTACTTGCTGGTCAGACTGGTGGGAAACTGACCAGCAGGTGGTGCTGTTGTAACAAAATTCATTCATATTAACAGCACATGTATCCCTTAATATTTTGGAATAAAAAGAAAATAAATAATGAATGTAAATGACAAAAGTGCTTAGAATAGCCCCCTCATCAGTTTCAAATTCACTTATTTTTAAGTTTTACGTATCCTTTAAAGCAGTATCCAAAAAACATAGAGCTAGGCGAAGGACCACAGAGCTGGCAATAGGAACATGATAGAATCAGGAGGGGAGTTGACTGCAGCATTATGGGTGCTGAACTTAGATGTCTGCTTTCTGGGTGCTTGATGCCTGGATGCTTTGGAAAAAAACTCTTCAGGGAGGAATGAATGTTAAATTTGATAATGTTCTTTATTTGTTTATGATGACTGGCTCTGGATCTGAGTGATTGGAGCTGGCCTGTTTCTCACCTCCTCCTCTCTCCCCTCACAGGCTCTACCCTACGTCTGCCTCCTGATCGCTATGCTGTTCTTTATTTATGCCATCATCGGCATGCAGGTCCGTGCTGGAACCCATTTGTGTGTGTCTTTCTATTTAGTCTATGTTTGTTTATATGTACATGGCTATTCAAACAATACTATCTGTCTCGGTGTGCATGTTCATGTGCGACGGTGTCTCCTCTGAAATTTCTTTCTATGTACCTACATTGTATTTCAGGTTCGCCAGTATTAGTCAAATGTTTCTTGTTTTTCTGCTTCTTCTGTTTTGTTTGTGTGGCTATATATGATCAATGTCATAGTAGTGCTATTAGTAATTCTCTTCTCTTACTCCATATCTTGGCATTCCCTCTATACCACATTCATGCCTTCCTTTGCAGGTGTTTGGTAACATTGCCTTGGATGAAGACGATGATGACACAGCTATAACTGAACACAATAATTTCCGCACCTTTTTCCAAGCTCTGATGCTTCTCTTCCGGTGAGTTTCTCTCTCTTTCTGCTCATTCACCCCCAGTATCTGACGAATGAAGGTAAGTAATGACACCAAAGAGGGAAATAATATTGTATCAGTTCAATGGTTATGAAAGCACATGGTGCACAGTTTCCATTATCTAGATCAGGGGTCCCCAAACTTTTTTACCCGTGAGCCACATTCAAATTTAAAAAGAGTTGGGGAGCAACACAAGAATGAAAAAGTCCCTTGCGGTGCCAGATAAGGGCTGTAATTTGGTAGCCCCTATGTGGACTGGCAGCCTATAGGAGGCTCTATTTGGCCATATACTTGCAATTAAAACTTGCTTCCAAGCCCGGAATTAAAAAACTATCACCTGCTTTGACGCCGCTGAGCGCAACATCCAAGGGGTTGGTGAGCAACATGTTGCTCACAAGCTCCTGGTTGGGGATCACTGATCTAGATAAATATTATTATATCTGGACTAGATCGCAAAGATTAGCTATTGATTGGTTGCTAAGGCAGCAATCTTTGTTTTTGTTTCTACAACCATATCCTACATGTTGCCACCAGGAAGGGACTACATTAAAACATTCTCATATTTTGTTTTGAAGGTCAGGGAGAGCACAAGTAGACAACTACATTTGGGTGCCATGAGCCCAATGTCATAATGCAGTTTTGAAAGGCCAAAGATGTCATGAAAAGTGGAAAGCAAGAAAGTTTGAGTTGCTTGATCAGAAGCTCGTTGAACCCCAACAGATAGTAGAATGTTTGGGATCAGGAAACCTTAGAAGTTAAAACAACTTTAAGGATCTTCGTGGACTGTGCTATTCATGTTTCCTCTCTTAGAGGCAAATTCACTAACTTCTGGAAATTCGCCAGAAGCGGCTGCGCTCACATCGCCACACTTCGCCAAATTCGCCAGGACACTGCTAATTCACTAAAATGCGAACTTGCATCCAGGACGCCGAACAATGGCAAAGTTTGTTTAGTGTTAATTCGGCAAGCAAATCGAAGTTGCGCTAGCGTTGGCTAATTTCAATAGGCCAGGAAGTTAAATTTCAATGGACGTATATGTTGCAGCAAATACATTACACTACACAAGCCCAGGGAACCTTAATAAAATAAAATAAAGTTGTTATATTGCCCTACACATGAGCCCAGTGTATAGTTTATGTGCCATATGTTAGGAAATGTAGGGGGGAAGCCAGGTACCCTAAAAAATTTACAATCTTTTGCAGCCTATCACCCTGAAAAGTCGCCAGCGTTTTTTGGGACTTAGAAAAATGTTAATTTTTTTTTTTGAGGAACTCCTATCTACTCTATTGCACTTCGCCTGGTCTGAGGTGGCGAAGGCAAGTCTGGCGCAAGAGGTAACGTTCATTAAAATCTGCATCTTAGTGAATTAGCGTTGTTACATCCATTCACCAGAGTGAAAATTCACCTGGCGTTAGAGTGCGAAGTAGCGATAGAGTCTATCTCCTTTGCTAGCGAATTTACGCCAGCACCCGTTGCCCAAAGTTGCCTCACGAGGAAACTTCGGGTGACTTTGGAAAACGAATTGCTCCGAGTGTCATCCCGTCGGCGATTTACATTTTAGCCGGCAGGAAGGCAGTTTTGGGTGATTAGACCCCCCGAAGAAGAGGAGATTTGTCGCCGGGCGACTAATCACCTCAAATCTGCCTGTGTGCTCTGACCCTAAGAGAGGAAACATGAATAGCACAGTCCACAAATACCAAGATATAGAACTGATGAACACAGGAATCACTGTATTCATTTGGACCGTCTACCTGCGATCTAAGTAACTAGGCAGCATGCAAGCGCAAAATAAATGCCACATTATTCCTAAATCTATCAGAATCAACTTGAAAAATTTGAGCTTTGGGCATTGAGTATTATGCATGCAGGAGAACACTAGATTCTCAAGTACAGTAGACATTTATGAGAGAATTAGAAAGGGTATTGGTTACTTTTTGTAAGAAGAAGAATGCACAACTAAGAGTGACATGAGGCCATTCAATAAGCAAGTCTATCGTGCAATGAAGTGAAATGAAACCACACATAGTTGGTAAGTAAGACTTCTGACATGATTGTGTGCTGTCTTTTCGCCTCTGTAGCAGTGCCACGGGTGAGGCTTGGCATGAAATCATGTTATCCTGTTTAAGTGGAAGGCCATGCGACAATGGGTCCGGATTAAAAGAAAAGGAGTGCGGCAGCGAATTCGCTTATTTTTACTTTGTGTCATTTATATTCCTCTGCTCCTTCCTGGTGAGTAAGCAAGAGAGATGACTGGTGGAAGCCTCAAAATAACTTGTTGGTGTGGTGTCATTATTTATGGAGTGAAGATTATAAGAGATGAAAAAACAATTAGATAATAAAGTAATTATTTATGGAGTGAAGATTATAAGAGATGAAAAAACAATTAGATAATAAACTGTTATAATAATCCCAGGGTAATGTCTTACATAGTAACATAGTAAGTTAGGTTGAAATAAGACACACTTCCATCAAGTTCAACTTTTAAACTCTATATTAACCTGCCTAACTGCCAGTTGATCCAGAGGAAGGCAAAAAAACACATGAAGCCTCTCCAATTTTCCTCAGAGGGGGAAAAATAACTTCCTGACTCCAAAATGGCAATCTAACTAGTCCCTGGATCAACTCGTACTATGAGCTATCTCCCATATCCCTGTATTCCCTCACTTGCTAAACACCATCCAACCCCTTCTTATACCTATCTAATGTATCAGCCTGTACCACTGATTCACTTCCCAGCTCTCCCTGTAACACCCCTTTCCCTCCTCTAATCTCATTGGTTCCCTCCTGTCTGCTGGGAGGAGCTACTGGTGAATAAAGCATCCGACCCTTCCTTATACCTATCTAATGTATCAGCCTGTACCACTGATTCAGGGAGACAATTCCACATCTTCACAGCTCTCACTGTAACAAACCCCTTCCCAATAGTCATAATGGGTGACCTCGTGTCAGCTGGAAAGACCTACTGGTAAATAAATCATTAGAGAGATTATTATATGATCCCCTTATATATTTATACATAGTTATCATATAACCCCTTAAGCACCTCTTCTCCAGCGTGAACATCCCCAATTTGGCCAGTCTTTCCTCATAGCTAAGATTTTCAATACCTTTTACCAGCTTAGTTGCCCTTCTCTGTCCCCTCTCTAATACAATAATGTCCTGTTTGAGTGATGGAGACCAAAACTGTACGGCATATTCTAGATGGGGCCTTACAAGTGCTCTATACAGTGGAAGAATGACCCCCTCCTCCTGTGAATCAATGCCCCTTTTAATACAGCTCAACTCTTACATGGTATAAATTACCATTAATAGTATACCCTAAAAAAACGTCTTCATCTGCTGTTCCAGATTCTCCAGATAAATGGCAAATGCCAGAGGGGCTCCAATAAGATGCCATAGACATTAATTAGTTATTGAGCCCCTGGGAGGCTGTTTGGGCCTCTGTGTAAAAGAAAGATACCCAAGCATGACTCTCTAAATAGCACTGTCTCACTTTTATAAGCCATGAGGGGAGCAAAATCAAGGTCAGCAAGAGCATCTTGACACCTTAGTAGACTTTTGCTGATTCGTTACTCCATGAGGACCAGTTCCTCACTAAGAGGATCCATGTACATTTTTGGCAGCTATGATCATCACTAGTCTATCTCTCTTCCATTCCTCTGCAGATGTTGAACCTGTTTGTTGCTGTCATCATGGACAACTTTGAATATCTGACCCGGGATTCATCCATCTTGGGCCCTCATCACCTTGATGAATACGTGCGAGTATGGGCAGAGTATGATCCTGCTGCTTGGTGAGTTTTTAACAATGCAGAAGGGGATGCAATGTGCATACGTAGCCAGAGTTAGAACAACTAGGCTGTGAGAACCAGGAGACTCAATATTACAGTAGGACAGGACAATGACATGGGATTACTAGACAATAAATAGAGTTGGTTGATAAGGAAAGAATCTAAAATGAGTAGAAAAAATACCATGCAGAAAATCTACTCAAGA
Organism: Xenopus petersii; assembly: GCA_038501925.1. Classification (NCBI taxonomy): domain Eukaryota; kingdom Metazoa; phylum Chordata; class Amphibia; order Anura; family Pipidae; genus Xenopus; species Xenopus petersii. The sequence continues at coordinate 6,993,915 of CM076677.1, read as the reverse complement.
ATATCATTAGCCTATCATCCAATCCGACAGGCAGAAAGAAAGTAGCCAATCATAAAGCTGATCAAAGAGACCAAAGAACCAAGGAGATCATGATCTGATGATACATATTGAAAATCACATCACATCTGCTCGGTTGAGCGAAGCATTACACAGGAACTTAGTAAGCCCAGACAACAGTGGAACTGATTTATTACTACTTAGAGGGAACAACAGCTAGACCAGTGATGCCCAACCAGGAGCTTGTGAGCAACATGCCAAACATAGCCTCCTGTAGGCTGCCAGTCCCCTCATAGGGGAACAAATAGCCAATCACAGCCATTATATGGCTCCTCCCCTCCCAAGGAATATTTTTCATACTTTTTACACTTAAATGTGCCTTACAGGTAAAAAAAAGGTTGGGGAGATATACACACAAACTGCTAATGGGAAAATATTCATGTAAAAGGTTATGCAGATGACTGAATGGGAGTTTAATCTATGTACTGCAACAATGCAGACACTGCTAACCTTCCCTCTATCATTATTCCTATATAATAAAGTAAAAAAATGCTCTGCCGGTGCTAGGATAAATTTGTTAGTGCTTCAATCCTCAATGAAGGGTTACCGCAATCCCATATTGATCCGTGAAATAGCAGTTAGAGGGGAGCACTCATAGAAGCAGATACTGCTAAAGCATTTTATTATTGACTACAAATCACACGACATGTTTCAGGCACTACAGAAAGGGCCATGGCCGAAACATGTCGTGTGATTTGTAGTCAATAATAAAATGCTTTAGCAGTATCTGCTTCTATGAGTGCTCTCCTCCAACTGCTATTTCACGGTATATATATATATATATATATATATATATATATATATATATATATATAGATATATATATAGATATATAGATATATAGATATATACACACATATATAGATATATAGATATACACACACATATATATATAGATATACACACACACATATATATATATATATATATATATATATATATATACACGCACAAAGGCATCCATGTACACCTCAAAGAATTACATTGTCCACACAACTATTTATATATCTATTAGGGGCATATTTATCATGAGTCAAATTTCGAATTTAAAAAACTTCGAAATTCGAATTCAAAAAGACCAACAGAAATTAAGTAGGTTTTCTTTTGGCCGAATAAGTCAGTTTTTGATCGAATAGGTCCGTATTCTGCTGAATTCAAATGGTACGGCGCGGGTCCATTTTTTGGAACCCATACCCGACCCGTACCCGCAACCTGCATTCTTACCTGCTTGGACTGGCTACCAGACTCGCAAGTACCATATCCGCAACCCGACCCGCTGCACCACCAAGAATCAGGAAGTGTTGTCATTGTAAACCGGAAGTGATGTCATTGGAAGTAGAAGTGATCAGAAAAAAAGGAGTAAAAATCGCTATTGAGAAGACCCACGGCCCGACGCGCAAACCCACAGAACCACTGACCCGACCCACTGCAGGACTCTAGTATGAATCGGAGTAATTGCGCATTTGATCAAATTCGATTCAAAGTTTTTCTCAAAGAAAACTTCGATTTTTCAAAGCCCATTGACTCCAAATAGGTTCTAGGAGGTCCCCCATAGGCTAAAAGAGCAATTTGGCAGGTTGTAAAGAGACAGTACATGATACATTTTTTTTTCAAATTTGAATTGAATTTGGACTATTCCCTAGTTGAAGTACACAAAAAATAGCTTGAAATTTGAATTTTTTGAATTCAAAAATTTCCCCTTGACCCTTGATAAATCTGCCCCTCAGTGTTAACTTGTAGAAGCGCAGTCATGAGCACAATTCCCAGTACAACATTCAGCAAGGTCGCAAATTCCTATAACTAAAACCTGATTTGCTTCATATTAGAAGAAAAAAATCAATAGTTGCATCAATAAACCTTGAGCCTGACAATCATGAGATCTATTGGATAACATAAACACAGACGTGCTATTGGACTACGGTTCTGATTTTCTATTACAGGTATAGGACCAGTTATCCAGGATGGGCGGGACCTGGGGTTTTCCAGATAATGTATCTTTCCGTAATTTGGAACTTCATACTTTAAGGGGCCGATTCACGAAGGGTCGAATTTCGAAGTTAAAAATACTTCGAAATTCGACCCTCGAATTGAAATCCTTCGACTTCGAATATCGAAGTCGAAGGATTTAGCGCAAATCCTGCGATCGAACGATCGAAGGATTTTTCGTTCGATCGAACGATTAAATCCTTCGAATCGAACGATTCGAAGGATTTTAATCAAACGATCGAAGGAAAATCCTTCGATCAAAAAAAGGTTAGCAAGCCTATGGGGACCTTCCCCATAGGCTAACATTGACTTCGGTAGCTTTTATCTGCCGAAGTAGGGGGTCGAAGTTTTTTTTAAAGGGCAAGTACTTCGACTATCGAATGGTCGAATAGTCGAACGATTTTTACTTCGAATCGTTCGATTTCGTTCGACTTCGATCGAATTCGATCGAATTTAACCAATTCGATGGTCGAAGTACCCAAAAAATACTTCGAAATTCGAAGTATTTTTCATTCGAACCCTTCACTCGAGCTGAGTGAATCGGCCCCTTAGTCTACTAGAAGATTGTGTAAACAATAAATAAACCCAATAGGCTGGTTTTGCTTCCAATAAGGATTAATTGTATCTTAGTTGGGATCAAGTACAAGCTACTTTTTTATTATTACACAGAAAAAGTTTTAAATATTTGGATATTTGATTATAATGGAGTCTATGGGAGAAGAGCATTCCGTAATTTGGAGCTTTGGAGATAATGGATCTCATACCTGTATGAAGACAATGGGTCAAATGTACTAACATACATAGTTCATGTTACAACCTACAACAATACAAGTATAGGATCCATTTTCTGGAAGCCTCCTATCCAGAAAGCTCTGAATTGCGGAAAGGCCATCTGCCATAGAGTCTATTTTAAGCAAATAATTATTTTGTAATAAAAAAATAGTATTCTGTGCCTGACCCCCAAATAAGATAAAATTAATCCATATTGGAGGCAAAGCAATGTTTTTCGTAGACTTAAAATATGGTGATCCAAATTACAGAAAGATTTGCCCCAGTTCCCAGGCATTATGGATAACAGGTCCCACACCTGTAGGGGTTTGCAGTATGGAAGGTGGAAGCTACAGTATATGGGGCACCAAAGTGCTCTTCCTTAAGGTCCCAGTATCCCCAGAGACCAAAGAGAAAGGTATTTTTCATGCCTATAACCTGTCAATTTAAATATGAAATCGATTTTGGCCAGACCTAATGCAATTTGTCTTATCACTTGTATTTTCACTATACAAGATACTAGAAGTTAGATTAAAGACAACCTGCACTTTAAAGGATATCATTCTGAGTATTTCCCCAAAATATAATTTTTTACACTTAGTCCTAACATTTAATCATGTTCACGCAGTGTTGTGTTCCTGTCTGTTCCACTATATTCATCTGTCTGACAGTTAGCATGTGCTTAGTCCGGTATGTCTGTGTTGGCATGACAGTTATTGTGGGCATTAACAATAAGACTAAGACTAGAGGTGGAACAGTTCTGGCCAAAGTGGTTTCTATACACAGATGGAGCAGTGTTCATTGCTACTGTACAGGCAGTTAGTTGGATTCACACCTTATATTGTCTATATTAATCTTGGCATGAGAGTTGCAGCAACCGGCTTTAGGTTGTGGATGGTCCAACATTCCCATATCTCAAACAGTGGAAGGTGCTACCCATTATCTTTTCTTTACATATGGTCCAACATTCCTGCAGCACCAACAAATACTTCTCCATGTATCTATTGCTAAGTTCAGCCTGAACTAGAGGTCCAATACTACCCAGAAAACAGAACCATTAAAGACCTACACACCCAACTGCCCCCCAAGAACTTTATTTAAATGATGAAAGTACAGTCCTTCTAAACAACATGTTCATATATACATACATTTTCAATGGTTTCACAGTTATTTGACAATGTACTTGCTACCGAAACAGTATCTGTTTGTCCTTATCTGCACTGCTGGCTCTGAAAGTCTTGAAACAATGTAGTAGAAGCCAACTAGCCTCCATCCAAGACTCCATTGTCCACAGTTCTTCTTCACACGTCTACCGTATTGTAGTAGAGCAGGCACTTCAAAGACCAATCTTCCAGACAGACTTGTAAAACGATTTGAAGTTTATTAGCTACATCAGAATACAGCCTTACGTGTTTAGTATCTTACAGACACTTAGGGGCATATTTATCAAGGGTCGAATTGAAAAACTTCGGAATTCGAATTCAAAAAGACCAATCGAAATTAAGTAGAAGGTTTTTTTGGTTAGAATACGTCAGTTTTCGATCAAACAGGTCTTTATTCGGTCGAATTCAAATTGTACGAATCAACGTAAAATCGTATTTGATCGAATTCGATTCAAGATGGAGAGTACCAAGATGGCATTCAACCCTCCCATTAGGGGCTGACCTGCTTTGATGAGGTCATATCCAAGACCATCTTGGAGGGTTAAACGCCATCTTGGTACTCTCCAATTTCTCTCCACAGACATTGAGAGTACCAAGATGGCATGTAACCCTCCCATTAGGGGCTGGTCTACTTTGATGAGGTCATATCCAAGACCACCACTAGTGGTAACTTATATTTTCTAATGTGATAGGTTCTAGTATTCTTAATGCCTATTGGCACTATGCTATGGGATATTGGATTATTCAGCCTATAATTAAGCGGCAGATTTATCAAGGGTTGAATTTCGAATAAAAAAAGACCAACCAAAACTTATTTAAAAAATTGAAGGTTTTTTTTGGTGAATAGGCCATTTTCGAATTCGATTCAATGTTTTTTTCTATTTATTTAAAAAATCGAAGTTTTTTTTTGGTGAATAGGCCATTTTCGAAGAAAACTTTGATTTTTCAAAGTCCACCAATTGACTACATACAAATGGGTTCTAGGAGGTCCCCATAGGCTAAAAACAGCAATTCGGCAGGTTTTAGATGGCCAATGGTCGAAGTCGAATTTTTAAAGAGACAGTACATGATAAGTTTCAATATTCGAATTTTCAAATCTTTTTCAAAGTACACAAAAAATAGCTCAAATTTGAAAGGCTGTATCCTGATGTACCAAAAAAACTTCAAATCATTTTATAAGTCTGTCTGGAAGATTGGTCATTGAAGTGTCTGCTCTACTACAATACGGTAATCCGCTCCCTTATCTGAAGGTTGAGGGGGGGGTGCACCTGGACCACTTCCCTTACTTGGCGCGTTTTATGTTTGAGACCTGAGAATTGTATTACTTGCTTCTTCAGGGGTCTGCTAGTCAGCTGCATCGTTTCAGGATTTAGAACAAACAGTAGAGTAGAGAATAGAATTCCACTTAATGATTCCACTTTTCAATTAGTACTACAGTTGTTTCATTAAAGTACTGCCATGTCCCTGTAACAGACAGTAGTTGGTTTTCAACCAATGATGAGGAGAGAGAGAGGCGCTTCTGTAGGTCACACTTCGCTGGGGGCTGCGCAATCCCTTCATAGACCAGAGATTAACTGTAAACAGTTCTCCAGCCTGTTGAAGGATTGTGCTGCCCCCAGCCCAGCGCGAGTGACAGAACCAGTAAGGCTGGGAGTGTTGGGTAAGTAACTCTGAGCTCAGGGGTAGTTTGGGTTAATGTCCCCTAAAAAAGCTTTTCTTATTTAAAGGGTTTCTTTTTTTTTACTGACAATTCTCTCACTCCCATTTCCACTAGTTCTTCTCTGTAGCACGTCCGACCTTAATTTAACTTCCTCTTGCCTTGCTTTTCTTGCCTTCTTATGTTTGACCTGTCATTCTCATTTAACCTTCAGCTTTGCACATAGACATGGCTGTGCCAAAGTACAGTCAGGATCAGACTCACAGGACCACACATACATGTAGTCACACAAATCCAGGAACTTATCATTTAGAAATCTACAGGCCATAGTACAGGTATGGGACCTGTTATCCAGAATGCTTGGGACCTTGGGTTTTCCGGATAATAGATCATTCCATAATTTGGATCTTCATACCTTCAGTCTTCTAGAAAACAATGTAAACATTAAATAACCCCAATAGGCTGGTTTTGCCTGCAATAAGGATTAATTATATCTTAGTTGGGATCAAGTACAAGCTACTGTTTTATTATCACAGAGAAAAAGAAAAGCAATGTTAAAAATTTGGATTATTTGGATAAAATGCAGTCTATGGGAGACAGCCTTTCTGTGAATAAAACTACTGTTTTATTATCACAGAGAAAAAGAAAATCAATTGTAAAAATTTGGATTATTTGGATAAAACGCAGTCTATGGGAGACAGCCTTTCCGCAATTTGAAGCTTTGAAGCTTTCTGGATAACGAGTTTCCGGATAACAGATACAATACCTGTAATTATTAACAGGAAAAACATCTAAAATATATAATATCCCAACACACTATATAGCCACTCAAGGCAAAATGTGCCACCAAAACCTTTCCCATGTAGACCTGGACCCAAATAGGTTGACAACACTTTTGTGGGAGAAGTGACCATAGAACCATGTGCCTTATTATAGACTAGGAAACCATTACTACCTCTGGGCCAATTGGAACGTATCCCACCCCTTGGGCATAGATATACTTCCTTATATTAGGGATGGTTAAATTATTTTCATCTCCAAGATATGTAAAGTGCATAATACTTCTTAAAGCAATTAGAAAAAAAAAATAATGTATGCATTGTGGCATTAAAGGAATATTTCAAAAATAAGTGAATGTAAAATTGATGATTGTGCTATTCTAAACACTTTTGTAATTTACATTCATTATTTATTTTCTATTTATTCCAAGATATTAAGGGATACATGTACTGTTAATATGAATGAATTTTGTTACAACAGCGCCACCTGCTGGTCAGTTTCCCACCAGTCTGACCAGCAAGTAGTCAAGGAAGTTGTCAGGAGAAAGAAAGAGGCTGCTCTGATGTTCTTCTGCTTAGGAAAAGAATTAGAAACCTTTCTCATATCTTTCCTAAGCAGAAGAACATCAGAGCAGCCTCTTTCTTTCTCCTGACAACTTCCTTGACTACTTGCTGGTCAGACTGGTGGGAAATGACCAGCAGGTGGCGCTGTTGTAACACAATTCATTCATATTAACAGTACATGTATCCCTTAATATCTTGGAATAAAAAGAAAATAGATAATGAATGTTAATTACAAAAATGCTTAGACTAGCCCCTCATCAATTTTACATTCACTTGTTTTAAAGATTTACTTATCCTTTAAGTGATGACTTTACTTCATATGGACACAGTTCCCTTGTATCCATCTATCTCCATACATCTCTATCTCCTTCTCTGTATATATCCATAGATCTTTTGTGTTTCTATTATTCCTGTAGCTCTCATTATAGAACATATGACATGTCACGTGTTAGTCCATCCCTATACTGAGATTCTAAGTTCCACTTTCCAATCTTTAATATGTGGCTGTTTATTTCCTAATCCAAAACTGTCTTATGTTAACACTGATCACAAGACATTAAGGACAGTCAACCAAATGAATACTCTGGATTTAATCAGGGTAATTCTGTTATCAACAGATCACAGGTAAACATAAAAACAGTAACAGACTGGCCCCCCGGGATACCAGGAAAATTCGCGGTGGGCCCAGGTGTCAGTAGGCCTCTTGCTTCTAACCATTTAGCTTATTTCATGGTTATATCCTATTTCTTTATGGGGGAAATGCTTAATAAAGGAAGAATATAGTAAGTAGAAATAAAAGACTAGGAGAATGAAGAAGTTGTATGAGGAGAGGAGGAATAATAGTTTGGAAAGTGGTTCCAAGGTGTAAGGTTTTCTGGTGGGCCCGTGGCATACCAGTCCGACACTCCCAAGCAACCAATCAGATCTTTGCTTTTAAAGGAGAAAGAAAGGCTTTGTGCACTTGAGGGTGCAAGTGATTGTATTGACTTACCCAAAACCTCGGGTTTCAGAAAACTGCACCGGCCCGGGGTTATACCAGTGATCACCACGGAGCGATCCTCTTCCGTCTTCCTCTTTCTTCTCGCCGCTACACATGCGCAGTAGACATTAAAGCCGAACTTTAACTAAAAACCTGCTATTTCGGTCAACTGCGCATGCGTCTGCCCCAGGAAATTTGAAGAAAGAAGAAGCCGGAAGAGGAATGCTCCGTGGTGCTCATTGGTATAACCCCGGGCTGGTGCAGTTTTCTGCTGATAGGAGCACCGGCCTGGGGTTTCAGGTAAGTCAATACAATCACTTGGGGGTGCCTAACATTTGGCATCCCCAAGTGCACAAAGCCTTTCCTTCTCCTTTAATCTATGGTAGAAAGCAAAAACCAGAATATGAGCTGCAGTGAGCCTAGTTGGCCGTAGAGCAAAACTGCCACCTTGATTCCAAAGTTTTCTCTATATCCATACCCCGTTCTTCCACTTTCTGTTTAAAATGTCACTTCCAGAGATGTCAGTTAAACCCCCATGTTGTTAGGAAGATACATATCCACTCCAGGCATATCTGAGATCTATTTTTCATAACACCAGGAGTATTTGGTTTATAAAAATCCAGGTCTGGCTGATTATCACTCCCCTAACATGGAGTTAGTTTACACTAAGCATAAACCACTAGTCTGAAAGGGGTATTCAATGGCTATGGGCCAGAGTGATTATTTGGGGTTTTAACTCTACAATTACAAATATTCTTATAAACAGTTTAGACATTCTGGGGCTCATTTATAAACACTGGGCAAATTTGCACCAGGCAGTAACCCATGGCAACCAATCAAAAGTTTGCTTTCATTGTTCAACCTGCAGCTTGCGGGAAAAAGCCAGTCACTGATTGGTTGCTATGGGTTGCTGAGCATGTGCAAATCTGCCCAGTGTTCATAAATGAGCCCCACTGATTTGACCTAGAAGTTCTTTTGAATAGAGGAAGGATGACCATGAAATGCCTCACACTCTTTCAACTAACCACCCCTCTGTTCTTATTTCAGCGGGCGTATTCATTATAAGGACATGTACAGTTTGTTACGGGTTATCTCCCCTCCGCTGGGGTTGGGGAAGAAATGCCCCCACAGGGTGGCCTGCAAGGTTTGGAAAACCGTTACAAAAAAAAAACCCAAATAAAATTCCACCACCCTCCCTTCCCTCATCTGATCCCCTTCTTTATCTCACCCTTGGATAATACCCCTCTCTCCCATCCTTCAAAATGAGCCCCTATCCCTTGCAAGAATCTCAGCGGAATGTGCGTTGCTTTCACCTTTCTACTTTAATATATATATGCCATATATATATTTCTATACGAAGCTGTATTCAGCTGGGTACACATTTGTGCATCCCCTCTCTTTGGCTACTTTGGGGGGTTGAAAGATCACCCCGTGGCAGCTAAAGAGTCAGTAATTCCCAGATGAAGCATGGGCTTGCTGCATTATGGGTGGTTGGGTACTGGTTTTGTAGAGTCGGGAGCCTGCATTAGAAGATTTAAAAAAAAAAAAGGATTGCTTGATTTAGTGGGAGGTTGTGGAGGGGTCTCAGGGGGTTTCATTAACCATTCTGGATCTCCCTCCCCATTCCATAAACCTTGCCCGTCCCACACACTCCTTTACCACCACCACCCTGAAAACATCTGCCTTCCTGCTCTCCTCTAAACATCCCCCAATCCACACTGGTGGGTCAATGTAAAGTCTTTTCAAACTCCTATCATGGAGAGAGGCCGTAAAAAGAAGATCATTATCACCCTTGCAGATATATTCAGAGAAAAAAAAATTGTTTCCTTTACTGTTGGTCTCAGAAAAAAACTGTTTCCTATTCCTGAGTTCCCTGCATGTGCCAGGGCTACCTAGACCTGTTTTGTCGGAATGGGGCATCAGGGCTGATTACATACGAGTCTACCCATCCCTGGATTAGCTGTCTGGGGAAATGCCCTGAAAGAGCGCCTACTTTTGGATGTGGTCAGTTGAGTACCAACTACTTGCCTCCTGTGGGGGAGTGAGGGGGTGTTCCGCACATTGTTTGTGCCACCTCCTCAGACCGTGACATAACCTGATCTAATCTCTTTTCACCCTCTTTCTCTCCAAGTTACCTGTGAATCCTGCTCCTGCTCCTTTGTGTGTCCTGGCTAATACCTCTCTTGCTCATTTTTTTTTTCTTCCTCTCACTTTCTATTTGGCTTTCTCCCCTTTTATTCCCCTCTTATCTGCTCCACTGCCTTTTTCCTCTTTGTGTCCCATAACCACTCTTTTTACTTACATGTTAATACCCTTTATTTTTAATCATTGTTCCAACATCTCCTGTTTTTTTTTTTTGTTTTTTTTGCCTTCTGACCTTCTGACCCTTTCACATTCTGAATTTTGCTGCTGGCATTGTTATACTATTTTCTGAATCTCCATCTTTTCAAATTCCATTACTGTGACTGATATTTTGACCTTTCATTGGTCTACACCACTTGCTAACATTTTCCCTGTTCCTTCTTATCCTTTCCATTGCCCATGAACCCCCCCAACACCAAATATATTTATCATCATTCCTACGGTCATCTTGCCAATTTTTTTATTTTTAATTCTATGGGTAATATCATGCCATACAATCCAACCAACAATCCATTGTCATATTCCTTTTTTCATACTCCTCAATTTCCTGTTTTACCCCGATTCTTTCCACCCGCCCCATCTTCTCTTTCCCCTTCCCTTGCCTCTTTGGCTCCTCTCTCTCTGTTCCCAGGGGTCGCATGAAATACACAGACTTGTATGAGATGCTCAGACTTATCTCGCCTCCCTTGGGTCTGGGGAAGAAATGCCCTGCTCGAGTTGCTTATAAGGTAGATCCCCATCCCATCCCCATCCCTGTGCAACCCATCCTTTTCCCCTGGTACGTCATTCACCCTTTTATCCCACAAGGGATAGATCACTTAACCCTTCTGCTGCTCAGTTGGTCAACACTAGGTTGTTCTGCTTTAGAGGCAGGAGGGTTAAAAATACCCATAGTTCCTCAACACCGGGATCTTTCTTGTAGCTGGAATCTTCTAATTTATCTTGTCTCTTAATGTAATTCTTTGCAGTATTTTGATGTGGAGATGTGATGTCAATGTGTATGTGTTTGTCTCTGGAGACGTGTTTTGTATAACATATGAAATATAAATAGATTCTCCATCTGGCCCTTGCGGTTGTTGCTTTGCTGCTCTGTAGTAAGTATAATGAGATACATAGTCTGACACAAGACAGCGCTGTGCTAGTGCCCCATGGTATGTTGTACAAATGTCTTGGAGAGAGATGGAAATACTACAGCTGCCAGTCACTTCCATTAAACCCTACATTGGGTATAAACTTTCAGTGCTCATAAATCCGTTGCCTTTACCCTAACATTTTCCTGGTTTAGTAGAATACCTCTGTTGGCATGGTTTTATGGTGTCTCTTTAAAGGCTATGAGCAAACCTAAGAGGTTGTTCTTAAAGAATAGTGTTTAGTACAGGGGAATACTTATTTTGGCATAGACTTATGGCATATTTCTGTAATGGATATGAAAAAAACTAGGAGGAAGTTGTCCCTGTTATGGAGAGTTCCAGTCCAGAGGTCCCTAAATATGACATTCTGGCTCCTTGTTAGAGATCAACACACATTACTGGAGGCAATATGAAGTCTGTGGCCTGTCAGAGTAGTTGCACCTATCAAGGACTAAATGTTTACGTTTACTGGAAAAGGCACAGCACAAAGGGACTCCTGTACAGTTATGGACACCCCCTTCCCCAGAATTCTCCATGTTATGCAAGTACGAAGTACATGTCAGTGGAATGTATACCCACAGGTGCGTTCTTTCGGCAGATCGGAATACAACTTTGGACAGTTTCCTGTTTAAGGTGGGTGACATTGTAAGGGTAGTTTTCAGCTCTGATGTATAATTTCAATTTTCCTGATGAGGAATGAGGTAGGTCATAGAGAAAATGGGCAAAAACTTATGGCGTCAGCCCTAGCACTTTAATTCATATATGGCTCTATGATGGCTTTGCTTCAGTTTCTGCTTCCGTCTCTCCAGGACCATAATTAAAGTGAGCAGCCCAATGGTCTGTGTGCACAAGAATTGACTCTAGAGAGAAACTTATGTTTACTTCTTCTAGTTGATTGGAAACCTTGCAGCTCATCTGAGTAGTAAAGGTGCATTATTTAAAACTGGGAGGTAATTTTGGAAGTTTAAGAAGAAGAGCAGTCCAACGGAAGTAAAAAGATGAATTTAGAGAGGACTGGAAGAGGACTAGTTCACCAAAGACTGTTATAGCCTATAAAGAGTCCATCCCTATAATAAGTATTTTGCTCTCAGTAATTGTGGTGGGTCCTTATCTTTTCAGCATTTTAACTGTGTACATGGATTTTATAGAATGGACATTGTGTCAAAAGCTTGTGAGATGCCAGCACATTAGACTTCCATTGTTTGTCCATGGAGTTTGATCTTTGCCATTGGGACTCTTTGTTGGGTTCTAGTCATTCATCAGGACTCTAAGGTTATTCTTTGACCTCTAAGCATAGAGCACAATACGCTGTCAATCTAGTTACGAGGTAGGGCTGTATACTTATACAGATGGAGCAGACTTTATCTAGACAGTTGTTTGGGATAAAAATGTCACATTACAACGCCTTTTCTCCATGGAAATGTGTGCTGTGTGAAGTCAATTATATTTTCAAGGCAAAATGTGTGTAATTTGTGGGTAGCATGTTAGTAGGTGATCACCTCCAGGGCTCAATAGTCTTAATAGAACCATCTCCTGGCCTTTAGTCAAGTGGTATAATGCCGGCCTTCTGGGAAAACGTGCGAGAGCTTTCTCTGTAACAACCAGCCTCCTGGGAGAATGCCCTACAGCTTTATCCTTGCTTCTTTCCACCAAAGTTTGGTGGAGATCTGTAATGGGGGATTGTTCTAGATAATCGGCACTAGGGCTGTGTCACGACGTAGGAAAAGATTAGAATTACAGTTGTTTAAACTTTCCCCGACTTTGCATAGCTGAGTCTGTCGCTCTTTCTACTTGGCATCCCTCTTCTCTCTCACTCTGCCTGTGTGTATCTCTCCTTCTCTCTCCACACTCACCATGGTAAGTGCACAGTGCATTCAAATGATGCTGCAGGCCTGTTTCCTTCCTCTCCCCCTACTCCCTACTTTCTTGCTTGACTAGTTCCATAACCAACTGCAAAAATGAGTTATTTATCAGGTGCTCAGATAAATAGGCTTATATAATAGAAAAGAGGCCAATTGGGCATCAGGTCTAGTAAACCATAGCAACCAACCAAATGTTGGCTTTCAAGCAGCTCACCAGTAAATGCTACCTGTTGATTTGCTACCTTTGAGTTACTACTAAACCTGTTGCAAACTTTGCACTTTTTATTATACTGCCTCCTAAATATCTGTAAATATGTTAGAGGTCTTCCCCTGAAATTGTTCTCCACCTACTGATACCCCATCTCAGGGACCATCCTGTTAAATACCCAGTAACTATCACTGTGGCTTGTATGTGTCCTGTACCATCATACGGTTTGCATGCTATACAAGGGGCATCCTTATATAACCGTTCTACCCATTAATGGGTACCCCCAACCTATAACTGACCTCTGCCACTGATCTGTTAATGCCTCTTGCCATTATATGCTTCTAAGGAGGAAGGCTTATGGAACATACCTCATTTGGGGATGGATTTCATATTAATATTACATATTTATAAGCCTCCCCCTCAAAAGGACATGTTGGCCTATATAATATTACTGGACTTCACACCCATTAACTGACCTGCATCCATCACTGCTCTGTTAATAGTCCTCTCATCATCTAACAGTTATTTTCCTAATCCTGCTCTAACTGATAGGCCTCTCATTCCATAATTACCTATTTCTACTCTATTACTGGGCCCTCGTCTATACCTGTCCTATATCTATCCCTGCTCTGTTAGAGGCTCCTCCCCCTGTTTCAGTCCTCTACCTATCCCTAATCTATTAGAGGTTCTCACGCCTATAACTGCCCTGTGCCTTACCTTATTTACATTGCCCACTCTCTATTACAACCATGTACTTAACCCTCCACTCTTACAAGTCCTTCCCTCTATTATAGGATAGGTAAACCTTTAAAATAAGTATGTAAAATTGATGAGGGTGCTATTCTTAGAATTTTTGTAATTTCCATTTTCTTTTAATTCCAATATATTAAGGGATACGTGTACTGTTAATATGAATGAATTGCTGGTCTGTTTTCTACCAGTCTGACCACCAAGTATTCAAGGAATTTTTCATATTAACAGTACATGTATCCCTTTATATCTTGGAATAAAAAAGATAATAAATAATGAATGTATATTACAAAAGTGCTTAGAATAGTCCCTCTTCAATTTTACATTCACTTATTTTAAAGGTTTACTTTTTCCTTATAGCCCTATAACAACAGAGACATCAACATGAAACCAAATCCTGTTAGAGGCCCTTTCCCTTTTTAATGCCATATTAATATATGTCTCACCCTTACAACTACCGTACAAACAGGCCTAGACTATTGTAGCCCCCTCCAACGAAGTTTGAGAGCCTGATACAAATCTCTCTCCCTGTAGTTTACCTGTGCTGGAATTTCCAACCTTCTATTATATATTATGTCACCACAGAACAAGCCTCTCTCTCTTTGATGACTTTTTAACTGGACCTTTCCACCAATAATTGTTGTGTATCTATTATGGCTGTCTTTACTGGACCTGTCCCCCTAATAACTGTCCTGTATTAGTAAAGTCCTATGATTCCTGTCTTGCCTGTCTTCTGATGTGCTAGGAAATGGGCATCTGGTAATGTAGTGTGGCAAAAGTTCTACTTGGTGATGCAGGGCGTCTTGTCCATCTTTGTTGCACACCAAGTTCCACAGCTGTTTTGTGAATGTATCTTTTTCTCTCTTTTTACTCCCTCTCTTCTCGCCATTCCCCCCTTCGTCTCACCTTCTCTCTTTCTCTGTCTCTCTCTCGCCTTTCTCTACTGACTCCCCAGCCCCCTTCTCTCCCCTGTGCTCCCTCCCTCTGTAGGAGTTCTAGTGTTAAGGTTTTGCATGGGGGTCCCTGCACGTTGCACATAGCGATCCTGCACGTTGCATGTACAGAATTTTGGCCTGTGTTTCTCGCCTGACGATCTTGGCTTCAGCTCGTGCTGCCTGTTGCCAGTTTTAACTTCTTCACTGCCAGATGGGTGGGCCCTAGCCCCAGCACCTAGTCCACTTTCGGTCTCTCTGGTGATGGAGCAGTTAACAAACCACTTGGGTTTTTTTATGACAGAACTCAAAGGCTCTCTGAAGATTTACACTGTATTCTCTGCAGTCTTGGGGACCAAATAAGCAGGAACATTGTTAATGCAATTCATAGAAAATACCCAAGATGTTATTTATTTGGGGAAACGGTTAATTGTTGGGTTCTATACTACAAAACTAAGACCTGGAGTATAGGTTTGGGTGAGAACTGCAGATTATTACTTCTGGTGAGCAGGCCATGGAACATGTTTGCACCAGTACAGCATATCATCAGAGCCTCTGAGTCCTGGGAATAGAAGGGGCAAATGTGATGGGCCCTGGTGCTCCAGAGACCTGACACATTGTTCTATGGGTCCCTGCAGAGGCTACTCCGAATGGATCTTCCTGTTGCCGAGAATAACTCTGTGCATTTCACCTCTACTCTTATGGCTCTGATTAGAACTGCACTGGACATCAAGATTGCCAAAGGTAAGTCAATGAATGAATGCTTCCCAACATTGTTCCTTGCCAGTTGCCAGTTTACCACCTGAGGACAGTCCTGCTATATTATACTCACCACATAATATAGTAGGACTGTAGGAACAGACCATAGTGTTGTGGAAAGGATTAGTCTTGACACATGTTGATCCCCCCAAATGTTGATCATCTGAAATAGTCAGCATTAATGGTTGAAATGGACTATCCTTAGAACATTATTCCCCCCAAATGTTGATCATCTGAAATAATCAACACTCATGGCTGAAATAGACTATCCTTAGAACATTATTCCCCCCAAATGTTGATCATCTGAAATAGTCAACACTCGTGGCTGAAATGGACTATCCTTAGAACATTATTCCCCCCCCCCCCAAATGTTGATCATCTGAAATAGTCAACACTCATGGCTGAAATAGACTATCCTTAGAACATTATTCCCCCCAAATGTTGATCATCTGAAATAGTCAACACTCGTGGCTGAAATGGACTATCCTTAGAACATTATTCCCCCCCCCAAATGTTGATCATCTGAAATAGTCAACACTCATGGCTGAAATGGACTATCCTTAGAACATTATTCCCCCCAAATGTTGATCACCTGAAATAGTCAACACTCATGGCTGAAATGGACTGTGTTAATCATCTGAAATTGTCAACACTCATGGCTGAAATAGACTATGCTTATAACAGATGGAGGACTTACCCCCCTCCCCAAATGTTGATCATCTGAAATAGTCAAAATTCAAGGCTGAATGGACTATCCTTGGTGTTACTGGAACACTGGGATATTTCAGAACTGGGCTGGCCAACTGCTGCCCTACAAAATATTTTTATGGCTCCCAATATGTACAAAGACTTCATTGTATAACATTACTGTTTTCTAATAATCAGCCTCGGAATCATTAAAGAGCAAATAATGTTTCCCAGCATGCAATGTTCTGCTATATAGATTACTTGAGGATTGAATGTGTCTTTCTGTGTTTATTTTTTGCAGGTGGAGCAGATAAGCATCAGATGGACAGGGAACTCAGAAAGGAAATGATGGCTATCTGGCCAAACTTGTCCCAGAAAACCATGGACCTTTTAGTGACCCCACATAAGTGTAAGGCAATTGAGCTTGTAAGGTATACAGCATAGAGCCAGAAAACAAACCATTTATTAGCAAGATATAAGAGCTCACATGTGGTCTTAGGCCATGGCTAAATGGTGGAGTCTGTACTGTAAGATGGATGAACTACTCTGTCCCTTTATCCCCTCTCAGCTACTGACCTCACCGTTGGGAAGATCTATGCTGCCATGATGATTATGGAGTATTACAGGCAGAGCAAAGCAAAAAGGCTTCAGGCTCTGCAGGAAGAACAGGTAAGACATGACGATGGAACAACATATTCATTTCATAAATGTCAAAATGTCTGACACTTCCATTTTGAATTGCAAACTGAGCATCCATAGCCAACCAACATCAACTAGATTAGTAACCACAATACTCAAGTTTCCTGTCATCCCAAGTATCCTCACACCTGTGGCATGAACTGATCATACTCCTGGTCATCTGAAGTTATCTTTTGAAGACAATAAACCACCCCTCCCATAATAAGCCCTTTAGCTTAATACAATGTCACTATTTTTACACTGTTGTGGTATTTTCTCTCATACTAGTGGGTCATATTTCATTCCTTTATATAGTTTAAAAGTGTGGTGCTCCTGTTTAATTCTCATTTGAGCTAGGTGTCTTATCCCTTCCACAAATATTGTTAACCACAGGCAGCAGTGCAGTTAATGAGCCTTATACATTGTTTAACTGGGTCCACAAGAGAATCTGACATACATGGCCTTCAGCAGACATATAGTGTCAAATGTTTCAGTGTTATATAGGCCTATTGTAGAAATAATAAGGGACTGATGACCTTTGTCCTGGCTGCGGCCACTAGAGCCTGATCCCATTGGGAGATCCCTTGATACGCTGGTATACCAGTCCAACTCTGGTGTCAGACCAAGGGGCTAGTGGGCTTTGAGTTACACAGGTCTGGTATGGGGAAAGGGTAACTGCTTTGACCTATTTTGACCCACACTGGCTTTGATCTTGAGAGTAAATCTAGATTACCTCCTTTTCTACAAACTGCAAGTTTTCTATAGCCTGTTTAATTTTATCATTCTGAGCGATAATGCAGTAATCCATTTTATATAAATAATTTACAGTTCGGTAAGTTCCCTTCTTATAACATTTTAGAATCGGACCCCTCTCATGTTCCAAAGGATGGAACCACCATCACCCACACAGGATGGACCCTTAGGAATCAATGCTCTACCCTCCTCCCAAGCTGGAGAAATGTAAGTCTTATTCTAAATCTCAGATGCACACTTGGTAGTACTAGGATGAAAGATCTGACATACTGTATCTATAAAAAGTAAAGCCAGTGGTATGGTTTGCAGTTCTTTATGAATGGGAAAACTTGGGCTTCAGACCAGAATAGTATTGATGCCTTGGTGTTAGAAAATACTGTAAACAGCAAGGGAAAAAATTGTGCCTTAGACCAAAGCAAAGGTGACCTTTTACTTCAAGCTCAAATGACCAGATACATTAGGAGAAGACCTAGATAGAGGGTCCTCAACCTTTTTTGCCTGTGAGCCACATTCAAATATAAAAGAACCTGGAGAGCAACAGAATCATGCAGAATGTTACTGGGGTGCCAAATATGGATTGTGATTGGCTATTGGTAGCCCCTATGTGGACTAGCAGCAAACGGGAGGCTCTGTTTGACAGTACACCTGGTCTTTATGCAACTTAAGCTTCAATTCAAGCCAGGAATTTTAAAAATAAGCACCTGCTTTGAAGCCCCTTAGAGCAACATCCAACGGATTGGTGAGTAACGTTGCTCACGAGCCACTGGTTGGGGATCACCGACCTTGATGGTCCATTTAAAAAGAACAATAAGTTGAAGAACTTGAAGAGAAAAGTAGGACAACCTGGCAACCCAGACAGATGAATTCTTTTGGCAGCAATAACATTACCACTCTCTGTTGCATATAATTTTCCATTTACTTGAATGTTAAGTGCTAAACCTTACCAGCACCCATGATTATCATTTGCAAAACATATATAAACAGTAATCACCACTGCAGGGTGTCGTATTCAAATTTATGGATAATATCATATAATATATAGAATATATTCATGTATATTGTCATCTCGTCTATTGATATGATTCTCAACTAGAGATATATGATTCTTGCCCACAATGAGTAAATCTCTCTTGGATCTAAATAACTACTTTCTTAAATCGAGCCTGGCCGCAAAGTTCTCCCTGGGCCTGACTTGAACCATTCAGATTCACTCAGGATATTAACCAGATGGCTTTATTTAAGGTATACATTAATGCAGAGTGATATAATACTGAGTATTAAATAATAGCTCATACATCCCGAAAGCTCGTGAGGATGATGATTGGATGCCACTGGATCAGCCCCATGGAAGAAGAAATGGTTTAAATTGTAAACCTCCAATAATAAGCATTGCAACATGTTACAATTTAAACCATTTCTTCTTCCATGGGGCTGATCCAGTGGCATCCAATCATCATTCTTGATTTAGCATAACTGTGTCACTATTTCCATCTTAAGGTGGCCATAGATGCAAAGATCCGCTCGTTTGGCAACATCGCCAAACGAGCGGATCTTTCCCCGATATGCCATTGACAAACATGGCTATATCAGGTGTAATTTGATTGTTCGGCCGTACGATGTGCCGTGGGCTCCGACGGGATCGGTCGGGTCAAAATCAAACCTGACCGATCAACCAAATGACCGATCTCCGCCGGACGAAAGATGTTGGCACATGCCTTACACCAGTGATCCCCAACCAGTAGCTCGCGAGCAACATGTTGCTCTTCAACCCCTTGGATGTTGCTCTCAGTGTCCTCAAAGCAGAAGCTTATTTTTGAATTCCAGGCTTGGAAGCAAGTTTTAATTGCATAATTACTAAGTATAGTACCAAGTAGAGCCTCTTGTAGGCTGCCAGTCCACATAGGGGCAACCAAAGAGCCAATCACCGCCCTTATTTGGCACCCCAAGGGACTATTTTATGCTTGTGTTGCTCTCCAACTCTTTTTACATTTGAATGTGGCTCACGGGTAAAAAAAGTTTGGGGACCCCTGCCTTACACAATCCGAAAATCGCACGAATCCTCGATTCGTTCGATAGGATCTGTGTGTCTATGGCCAGCTTAAGGGACAAACTCACAGTCTCAGTACAATAGCCAAATAAGGTACATCTACTGTGTCAGCACAGTGTCCAGATTGGTATCAATACTTGTGACATGAAACAACAGATGTATTCCTTGTTCTGTGCAAACATTCTACATTCTAATACAGAATGGCCTTTAACCTTGAGCTAGTGTTATGTTCTGTAATCTTTGTTCTTTGATAATAACCACTTATGGCTTAAATCTAAAACCCTGATATCTACACAGGGCAATTCACAGCATGTCCTAGTCAAGTTGGTTCAAATCACTATGACAAAGAGTGCCATGAAAATGCAATGTGCCATGGCAACATCTCTTCTCAAAAGTGTTCCATCTGTGATCTGTTTTCCATAGGGGGCTGACTGAAGGAGGCATGAAGGAGAGTCAGTCTTGGATGACCCAACGGGCTCAGCAGATGTTCCAGCAAACAGGGACTTGGAGCCCAGAGAGGGCGCGCACACAGGAGAATACAAACAGTTGGCCAAATTCCCAGGTCAGCAAACGTCTCTCTTAGTACTTATTACTTCTCCTCTCACCTTGCATCCATGAGTCCACTATAGAGCTCTGACACCTGCTGCTTTCCTGCCTAAAGGTGGCCATCGACACTCTGATATTATAACTACTTTTCGTACGATATTCAGAGCATGTTTGGCAGGAGATGAGCCGACCAATATCGATAGAAGACTTGGATATCGGTCGGCTCCTCAATCGGCCCAGGCAGAAAATTTTGATCGGATGCCTTTGAAGGCACCTGAACATGGGCCATTTTAGTGCTAAATAGTCACATACAGGTAGAATTCTATTGTTTCTATATGTTTATCTGACCATTCAGCTGTACACGTGTGTATTGAAACTAACAATCTTTATTGGAAATATCTTTTCCAAGAAAGATCATAATTGTTACGTCTATGGCCACCTTAACTGCCAGCTGTTTTTTCAATTGCTTGATCTCCATTATCCCTTATATAGTATCATACTGTACCTTCTTTCTTTGACTCTAGGTTTGACCTTTTTCATTTTCTCCTGGAGTGAGAAAGGTTTCTCAGACAAGCAGTTGTAATAAAGAAATGTAATTCCAAAGTGAGCCATGGTTCCTTTATAATGTCCCCCATTATGTGCTCCTTCCCATGAACTGACTCTGCAACAGCACAGAACTGGTTGGAGACACACATCTCCAGTCAAATGCAACTGGAATTTAACTATAATAGTAGCCTTGTAACTAATATATTATGAGTTCATAGAACCATAATGTTCTTCTGCTTAGGAAAGATTTGAGAAAGTTTTCTATTTTTTTTCCTAAGCAGAAGAACATCAGAGCAGCCTCTTTCTTTCTCCTGACAACTTCCTTGACTACTTGGTGGTCAGACTGGTGGGAAACTGACCAGCAGGTGGCGCTGTTGTAACAAAATTCATTCATATTAACAGCACATGTATCCCTTAATATCTTGGAATAAAAAATAAATAAATAATGAATGTAAATGACAAAAGTGCTTAGAATTGCCATCTCGCCAATTTTACATTCACTTATGTTTAAGGTTTACTTATCCTTTGTCTTTTTCTTGTCTAGCAGTCCGTAGAGATGAGTGACATGGGCCGAGATGGTTACTCAGACAGTGAGCAGTACCTGGTCATGGAGGGACATGGAAGAGCCGCTTCAATGCCGCGGCTTCCGGGTGATAACCAGGTAAACTCTTCATACCTTGCTTGTTGCAAATGCTGTTGTCTGCATACCATTTTTTATTTATTATTTATTTATTTTTCATTATTTAGTTATTTTTCCTAATGAAATCTTCATCCTAAAATTCCTGCAAGGTATACAGTGTCAGACTTGCCCACCGGGATACGCGTTTTTGTGTCTAAATTGGCACTTACTCGTATCAGTAAGTTTCCATTTAGGCACGAAACGCGTCAGGCTAATGCATGTCCTAATAAAGATTTTTTGTTCATTTTATAATTACTTTGGCTACTGCTTTATTAGTAGTCGGTCTCTTCCTATTTAATTTCTTTAACATTTCCCAAACAATTGGTAACACTTGGACTGGGGGTTCCCTGGGTTGGGACCACTATGTAACTTCCTCTAAAGAACTATTTGACTGTCATGAGGCAGACCTACTTCCTACTAAGTAGACACCAGGACAAGGATCATTACTTGTTTGCCACAAATACAAAGGAAGGAAACATGTTGGCCAAGGCATATGACAACCAGTGTGCAGTAGGGCAATCCAACACAGTAATCCACTAGATCCCATTTCTCCCCATACGCACCTTCTTTGCCAATAAAAGTACCCAATAATTTATTTTTAATCAGAATGAGATGGAGAACCATTGCAAGGGCATTTTTGAATTACCTAGGAGGATCAAGTGATGATGTCTATTTATATCCCACCTTTTGGATTGGAGGTGGTTGGTTAATTAAAGGTGGTCAATTAAAGGATAAGCAAACTTTTAAAATAAGTGAATGTAAAATTGATGATTGTGTTATTCTAAGAAATTTTGCAATGTACACTCTTTATTTATTTTGTTTTTATTCCAAGATATTATAGGATACATGTACTGTTAATATGAATTATTAATCCTTGACCAAGTAGTCAAGGAAGTTGTCAGGAGAAAGAAAGAGGCTGCTCTGATGTTCTTCTGCTTAGGAAAGATGTGAGAAAGGTTTATAATTCTTTTCCAAAGCAGAAGAACATTAGAGCAGCCTCTTTCTTTCTCCTGACAACTTCCTTGACTACTTGGTGGTCAGACTGGTGGGAAACTGACCAGCAGGTGGCGCTGTTTTAACAAAATTCATTCATATTAACAGTACATGTATCGCTTAATATCTTGAAATCAAAAGAAAATAAATAATGAATGTAAATTACAATAATGCTTAGAATAGCACCATCATCAATTTTAACTTCACTTATTTTAAAGATTGACTTATCCTTTTATTAAACAAGATACTAGGAAACATTTGTTGGAGCACTCTTTGGCCCTAATGCACATCCAAGAAATGTGTTGAATATGTTTACATTCAGTCCATGCCCAGATCCATATAGCTTAAATTCTATTAGGGATGCATCAAATCCACTATTGTGGATTCGGCTGAAACCCCGAATCCTTCGCGAAAGATTTGCATATGCAAATTAGGGGTGGGACGGTGAAAACATTTTTTACATCCTTGTTTTGTAAAAAAAAGACATATGCAAATTCAGATTCGGATTCGGTTTGGCTGGGCAGAAGGATTCGGCCGAATCTGACTCTTGCTGAAAAAGGCCAAATCCTGGCCGAATCCCAAACCGAATCCTGGATTTGGTGCATTCCTAAATTCAATCAACGCTTGGTAAACTTTATCCGTGTTAATGTAAGGGCAAGTTTTATTGATTATTCCACCATCAGCATGAGCTCAGGTAGGTACTTAGATAAATATAGGATATATTAAAGAAAAACAAAGAAATTAATGAGCGTTACCCATTATTACAAAAAGGTTCAAGTAATAATAATAAAAGGGTGTATTGCTCATCCCAAATTCTATGTAGCATGTAGTACATTCTTCACTTTCCAGATGTGTTCTGCAGGGTTCCTGGTCCAGGCACCGGCCCACTTCTTTCCTTATGTTTTCTGTTCTCTTTCTGCCATTAAGAACAGTTGCCCAACCTCCCTGCTTTATATTTACCCCACTTGTATTGCTGCTCTCTCTCTCTGTTATGTGTAACCTTATCATTGTTTAGGGCAGAGACACACGCTGCTATTTCGGAAGATTAGTCGCCCAGCGACAAATGTCTTCTTTTTCAGGCGACTAATCTCCCAGAGCTGCCTTCCCGTCGGCTAGAATGTAAATCATTGGCTAGACGGCACTCGGAACACTTAGTTTTCCGAGATTGCCTCACGAGGAAACTTCAGGCAACTTCGGAAAGTCGAAATGATCCGAGTGCCGGCGGGAAGGCAATTAAGAGTGATTAGTCGGCCGAAGAAGAATCGATTTGTCGCTGGGCGACTAATCTCCCGAAATACAGTAGCAGCGTGTGTCTCTGCCCTTAGGGATTGTGCTTGTGTTTGAATGAGGCCTGTACTAGGTTGATTTTTCCATGGTCCTTGTCTTTGAGTAATGCACTTTTTTCTCATGGTCACCATATTGTGTACATTTCAAACCCCACAAAACTCTGATAAGGACACTGTTTATTTAAAACTGTTTTGGTGTAACTGTGTTAACCTGTCTTTTCTCTCTGCCCCCTTCCCCTGCTCTTTTTGTCCTGTTGTCTCTCTCTCCCTTTGCTGTTGCTTCTGTTGTTGGCCGGGACCTCTCCCCTTGTTTCCCCTCTGTCTCTCGTCATTGCTGTAGCAGCGAAGGAAAACGCGAACCAGAGGGAGTAATCTCAGTGTATGTAACTCCTCTACTGTGTCTCTTCACACTGTGTCTCTTTCCGCTATCTCTCAATCCTGTCTCACTTCTCTTTTGTCTCCCTCTAACTTTCTGTGTCTGGTTTCCTCTTCTTTCTCTCTTGCTCTAATTTCCATGTATGACTATTGTAAATGTGATTTCCTTCATGCGTGAAAGGAGTGGAACATACAGTGGGTGATGAATGCACCAGTTTAGTAGAGTCATAAAGGGGTGGTTTTTTTCACTAAACTGCTATTTCAGTAGTGTAGTATAGTGCCCGCCTTCTCTAGTATGCGCAAGAATATATATATATAATATAAAGGGAAAGGGTGTTAAAGGAACAGTAACACCAAAAAATTAAAGTGTTTTATAGAAATGACAATATAATGTAGTGTTGACCAAAACTGGCAAAACTGGTGTGTTTGCTTCAGAAACTCTACTATAGTTTATATAAACAAGCTGCTGTGTAGCCATGGGGGCAGCCATTCAAGCACAGGATACACAGTAGATAACAGATAAGTACTACTATAGTTTATATAAACAAGCTGCTGTGTAGCCATGGGAGCAACGATTCAAGCACAGGATACACAGTAGATAACAGATAAGTTCTGAAGAATCCCATTGTAAACTAAAGAGCTAATCTAATATCTGCTGTATATCCTGTGCCTTTTCTCCTTTTTCAGCTTTGAATAGCTGCCCCCATGGCTACACAGCAGCTTGTTTATATAAACTATAGTAGTACTTATCTGTTATCTACTGTGTATCCTGTGCTTGAATGGCTGCCCCCATGGCTACACAGCAGCTTGTTTATATAAACGATAGTAGTACTTACCTGTACACACTGTTTGAACCTGTGCAGCACAAGAGTATATTATATTTTCATTACTCTAAAACACTTTAATTTCTTGGTGTTACTGTTCCTTAAAGTCAGTAATTAGGCTGCTGACTTGATCAAGAGTGGCCAGATTAGCAGCCAGTATCTGCCAGTGAATAAGCATGTTAATGTCAGACAGGTTATTGATTAAGATAAATCTGAACTCTGAAGGTTCCTGAATTTTTTTAAATATTTTTTTATTGCTATTCTTTTACCAGACTATTACAGACGGTAGTCCTATGAAACGTTCCGCCTCTATGCTTGGTCACTCTCAATCCAAAGGCATCAGATTGGACGATTATTCATTAGAGAGGGTAACGCCTGAGGAAGGATCTCGCCATGGACACCAACGCAGGAGGGAGAGGGGACATCGGGCATCTGATAGATCACTCACCCGATATGTGGATCTGGAGTCAGGTCAGTGGTGAATGAGCGTCTCACAAGTCATCTTTGTTTTATTCTTTCTTCTGAAACATGTAGGGTTATGGCTTGGAGAATGTTATACAAATGCAGATTTGGCCCATTCAGACTGAATTGGCAACTTATTTTATGGGGTCCAAGGAACAGGGGAGCCTGGACTGTGGGGTCTGATTCCTCTATAGCTAATTAGAAAACCCCTTCCTTATCAGCCGCTTGGGTGGACCTTTGGTGGAGTTGGTGCAGACCGTGGGCGGAGTCAGGGTGGGTCATGGGCAGAATGGGAAGTGGGCGGGAGGATGGGGATAGGAGTGTGCCGGGACCCTCTAAAGGTCTTTTTGCAGGGGGGCCCAGCACACTCTAGTTACACCACTGCCTATATCCCCGTTGTTATGGTCCAGTTGTTTGTAGTTGAACATCATCATTTTTATTGATAGGGAGTGTTAATAGAGAGTGAGGCTCTGGAGGTAAAATAACTGGCATTTCCACCTGGCTTTCTGCTGGGTGACAGTTGTACAGTGCTGTGGAATATAAAAATACATGTTATTAATAATAATAATAATAATAAAAATAATTATGTGAATCCTAAATGAGGGAGGAGGGTTCCCTGAGGGAGGAGGGTTCCCAGAGGCTGAGACAACAGCCAACAGAGCTCCAGAAATTCAGCGCTACACCAAACCATCCACAGTAAGATATTCAAGGATCTATGTAGAATATCAGTGTCAAGGCCCTCTTCCAATAGTGTATTTTTTCCAAATTCTTAAAGGAGAACCAAAGCCTAACTAAAGAAGTAGCTAGAAATGTTGTACATGATGTTTTGTGCTTCTGTACCAGCCCAAGGCAACTACAGCCCTTTAACAGTAAAGATCTGTGTCTCCAAAGATGCCCCAGTAGCTCCCCATCTTCTTTTCTGCTGATTCACTGCACATGCTCTGTGCTGCTGTCACTTACTGAGCTTAGGGACCCACTCACAATATACAGTACACATAGAATAGAAATGTCACAATATAAGGCTGATTAGTAATTAATACACATAATTACTACATGGCAGCACAGAAACCAGTGCAATTAGCATCAGAATTTAATAATCAGCAAACCTGTAGCATCAGCTTATATTACAGCCAGGGAAGCTCATTTTCTGCTGGATAATTAGTGACGAGCCCTAAGCTTAGCTTCTCAACAGCCAATCAGAGCCCACTGAGCATGTGAGTGTCACAGACACTTTCCAAGATGGTGACCCCCTGTGACAAGTTTGAAGTCCTGGATCATTGCTGCTATTGACAAGCTGAAACTTTAGCCTCGTGCAATAAGTTCACTATATAAAAGATGCCATTTTTAGCCACATTCATTTTTTAGGTTTAGTTCTCCTTTAAGAACTTGCAAAACAAGTGGGGATAGTTGTGGATTTCCAAAGAAGTGCTATGAGGGTTGTAACCGCAATGAAAAGCTGATGAGGAAGGGGCTTTCCCGTTATTCAAGTCTGGTGGTAAGACATGTAAAAGGGTTAACGTTGGGGTCAGTACCAGGGAAATTTGGTTTCCAAATAAGAGTCCATGACAGAATCTTTGGATCCTGGGGCTTTCCCAAGAAATATGTTTACAATACAATACAGTGGGTGAAAATACACATTTTGACAGTATTTAAACAGGGAAATAACATTCTGCTTCAAAGTTAATAGAGCAGAACAGCTATTAAAGGATAAGTAAACTTTTAAAACAAGTGAATGTAAAATTGATGAGAGTGCTATTCTAAGCACTTTTGTTCTATGGATATGATATATATATATATACACAGTATATATGAAAACATTAAGCTATTATTTCCCAAGCTAAGCTGTTCTTTCAATACAAAGCCCTTATGCAGATTTCTCTCCTACAGGACTGGGTACAGAACTCAGCACCACAACACAGTCATGTGATCTCCCCACCGAAGAGCGTGGACGCACTCGAGATCGGAAGCACCACCATCACCACCACCACCATCATCATCACCATCATCACCATCCCAGCGCTGAACGGGAAAGATTAGAGTACGGAAGGCAAAGCTCTCGCTCACCCAGCACAGGGCGAGATTACGCTCCGCACAGACAGGTGGGTCCTTATGTTCAGAGGCAGAATCCATAAGAGCAGGACACAAGGGTGTCCCCAATTTACAGGAGACAGTGATATAACAAGTGGAAGGGGAAACCTTGTGGCAGGATTCATGGCAAATGGTTGCTGAGATGTCTAGCCATGAGTGGAATAAGCCCACAAATATGTCAATTCAATAGAAGAAAAACACCTTGTTGGTACATCTCTCTATACAAAATAATGCCTTCTATTCTACCCCTATCTCTTTCCATTTGTGGAATGTACCTTTGGTTGGGAGGGTGCCAGTGTGACACCCCCTCATTCCATTTTGCCACTTCCGCTCTGCTTGCTGGGGTATCAGCCTGCCATATTGCCATACCCCTCCCCCTGCTGCTCATATCTCAATAGGGTATCTGGATTGGGAGGTTGAATGGAGGAGAAGAGGGTTGTGCGGTGGGAGAGGGGCTTTATCTCTCTCTTTCAGTTGCCTCCCCCTGCTTTGGTTGGATCTTCTCACTCTGACCCCCTGCTTATTTTGCTCAGTCTGCTTTGTTCCTGCACAAAAACTTACAGAAAATCCATCTCTCTTCCACTTTTTCCTTTCTTTTTATTTATTTATTTTTTTTATCCTCCTTGTTGCTGTGGAAATCTTCCTCTCTCCTCTTTCCTCCATCATGAACCCCCCATTTGTATTTGTGTGAGGGTGATTTTCTTCTCCTCCTCTTTATCTCTATCTGGGTTTTTCTATCCTTTCTTCTTCATCAACTTTCCATTACTGTGGTTTTCTGCTCCCTTTTACTCAAATGCCCCGTATGACTTATCCCTGTCCTTAATTATGAACCTTCTGCTCTCTTCATGTTCCTTCCATGGCTTGTCATTTTCTGCTCATCCTTTCATACTTCTCTTTCTTTTCACAATTCACTCATACAATTCTCTTGTCTATTGCCCCTTTTTATCATCAACAAATCCCCCCATATTATTATCTCATCCTTGGCCTTGTACTGAAATCTGCCTCCATATTGCTCTTCTCTGTCCTTATACCTACTCTAAACTCTTTTCACACGTCACTCATACAATTCTCTTGTCTATTGCCTTTTTTTATCATCAACAAATCCCACCATATTATTATCCCAACCTTGGCCTTCTACTGAAATTTGCCTCAAAATTGCTGTTCTCTGTCCTTATACCTACTCTAAACTCTTTTCACACTTCACTCATACTATTCTCTTGTCTATTGTCCCTTTTTATCATCTACAAATCCCACCATATTATTATCTCAACCACGGCCCTCTATGGAAATCTGCCTCCATGTTGCTCTTCTCTGTCCCTATACCTACTCTAAAATATTTTCACACTTCTCTATTCCCTATTGTGTCTTTTATCCCACTTTCCTCGCGTGTCTCCTTCTCGTGTTTTCTCTCGCTCTTGAATTCCCATTTTGTTTGGATTTTTGTGTAGGGCAGTAGTTCAGTGGATGGCAGCCCCGTGCCCTCAACCTCTGGGGCCAGCACACCCCGCAGAGGAAGGCGACAGTTGCCCCAGCTGCCAACAACTCCCAGGCCACGAGTTACTTATTCTCCGGTGGTCCGTCGGCCTGCCAGTGTTTGTTCTCCCCAGCAGCAGTCCTTGTGCAGAATGACCACCCCTACCCAACGGAGATATCCCCAGACTGAGAACCGTCCAAGCAGCAATGAAAGACGGTCTATTAACAATGATTCCCCCCGATCCCATCGTCATACAAGAGGACACTGCACGGAAGTCCCCCGCGCTGGATGCAGACACAGTGGCCCTTATCGAGATTCCTCCTATGAGGGTCCTCACCCCTACGATCAGCGCTCCTCCAGGACTCCCGAGTCTGGGGGGATACACCCTCTCTCACCTCGTGGGCGCAGGTTGCCCAATGGTTACTCTCATGGGACCCCGCGATCCACAAAATCACGTCATGAACGTTACAGTGAGAGTGAGGAGGATGACTGGTGCTAAAAATTATATATTAAAGAACTTCAATCTAAGCAGGGAAATCAAAGACTCATCTGCAAGTGAGTGAGACTGGGGCGAGACGTATACGACCCACCCCCTGATACACACACTTTAAATCTCCAAGAAAACAAATAAATGAAAATCACTCTGTTGGATCCTTCCATATTTTGAAAAACGGAATGGCGACCTCACAGCATGCGTTTTGTAATACAGTATATTTTGGGAGGGCATCTGTGTTTGAAAGGGAGTAGATGACACTCAGGAGGATTAAGCAACAAGTTTACCACCAAATTTGATCCCCGAACCCTAAGCACCTCCCCAATGAACGATCTCCACTGGTTGAACTTTCCAACTAGAAGGGGAAAAAAACAACGACACATCGAAGTCGGAGTCAGAGAGTTTATAAAAGCTACAGAGAACTTTTGGAAAAAATGTACAAAAAAATGGTATTATTTAATTTTTTTTTTTTGATTTGTATTGATGAGTTTTATCATCCAAAAAATTGGATTTAATGTAGTGTGCCGGTTAATGCCATGAAGAGAGAGCACGCAGATGCACACACTCACACACACACGAGATTTGTTAATATTGCCTGCGGAAATGAGAATTAAAGAAAAAATAAAAAACCTGCAAAAAAAAAAAAGACAAAAAAAGTTGAAGAAAAAAAAACCAAAAAAAAAGCAGCATTTGATTCCACATCTAATTTTTGCTTGAAAGTCCCAAACACGAGAAATTTTTGCTTTTTTTTTCCGAATTTGTTTAAAAAAAAAAAAAAAAAAGTTAGATTCGGAGTGTGGCGGATGCATGAATAATTATAAATGGCAAAAAAAAAATTGTTAAATATATCTATATATATACATATATTGAATTTAAAAAAAAAAAAAAAAGCAACAACAAAAAAAAACAAAGTGGGGGATAAAGGAGGATGAATTGCAATCTCTTCCCGAGTGGTGAGCTGAGATTTATTTCTGTTTCCGTTTCCGGTTTCCATTAAGAGCATGAGAGATACAAAGCAAACTTTTTGGCTGTGATCATCCGTAGGTTTATACGGAAATAGATGTTCAGTGAGACGTGTTTGTGCCAATGATTGTTCCCATTTCTTTCTGCACTAGACACCATATCCCCGGGCAGATTTTCTTTACAGCATTAGTAATTGTGACGTCATCTCCCTGCATCATAGCCGAGCCGTGACACCGTCGCATGAGCAATGCACACACGCACCACATGACGTCATTCGGTGCCACGCGGATGTAGAATTTATAACTGGAATGCAAAAAAATTTGCTTTTATTTTTGAAAAAAAGGCACAAAAAATAGTGCAACTATAGCATTTTTTTTTTTTTTTTTACCGAATTTGATGCCGGTGTTTTGCACTACGTGTTAGGCCTTGAACGTTTGGGAGGGGGAAAAAATTACAAAAAAATAAATAAAATAAAAATAAAAACTCAGGGCTTAAAAACCTCATAGATAAAAAAAAAGCATGCCTATATGGAATCATTTCTCTTGCTTGACTGAATAAGCCAAGATGTTGCCCGATCGTCGGAAACCTCGCACACACATACGTTGCACAAACCAGGCGACGCAGCCCAAGAGAATCTTTATTTTCTTCTTTTTTTTTTTTGTCACCCGTGTGAAGCAAAGTCATATCTTTTTGTCCATGCAATACATCGTAAGGGGTGATACTACGTAGGCTATGGAGGAAGGAACAGGCGTATGTAGCATGGAGTTACCAATCGGCATTGCCCGTGTTGTCCCGTGTGGAAGGATTTTATAGCCTTAGGGTGGAACTCTTTATTAAAACATTAAAGCAAATGAATACGAAAAGGCTCCTTTCGTACGTTATTTCTGAATCGTTATTGGGTTTATGCATACCAGGGACAGTCCTGATTTTGACAGCTCAACTCGCATGTTGTTACTGAAATGATCTCCTGCACTGAACAGCCAGAAAAAAGATACAAAGTTTCTAAAACTTAAAGGATAAGTAAAACTTTAAAATAAGTGAAAGTAAAATTGATGAGGGGGCTATTCTAAGCACTTTTGTAATGTACATTCATGTTTTATTTTGCTTTAATTCCAAGATATTAAGGGATACATGTGCTGTTAATATGAATGAATTTTGTTACAACAGCGCCACCTGCTGGTCAGTTTCCCACCAGTCTGACCAGCAAGTAGTCAAGGAAGTTGTCAGGAGAAAGAAAGAGGCTGCTCTGATGTTCTTCTGCTTAGGAAACGAATTAGAAACCTTTCTCACATCTTTCCTAAGCAGAAGAACATTAGGGTTCTATAAACTCATAATATATTAGTTACAAGGCTACTACTATTATAGTTAAAGTCCATTTGAGGACAGTTGTGGTGCTGTCTGTTCATCGAATTTGTTCTAAGCAGAAGAACATCAGAGCAGCCTCTTTCTTTCTCCTGACAACTTCCTTGACTACTTGCTGGTCAGACTGGTGGGAAACTGACCAGCAGGTGGAGCTGTTGTAACACAATTCATTCATATTAACAGAACATGTATCCCTTAATATCTTGGAATTAAAAGAAAATAAATAATGAATGTAAATGACAAAAGTGCTCCCTCATCAATTTTACATTCACTTACTTTAAAGGTTTACTTTAAAAGAAGGCAGGCTAAATGCAGATTGGGAGTTAAGGAGACTGGGTTGAATATGGGAGTGGTAGGCTGGATCAAGGGAATTGTCTAAATTGTCCCATTTTTAAATCCTCAAATGTTGGGAAGTTTCCATGTCTTCTCCAGGGATTTAGGGCTTATATTATGCACTCCCACATACAATACATTTGCAGTTGGACTGGATGATAGTCCAGGACTGGACTGAGAATTAAAATAGGCCCTGACATTTCAGGAACACAGAGGCCCAAACAGCCCCCACCAGCCCATTAAATACCGACTTTCTTATAACAGCCCCTCTGGCATTTGCCAGAACCCACAGATTGCCAGTCCGGGCCTGGATGATACCCTTGCATCAGTCATTTGGTATTGATTATGGAATAAGTGGGTGCCATGTTGGATGCATTTATTTGTCATGGTGAATACTATAAAAGGGATAGTCCCCCTGGGATGCCACTCCACCTGGAACATTTCCACTGCTTTTTAATGGGAAGTGAGTAAGAACATTGTCACCACTGGGATTCTCTTGAGAGCAACAATGGAGGCCAAACTCTCTACAAAGGCAACTGTCGGACTCTCCACTGGTCACCAGGTAAGGATCTATTGTTAAACTGGTCATGTATCAAGTCATGCGGAAGGGCCGAGACACCTGTGCCATTGGTCTATTGTATTTTCATGTCTGACGTGAATCTGTATGGCTGCCAATGTTCAAAAGGTACCACCCTATCCAATGGTTGCCTTGTGTTTATACGGATTATTTTCTTACATGGTGCCCAAATCCATTCAACTCAAGCCTTTACTCTTCAATACCATCCGTTCCTTCCAAAATATATTTCTTGTTGAAAGGCATTTGGCCGAAATCTTCAGTTCTCCTGCCCCAACTGCCGTCCTAAGTGATATTTCTTAAGCAAAGTGGGCAGGGGCGAGGTTCCTCTCAAGCTTCTGTTGGAGCAAAATGACAATTAAAGACATTCCTTTCACTAGGCTCCATTTAGTATAAATGAATGAAGTGCCGTACAAAGGGCATTGCACCCAGTTATTCAGCAATGACGTGATTTTATCTTAGGCTGGTTCTAAAAGCAATTCTCTGTGTATAAAGGTTCCTTGTGTATAGAAATTGCTCGCAGGGTTGTAAATAGCATGTGTGGATTTGCTGGAAGGAATAGGAAGGTTGACGCGTTTTATGCAAACGTCTCCACTGAAGGAGTTGTCGTTGCACTGGGGTCTTGCCATGAGTTGACCATGAGTTGTGGCTCTCGTTGGGGTTCATTGATGTCAGTTACTGGGACCTACTTGAATACCTAAAGAGTAGCCTACACGCCTTCCTCCCAAGGCTTTATAATGAATTTGCTCTAAGTTCTCTGATCTTTACAACTCTCCCTGGTTTTGTCCTTAGGTGAGATTAATGTGACCTGCTACTGGGGACACCACCCCGCGGGAGTTCCGCCAGCCTAACCAGAAAATAAACGACCGGGGCTAATATTACAAATTTAACACACTTTCACGCCCCTGACATGTCCCTAATTCTCCCCACTCCTACCCCAAAATCAGTTGCACCCCTTCTTGCCCACCCAACCCCCATTCTCTTTAATGGTTGCTGCCCAACCTACTGCCATGTAGAGCTGCTTGGAGGCTGAGCATATTAACATAAAGCGATGCCCTTTGTTGGAGAACAGGAATATATAAATATATATTATTTTCTGTTGGGACAGAAGAAATAGCATTGGTGTTGTCCACTTCAGTTGTCCAGTGGGTCGGCCAATGTTCTGTGGCACCATTAAAAATTAAAAGCTCCTGTATTGGGCCACATCCATCTGTCATGCCCCAGTGTTAGCACAGGTATCTGACTGCCTAGTGTCACATCTGACAGCTACTTAACTACATCAAAACACCAGCGCCATCTTGCTTTATGGCAGATGGCACTAGATTCACAGAACAAATGTCTCGTGGCTTAGAGCAGAGTGTTTGCTACATTGCTGCTTGTTGAGCTCTGAGGTTCCTTTGTGAGGTGGACAATACTCCCCCCAATATCTGATTCAGACACAATTGTGAGTTTTGTTACCTTAATAAGTGGGTGTCGGTAAGAAGGCTGAAAACGTAACTGTTGGCAGGTTGGTAGAAGTAGGGAACGATGGTGACACACATTATATTTCATTTGTATTAATGACTGTACAGGACATGCATGTGTTTTGCAAACAGAACTAAATACATCAGCTCTCCACTTAAAGGGACAGGATTATTGTGACGTCACTTTTCCCTGCTCCGGGTGAATTTGCACTGGAAGGAAACAAAGATGCACAACTACGTGTTCCAAGCTCTTCTGGGGTTGAAGGGGGTCAGGATATGCCACTGCTAAAGGGTACACCAGTCATGGCGCTTCAGCTGTTCTTGATCTACAATTCCGGCTGTCGGTAGGACACTAAGGGGGAGTTGCAGTTCAACAACATCTCAGGGTCAGCCGTTTGCCCGCGCCTGGGTTTACGCTGTTGAAGATCTAAGAATAAAATTGGCCCAGATAAAAGCCAAGCTGGCCAGGCTGTTTTACTTTATATCCTGACTTTTTTTTATTTTAGAAAAAATACAAAATAAAAATATAAAAGATGTTTTGATGCATTTTAAAAGAAAAAAAAAGTGAAAAAAATAAATAGTGAACTGCTTTACATGGCTGTTGTGAAACCATAAAGCATTTGATGTCTCTGTTTCTGGGCCTGGGGATCAATTAGGAGTAAAGCCATTAAAGGGGAAGTAACCTCAGAGTTGGTTGTGGGATACAAATAGAGGCGGCTCAGTCAGGAAGAGGCGGGAGTAGCAGAGATGAGGGTGTCAGGGTGTGATGGAGGAAATAAAAGAAGGTGATGCATTGACTGGGGAGAAGAGCAAAACTCCAAGATACTACGTGAAGAGACTAAGACATGATCTTTACAAATGGCTCAATACAGACATTCCGGATGGAGACACAAGGAAAGGACGAAACCAGTACGGCAAAACGGAAATAGTAGGACAAGATTGAAACTGTAAAAAAAGATAATGACAGCAGAACAAGATGGAAACAACAGGACAAGTCGGAAACAGTAGGGAAAGATGGAAAAAGTAGGGCAAGTTGGAAACAGTAGGGAGCTGCCATGTTGTTTCCCTTAAAGAGTACAGTGAGGAGCAATACTTCATGGCCACTATACAAGAGTAGGAGGCCACCACCATGAATCACTGAGATGGAGGAATCATGAGGCCATTGCTGGAATCCAGTCCTAGTGATCAGGGTGGCCAGGTCTAATTTTCAAAAAAAGCCAAAGTCGGCTACAAAACCAGCCCCAGATTAGCCAAGAGGCACTTCAAGAGTAGCCCAAAAATAGCACAATATGTGCAGTGAAAAAAGTCTAAAAAATTAATATATATGAAAATATGCCTTTTTTATAATTTCCATGAAGTAAAATTGGACAGATTTGCCCTTCACTGGGGCCGTAACTACAGAGGGGGGCCCGGGAGGTATAGGGGCCTCAGTGATCCCCAACCAGTAGCTCGTGAGTAACATGTTGCTCTCCGACCCCTTGGATGTTGCTCCCAGTGGCCTCAAAGCAGGAGCTTATTTTTGAATTCCAGGCTTGGAGGCAAGTTTTAGTTGTATAAAAACCAAGTGCACTGCCAAACAGAGTCTCAATGTAGGATGACAATCCACATAGGGGCTACTAAATGACCAATCACAGCCCTTATTTGGCACCCCAAGAACATTTTTCATGCTGGTGTTACTCCCCAACTCCTTTTACTTCTGTCTGTTGCTCACGGGTTCAAAAGGTTGGGGATCCCTGCTCTAGACATTTTGGTAGCCAAGATTTTTGCCCCAAAATTGTCTGAAATTGAGGCGACTGGGGTACAGAGCCCAAACTCTGGTAACTCCTGACTTCTACGCAAGGCAGTCCCATTGCATGCTGGGTATTGTAGTCTTACATTAAACTTGGCAAATTGTTAATAAAAACTGCATTACCCAACATGCACTGGGAGACGCAGGCTTGGTACATAAAAAAATGTTGGCTAATTTCCAAAGTACAAACCAGCGAAAGGCCCAAAAAGTAGCCCAAATCCATACCTTTACTTTCAAAACCCGCCTGGGCTTTAAATTAGTAACCCAATTTGGCTGGAAAACCTGCCAACCTGGCAACCCTACTAGTGGGTTCGAAGAAAAATTCCACCTACACCCGACCTGCTGCTCCTGTGACCAGTGAACTTTGTGCAGCACAAACCCACCTGCGGATCACAGGTCACAACACTGGAACTAGGG
Source organism: Xenopus petersii (assembly GCA_038501925.1). Taxonomy (NCBI): domain Eukaryota; kingdom Metazoa; phylum Chordata; class Amphibia; order Anura; family Pipidae; genus Xenopus; species Xenopus petersii. The sequence goes on along the minus strand of CM076677.1, from coordinate 6,957,347 downwards.
ATGCACCGAATCCACTTTTTTGGATTCGGCCGAACCCCCGAATCCTTCACAAAGGATTCGGCCGAATACCGAACCGAATCCGAACCCTAATTTGCATATGCAAATTAGGGGTGGGAAGGGGAAAACATTTTTTACTTCCTTGTTTTCTGACAAAAAGTCACGCAATTTCCCTCCCTGCCCCTAATTTGCATATGCAAATTAGCATTCGGATTCGGTTCGGCCGGGCAGAAGGATTCGGCCGAATCCGAATCCTGCTGAAAAAGGCCGAATCCTGGCCGAATCCCGAACCGAATCCTGGATTCGGTGCATCCCTAACTGGAACCCTCAGTTGGTACTTTTTTAGCAGGAAAATGGTCCAGTAATGGTTAGTGTTTTTGTACAGTGTACCAGGTACTTGTCTGCTAGAGACATATATATATATATCTCCATATACTGAATATTAGTCATTCTGTTCTCATTCTCTAAAGCTCCCGTGTGGACACAGCCCAATATGTTACTCAACTCCACAACACAGATCTTATGGGCAGAGGCACACATGGAGATTCGGGAAGATTTAGTCAATAAATCAGCCTGAAACACTACTTTTTTAAGCACAATTCTATATCTAAATGAGTATAATGCACTGGTACGTTCTTATTTTTTTTTACACGTCTCCTTTTAAATAAGTAGTGTTTCAGGCTGATTTATTGAATATTTCTGGAGCTTTCTCTTCCACTTCCTGCTCCCTGAATTCCCAGGCTGTGCACTCAGCTCACTGCACTGTAGGACAGGAACCAATCAGCAGCTAGCAGGACCTGATAGGGAACTGAAGCCTGTCTGTGCTTGTGTGACTGCAGGGCTGTGATTGGCTGTCCCCCTCCTACTGTGCTTCTGGCAGTGACCGTTAGGACACGCCCACCCCCCATTTGAAACACAGACAGGGACCAGAGAACATCTATAGGGAGCTCCAATAAAGAGGCTATTTATAAAGATAATATTCATTTTTAGCACCATGTAAAAGCAACACCATGTATTACTTATAATTGCCTACACAATTAGGGATTTTTCATTTCTCCTATATGTCTCCTTTTATTGCAACTGAAAAGTAATTCTTCCTCCCTTTCTCTTTCCTTCTTCCAACTTTGGAAACAATGTAGGAAAAGAACTCGCAGCTCAGTAGATCCGCTGACTTCTGAAACACTTTCAGGAGTCTAAACCAGCAGTGCAGAAGCTGCTCTTAAATGTTTTTTTCCCTTTTGAGTCAACATTTAGTAGGACGTAGAAAGCAACATTCTGAGACAATGTGCAATTGGTTTTCATTTATTTGTGGATGAGTTAACTTTTTTTTGGTTGGCCATCTGGTTACTAGGGTCCCAATTACCCTAGCAACCATACATTGTTTGTTCATATATGGGCTAAATAAATCACTACAGATTTTACATCATTCTAAGTCTGCTACTGGATTTCTTTCTTTCGATTTGAATAAGAGACTGGAATATGAATAGGAGAGGCCTGAATAGAAGGATCAGTAATAAAAAGTAACAATTACTATAAATGTGTAGCCTTACAGAGCATTTGTTTTTTTTAGATGGGGTCAGTGACCCCAATTTGAGTCAGAAGGCAAATAATAAAAAAAAATAATGAAGACCAGTGAAGTTGCTTAGAATTGGCCATTCTAGAATATACTAAAAAAAAGTAATTGAACTCAGCTTTTAATAACAAACACATCTAGGGGCATTGCTTAGCCTTAGATTAAAGACCCACTGAGCCAATCAATAGGTGAATGGATGGAACAGGGGCTGGAGAATAAAGTCCCTATTAAAGGGGCTGTTCACTTTATGTTTAGTAGGATAAAGTGATATTCTGAATCATTTGCAATTGGGTTTCCTTTTTTATTCCTTGTGGTTTGAGTTATTGAGCAGCTTTCCAGTGCAATGTCAGCAATCTGGTTGCTATGGTCCAAATTCCCCTAGCAACCACGCACCAATTTTAATAAGAGATTGGCCAGTGAGGCACATTTGAAAGCTGGAAAGTCATGAGAAAAAAAAAATGTAAAAACTATTGGGGAAAAGGGCTGCGTCTGAAGAGTTGATTAGAATTAGCCATTTTATAATTATAAGTTAACTGAATAGTGAGCTACCCCTTTGAAGAGCACTTAGTATGAACCATAGGATGGAAGTGAATTCACCAACGACCATACCAACTTCATAGGGAGGGGAGTAAAAAGGACAAAGGTGTATAGTATAAAAATAGAGATTTATTACAGCGACACTGGACATTTACAGTCCTATTGAGTTTCCCCCGTCACTAGGAATGGTTCAGTCCGTGGAAGGGGTCACTCAGTTCACAGTATGGAGGGGGAGGTATAATGGGCTGATTTGTCCCAGTCCTGAGGCAGTTTCAGTGCAGAGAGGAATAAATCGAGACGAGTCACTTCTGGAGACGCTGCACAGGGAAGGGCGTTCTCTCCAGACTGGGCGGCACCGAAACTCTCCAGTGAGTCACCCGCAGGCCGCTCGTTTGGTTTTGTCCAGAGCAGGACTCGCAGTACAAGTCCGGGGCCCAACAGTCTCCTCATAACAATACGAAGTAATTCTGCGCCGGCACAAGCGGCTTCAGTCAGGCGCTAATTCGCTTCCACCTTGTACTTCCATTCAGTCGGGGTCCAAGACCCAATGCCCCAGAGGAGCTTCAGAGATTCCTCCAATCATCTTCCCCGGTAGCGCTTAGAAAGCCTCCACCGTCCTGGAGTGGAACCCCGGCAGCCCCAAGGCTTCCCGGCAGCGCACAGGTTGGACTCGCGGGACTGAGCCGAGGAGTCTCTGCAGTATCTCGGCCATTCCGGGGAAGGCGCCCCCTTGAGGCTGCGGCCGAGGGATCACTTGCCACAGACAGACTCTCTTGCTGGGAACCAGTTCTCCCGTGCGGGCTCCGTCCGACCTCCTCTTGCGGCTCTCCCTCTCTCTGGCTGCGGGAGCGGCGGGGGCCTGGGGCTGCTCCGGGGGAAGGCCGGTGGATACGATGAGATGGTGGGCGCTGCGCAGGACCATGGCCAGTTGTAAGGAGCGGTGCAGCCGCATTCCCCCTCGCTGGGTCCGGTCGCGCAGCAGCTTCATGGCGGACAGGGAAGCGATGCGTTGGGCCTCGCGATGAACAGCCTCCTGGTGCGCGATCATCTGGTCTCGGCTCTGCATCTTGTGCTTCTTCCGCGCCTGCTTCTGTTATTGCACAGGCGAATGCAGCGGGGCAGGGTTATATAGCCTTCAGTGACGTCAGGAGAGGAACTGGGTAGGGGCGTGGCGACGATTAAAGGGACACTGTCAGGATGAAGAGTTGTTAGAAAGATTGAGGGGAAAGTAACTGCAAACTCCCCTTTCCCTTAGGCGTGTAACACCCTGAGCCTCGGGGGACACTGCTGGAATTACTGCAACATCTGGGCGCGCCTTCCTCCTACCGCTACTCCATGACTTGTCGGACACAGACCCACATGAGGTTCCACTGCTTCTCTGAGCGACGGTCTACAAAAACAAGGGGTTAATCGCCACTGTATAGTCACCGCCTATCAACTCACGCCCGCCCCTTCCTCGCACGGATCCCGTGACTATATATGGTGCGCGTGACGTCAGCAGAGGGAATTCGGAGCCCAGAAAGCCCCAGGGTTTCCTATGCCCAAATATGGCAGAACAGCTCTGAGGGCTCCAATGTCTCTATAGATCTCTGCAACCCCTGGAACTATAGCAGGGTGACACCCCAATGTTTCTATATATCTGTAACCTTGTTATGAGCTAAGGGGCCCAGTCTGAAGGCCAGTTAGGGGGAGATTTGGGGTGAGTGCTTATTTGTGCCCTGGGTACCCCTGGAACTATAGCAGGGGGACACCCCAATGTTTCTATATATCTGTAACCTTGTTATGAGCTAAGGGGGCCCAGTCTGAAGGCCAGTTAGGGGGAGATTTGGGGTGAGTGATTATTTGTACCCTGGGTACCCCTGGAACTATAGCAGGGTGACACCCCAATGTTTCTATATATCTGTAACCTTGTTATGAGCTAAGGGGGCCCAGCCTGAAGGTCAGTTAGGGGGAGATTTGGGGTGAGTGCTTATTTGTGCCCTGGGTACACCTGGAACTATATCAGGGTGACTGTTACCCCAATGTTTCTATATATCTGTAACCTTGTTATGAGCTAAGGGGGCCCAGTCTGAAGGTCAGTTAGGGGGAGATTTGGGGTGAGTGCTTATTTGTGCCCTGGGTACACCTGGAACTATAGCAGGGTGACACCCCAATGTTTCTCAGTAACCTTATGAGCTAAGGGGGGGGCTGTTAGAGTGAGTGCTGGGGGCCCAGGCTGACAGATGGATGTCGGGGCAGAAGGAGGGAATGGATATAATATAATAAATCTCTGACAGATTATAGAGAAGAATGACAAAGCCAGTAATTATTTCTAGTTTTACTTCCCTTTCTCAGCCTCCCACACACAGTCTGCTTCCTCCCCCTCTAACCACATTCTAATCCCCCCTCCTCAGTATGTGTAAGAGACTCCTTCCCTGCCTGGGACATTCCCCGGGTGCAGAAGTGCGTGGGTGTGAGGAAGCTGAAGGCGCAGGGGGAGGAAGGATTGGATTCCGGCTGCCGCCACCCACGCTGCTGTATCAGGCTCAGCCATATATTCATTAGCCAGTACCGGAAATAACGAGGTCTTTGTAAACAAATCACTTTTGATGCCCCATTAGGATTAAGTGTGTGTTTTTATTTATACAGCGCTACTTCTGTACCAGCACTTTAGATCTGAACAGCACATTCACAGAACAAATACAATAATCCATGCAAATAAGTATAAAAAATATATAAATAAATACACAGTACAGATACATTGTAGCTTTGTGTCAAGGAGACAAGAGGATGGAGGTGCCTGCCCTGTAGAGCTTACAATCTAAATGAGCACCGTCTTCCCCCAGCATGTAACCAATAAATACTTGCACCCACCTTTCTTTCTTTCAAACCATAAATAATGATTATTCAAAGGACAGAATATTATAAATCTGCATCTATTCTGACTTCTGTATTCACATTTATATAGTGTTGCACTTGGTGGAGCACAGGCTGCTCTTTCTCACTACTTTCCACTATAACAGGATCTATTATCCATAACTCATTCATGGGGTCCCGTTACCCAACTTCACTAGGGGTCCTTCTAGCAGGCACCCTCTCTGGCAGTGGAATCACTTCATAGGCTTTTTAGCAAGGGATGGCGTATAGAGACACTGAAAATAGCTTTTAGCATAAAGTTGATCCAGTGACTGGTCTGATTGCCATCTTGGAGTCAGGAAGGAATCTTTCCTCCTCTGAGGGAAATTGGAGAGGCTTCAGTAGAGGTTTTTTCTTTCTTTTAGACCAAAAGTTTGGACTTGATGGATGTGAGTTTTTGTTTCATCCTGTTACCATGAGTGCTTCCTGCTGACTCAAGCGATTCCTTGCTAGGAGGATTACATAGGGGTTGTCCAAGGCCCCTACCAAACCCAACAGACTTTATCACCATCACTTACTCCTCTTCTCTGGTTATAGCAGAAGAACTACCTCCCACCCATGGTGATCTTTGGTCCTAGTACAAGACACCCCAGTGTGATACCATCCCAGGTGCAGACTTGAAGGGGCCCATCCAGCAACTGGGGACATCTGGCTTTGAAATGCACCCAGTACTCCAGGACCTCTGCCCCGCACTTGGCACAGAAGGGGACTATGGCCACCGTAGACCAAACTATTCCTTCTCCCCAAAGGTTCCAGTCCACACATTCCTGTTCCTTCCTTATCATCAGGGCTGATCCTATCAAATGTGGGGCCTAATTGGGACCATGTTGGCGGGGCCCCTAGACAAAGTGTTGCTGGCTACTGACACACCAAGTATTTAGGAAAATAAGGGCATACAGGCACAAAATAGAAAGGAAAGGGGCAGACAAGGTAAGAGAGTGAGAGGGATGAAATAGGGGCACATAATAGAGGCACACGGGGTAAGAGAGAGAGGGAGGAAATAGGAGAGTGGACTGGGCCAATTAGTTTGGGGCAGGCTGGGCCGATTCAGCTTGGGAGCAGGCTTGGTTGGATTGGGGGCAGGCAGGGCCTATCAAGGTTGGAGGAAAGCTGGGCCTATGGGGGCAGGCTAGACCTATGGAGTTGGGGGATAGGCTGGCTTATCAGAGTTGAGGGTGGGCTGGACCTATGGATTTGGGGATGGGCTGGACTCTCAAAGTTGGGGGCAGGCCAGGCAGCATCATGTGCTGAGGGAAATATTATCTGTGCTGCCCTGTCGTGCGGGGCCCCCAGAGGTGTGGGGCCCAATTGGTCCAATAGGCCTAAGGCCGGCCCTGCTTATCATGATCCTTGAATGTTCAAGCCAGAGTACCATCAGCATCAGGCCTGGACTGGCAATTTGTGGGTTCTGGCAAATGCCAGAGGGGCTGCTGTAAATGGCCATAGACAGTTACTATTTATTGGGCCGGTGGGAGGCTTTTTTGGGCCTCTGTTTTAGCTATTTGGGCCTCTTTGTACCTAAAATGCCAGCGCCTAATTTTATTTTCAGTTCAGACCTGATCAGCATCAACCAAATGGTGGTCCCCTATTATCCTGCTGCATGGAAACATTTTTAAACCATGCCCACTTTTTGGCCACACCCCTATATTCCACACCCATTTTACTAACCCACCACCCAGACATGCCAGTATAATTACTTTAGAAAATGGATAATGAGCTTATTGCATAATTAACATAATTAATCCCAGATGTACCAATATAAGTAAATTGGATAATGGTGCTTTTATTAAAGAGGGTTGTTCACCTTTGAGTTAACTGTTAGTATGATGTAGAGAGGGATATCCTGAGACAATTTGCAGTTGGTTTTCATGTTTTATCATTTGTGTTTTTTTAGTTATTTAGCTTTTTATTCAGCAGCTCTCTGGTTTACAATTTCAGCAGTCTGGTTGCTAGGGTCCAAATAGAGGTCTGAATAGAAAGATGAATAACAAAAAGTAGCAATAGCTGTAGCCTTACAGAGCACTGGTTTTGTAGATGGGGTCAGTGACCCCTAACTGAAACTGGAAAGAGTTAGAAGAAGGCACATATCAAGAACAATAAAAACAAATAAATAATGAAGATAAATTGAATAGTTGCTTAGAATTGTTTGTTCTATAATTACTACAGAAAATTGTTAATTAGCCTAGTAACCCCAGCTGTGCCAATATAATCACTGTAGAAATGGCCGATGAGCACTCCATTAACTCCGGAGATGCCAGTACCATTACTGGAAAATACACAATAAGCACTCCATTTAACACCAGACGAGTTACTAACATCAGTGGATAGATTGAAAGCATTACCTGCACTTCAGTAGCAGAATAATAGCAGAAGTAAAAAATGTCTTCCTTTCCAGCTTGGTGCACTCTCTGCCTGGTTAATTGCCTGTGGAAAATAAAATCCAAGATGGCTGTGCATTCCACAGTGGAACACATGGCTATCTTTGATTTTCTGCAAAGAGCAAATGGAGAGTCCACGTGGCTGGGGTGACGAGGGCAGCGGCAGGATAGGGGGTGTGTGTAAGAGGGAGGGAGGTGGGGGGAAAATTTAATAAATAAAAATGAAAAGACTTGGACGTACAGTGAGCCCTCGTCAGATGCCCCTTTTGCCCATTTAGTAAAGCAGCCCTGGCGGTGATGTGCACTTGTGGGACAAACCTCTGATGCATTGTCATCAAGCCAAACTTGTTCTGGTTTTTTAGGTACAGACACAGGGCAATGCTCAGCTGAGCAAGAACCACACAACCCAGACCCATGTCCACTCACTACTCTTCATTTACTGGCATACCTCCCAAAATTTTAGAAACAAAAAGAGGGACAAAAAATGTGCTGCGCATAGCACAGTACAGCAGAATTTTTTTGACCACGCCCATTTTTGTGGTCACACCCCCTAATTCCTTTGTGAAAGTTTCGGCTGAATATGGAACCAAATCCTAATTTGTCTATGGTGGATTTCCTTTTGGAAAGGAAGGGGAAAACATTTTTTACTTCCATGTTTTGTGACAAAAAGTCACACATTTTCCCTTCCCGTCCCTAATTTGCATATGCAAATTAGGATTCAGTTCGGCCGAATCCTGTTGAAAAGGCCGAGGCCTGGCCGAATCCTGGATTTGGTGTATCCCTAGTTTGAATATATTTCTGTGTTTTTACAGTTGTAACAGTTTTGGTAATGTATTCCTCATCTTTCTATTCAGGCTTCTCCTATTCATATTCCAGTCTCTTATTCAAATCAATGCATGGTTGCTAGGGGAATTTGGACCCTAGCAACCAGATGGCTAAAATTGCAAACTGGAGAGCTGCTGAATAAAAAGCTATGTAACTAAAAAACCGCAAATAATAAAATATGAAAACCAATTACAAATTGTCTCAAAATATCCCTCTGTACATCATACTAACAGTTATCTCAAAGGTGAATGACCCCTTTAAATAATACCCCCAGACCTATGGGGATACATTCCCCCTCAGGGCACAGAGTGATTAACCCCCTTGAATACCAACAGCTAAAGGCAGAAAAATAGCACCAATAAAATACAACTAATTTTGTATCTTTATACTCTCACTGATTTAAAGCAGATAAGAATTTCATTGCTTTCCTTATTAGAAACCAGTAGTGCGCCCCTAGCGGAACTCCAGACAAACTGCACTGTTTCCGGGGGACTGGGCAACCGTAGCGCAGCTCCAGTCACATGACCCAGAAAGGGGCACGAGATCACGTGGCAATAAAAGACAAAACACTACAAGTTCCGTGATGCTTTGCCTGCTGGACCGGAAATACGTCGGTGTAGAAGCGGAAACAGGCGAAAAAGTGACTGGAAGAGAGTTGTCGGTAGGGGAGAGTTTAGAGTGTAGTGGAGAGGGCGAGCCTGGGGGTCGGAGTGACAGCAAAGCGTTGCTAGGAGACATTAATTGCTTATTATTAGGGGAACAAGATCTATAGGAAACAGGGAGCAGGAATGAGATGCACGTGTCTATATAAACTGAGACTATAGACTGGGGAGCGAGAGACAGAGCTAGAGATGGCACAGACCGGCTGCAGCCTCCCTCTCTGAGCTTCAATTCAGCTTCTACTGAGGGACACTGAGTGCACAGTGTGGCCATTATGTAACTACAACTCACACACAGCATTGTGTAACTACAACTCACACACACAGCATTGTGTAAATACAACTCACACACACAGCATTGTGTAACTACAACTCACACACACACAGCATTGTGTAACTACAACTCACACACACAGCATTGTGTAACTACAACTCACACACAGCATTGTATAGACATTGTATAGACATAGAAGGGGGGAAAAGAAGCCAAAAGAGAAAGAAAAGCCAACATGTCTCTGGACGATCCATTCTCAGTGGTGAGAGGGTGAGTATCCGCTTATTATTCCATCACATGGGCAGTGCCAGGCTGCAGATCTCCTGTGCCCGGGGTGGGGTTACCATAGAGATGGAAGAGCTGGGAACTGCCAGGAGGTGCTCAAGAGTATAAAGGAATAAGTGGGGTCCCATTTATACAGGAAACAGATCATGTCACTGTTGGGGGGCATTGGGAGGTATAGGGGGCCCACAGGTTAGGGGGTATGGGGGGCCCAGGGCAGCACTAGGAGGTAAAGTGGGCCTTTGGGGCACTAGGAGATATTGGGGGGCCACTCGGAGGTATAAGGGGGGCACTAGGAGATATAATGGGCCTTAAGGGCACTGGGAGGTTTGGGGGACCCAAAGGTGGATGACTGATAACAGTTGCAATATATTTTGTAACTTATTCCCAATGAAATGATTTAGTTCTGGGGGCAAGCTATTCCCCTACATTGTCATTCCCAAAGCTCTTACTATCCGCAGCCTGTAACGAAGCCCCGCCCTACAAGGATGTCAAACAGACCTGACGGACGGACTGACTGACTGACTTCCCTGCCCTAGAAAGTAAACACAGGTCAGGCTTGCTGGCCCTGGGGATGTGACTTGTTTCCCAGACTCCCTATGTTAGTGCTGGAAGTGGGGCCCTGACTGCTTCCTCCAACCTGCCACCAGCCAACTGACCGCCCTAATTTATAAAGGGGAAGTTCATGATAAAACCAAACCAGACCTTTCCTGCCACTCGTCCCACCTCGTTCCTCAGGTAGTCTTCTCCTTGTCCTGTACAGACTTTCTCTCCCCACAGAGAGGTACAGAAGGCTCTGAACACCAGCCGGGGTTTGTACCAGCGATGGAGTGAACTCCTCCAAGAAAGCCAAGTTTCCAGTGCTGAAGAGTTCGACTGGACAACGAACGAGTTGCGGAATTCCTTGCGCAGCATTGAATGGGACCTGGAGGATCTGGAAGAAACCATCAGTATCCTACTTGGGTTGGACACCGCACTCTCCCTTTCTTTGCTGATTGTTTTGGTTCTGCTTCTTCTGGACCTGGGTTATGGCTACGCCTGTACTGTTCTGCTACACTTTTTGTCCTTGCACCCCATTACTCCGTGCTAACTACTCGTGTAACCCTGACATAGCTCAGGAGGCACCCAGTTATTACCAGGCATATTTTATAAGAGGCATTGAGGTGGACCATCTAAAATAGTAGGATGATAGGATAAACCCATGGGATAAAGAAGGGCCTTGAGTACATGCCAGTAGGTTTAAGTTACCCTTGTGCTGCATAGCCTTTCTGCTATGGATGGGCGAATTTTTTCGCCTCGTTTCGCCGAAAAAATGACGCCCATAGACTTGTATGGCGGCGTGCGTCAAAACACCGCACGACAAATTTTTTTTGACACCTATAGATTTTAATGGGCGTCTGCGACATTTCGCCGGCGGCGAATTTTTGGCGAAGCGAAACGGGTCAAATTCGCCCATCCCTACTTTCTGCAAGTCCTCTACTCCAGCCCACATATTTTCCTTTACTCCCATATTGGGCATTGTGGAATCAAACCCACGAAAATTCAAGATCACAGGGGCGGAGCTCAGCGAGAGGCGGGGTTTTGTGGAGCAGACGCGGAATTCTGTAACGGTAAATGAAATCCTATTGCTCCATATCTCCCTGCACTTGTGGTTGTATCATTGTGCCCCTTCTAAGTCTTAATAATGCGTTGCTTTATTTGTTGTCTAGGAGATGAGAGATCACATCTCCAGCCCGAGATCTGTGGCTTTCACTGAGCGAAAAAACAGAGAGGTAAAAAAAAAAAATCTACCACGACATATAGTTACAGCATTGAAAATGTCATTAATCTGGCTTGTATAGTGACAGGCAGGACTTGTGATCATAGCCGGTGAGGCTGACACCCTTACAGTAAAGCAATATGAAAGTGGGACAATTCAGGAACCAAGTGTAAGACATGAGGACAGTGATGCCTTGCGACAAAGTTGGGAGACAGTCCCAGAGAGGAGGCTTTAAGTTCAGCAGAGACGGCACCTCCCCCAAGAGCAGAATGATTCCAACAACAGTCACTGAATGAAATGCGTAAACTGATCTGCTAGTTCCCATTGCTCCCCCTGCACTGTACATGTATCTCCCTCTTTAGGTGCTACTTGGTGCTGCCCAACAGCCCAGAACTGATCGATTTTCACGCCTGGATGAAGAAATCATATCTGGGAACTCTCGCTACATGGAGGAGCAACAAGCACAGCAGCAGGTAGAGACAGAGTCTATATTGCACTGGTTACACAAGCACTTTAGAATTGTACAGCAGCAAAGGAATTGCCTTTGCAACAGCCCTGCCTTGCTTTATGGCAGGGATTTTACATGCACTGCTGCCTGGGTAGAGCGTTATCTGATTTACCTAGTGTTCTATTCCTGTTCCTGCAGCTGATTATTGATGGGCAGGATGCGGAGCTGGAGATGGTGTCTGGGAGTATACGGGTTCTTAAAGACATGTCTTCCCGGATTGGTGATGAATTGGAGGAGCAGACTGTGTAAGTCTCTTATTACATATAATAATTATATTAGAAATGCCAGTGCTTGTATTGTGTGTTCCTTGGCTTCTGGGAAGGTCGCTTTGCAGTTTCAGCCTTGCTGGATCTTCCGTAGCCCAAATAGCACAGTTAGCATAGCTGGTCCCCTGTACAATATGGCTGATGGTGCACTGACTACTTCGTAGCGATGGGAGTTGTAGTTCAGGAGTCGACTTGCCTAGTAGAGATGATGAAATACTTATTCCTGCTTCTGTTTACCCAGGATGCTCGACGACTTCACCCATGAAATGGATAACACCCGCACTCGAGTGGACTCCGTGTTCAAGAGAATGGCCAAAGTCTCGCACATATCTAATGGTGAGCCCAGTGACCGAGAGGCTTTTGTACATTAAAGTGACATTTGCTCCATACTGTTCTCTCTACTACTGGTCCTGACTCCATTTCCCACAATGACTTTTTTTAAGCTTCTGTGAGTGTTTGTTAAGGTAACACCAACTCCAAAAAATCAAAGTTTATCTACTGTGTATCCTGTGCTTGAATGGCTGCCCCCATGGCTACACAGCAGCTTGTTTATATAAACTATAGTAGTACTTATCTGTTATCTACTGTGTATCCTGTGCTTGAATGGCTGCCCCCATGGCTCCACAGCAGCTTGTTTATATAAACTATAGTAGTACTTATATGTTATCTACTGTGTATCCTGTGCTTGAATGGCTGCCCCCCATTGCTACACAGCAGCTTCTTTATATAAACTATAGTAGTACTTATCTGTTATCTACTGTGTATCCTGTGCTTGAATGGCTACACAGCAGCTTGTTTATATAAACTATAGTAGTACTTATCTGTTATCTACTGTGTATCCTGTGCTTGAATGGCTGCCCCCATGGCTACACAGCAGCTTGTTTATATAAACTATAGTAGTACTTATCTGTTATCTACTGTGTATCCTGTGCTTGAATGGCTGCCCCATGGCTACACAGCAGCTTGTTTATATAAACTATAGTAGTACTTATCTACTGTGTATCCTGTGCTTGAATGGCTGCCCCATGGCTACACAGCAGCTTGTTTATATAAACTATAGTAGTACTTATCTGTTATCTACTGTGTATCCTGTGCTTGAATGGCTGCCCCCATGGTTACACAGCAGCTTGTTTATATAAACTATAGTAGTACTTATCTGTTATCTACTGTGTATCCTGTGCTTGAATGGCTGCCCCCATGGCTACACAGCAGCTTGTTTATATAAACTATAGTAGTACTTATCTGTTATCTACTGTGTATCCTGTGCTTGAATGGCTACACAGCAGCTTGTTTATATAAACTATAGTAAAGTTACTGAAGCAAACATGCCAGTTATACCAATGCAGGGCAACACTACATTATATTGTCATTAGTTTAAAACACTTGATTTTTTTGTTGTTACTGTTCTTTTAATAACAGCCCGTGCAAGGAAGGAAATCCTATCCAGTAGCTTCAACTGCATTGACACAGCGCCACCTAGGGACATTGCAGGCAGATTACAAGCTGGTTCTATAGAAAAAGCTTATAGTTTCTGTGATCAGACCAATAGGAAAAGACGTGCTAATGTCCCACCAGATGTTGCGAAGTCAGCAGCTAAACCGTTTCAAAAGTCAGAACCAACAGTGCAGAGAATGTGTGTGTGTAATGGATGATATTTTTGGGAGGTGCCCTTACGGTGTGTGTAAGAACATGGCTTCCTTGTATCATGAAACACTTTTTCTCCCCGCAGATCGCCGGCAGTGGTGCGTCATCATCACGCTGCTCCTCGCTCTTATTATTATTCTGGTTCTGATATTTGTGCCATGAAATGTGCGGCACCTCGAAGTCCAGAGCCCAGTTGTACCGGTGATTGTGGGAAGACTGCGCCATGTTCTGCTGCAGACAGCGCCACCCTGTGGATGATTTTAGGGACGTTGCACAAGTATAAGGTCAATTTGTTCTGTTTTTAGGCACAGGGGCCGGCGCACTGCAGCTTTTTTACCTGCCAAGCACAAGAGAAATAAAATATTTTGTATCTGTCACTTTCAAGTGTCTGCATCTTTTTGGAGGGGGGCTTTAAAGGAGACATATAGGATAAATGAAAAAAAAAAACCCTAATTTTGTAGGCAATTTTAAGTAATATATGGTGTTGCTTTTACATGGTGCTAAAAATTAATATTCTCTTTAAAAATAGCCTCTTTATTGGAGCTCCCTATAGATGTTCTCTGGTCCCTGTCTGTGTTTCACATGATGGGTGGGCGTGTCCCTGCCAGAAGCACAATAGGAGGGGGACAGCCAATCACAGCCCTGCAGACACACAAGACAGGCTTCAGTTCCCTATCAGGTCCTGCTAGCTGCTGATTGGTTTCTGTCCTACAGTGCAGTGAGCTGAGTGCTGCCGGCAGTGCCGGGCCAACCCGGGCAGGTACCCCAGACAGCCTGGCCCGGTAACGCGCCCAATACCCGAGTGCGCAAAGAAAATACGAGTGCCCACGTGCGAAAAAATACAAGTGCGCATGCGCACTTCCGGTTTTTCGCGCATACGCCGGCCAGAACAGGGACCGGACTAGGGGGATAGCAGAGGCAGAGAAGGTGCGTACCTGGCGCCCCTCCAGCTTTGCGCCCTAGGCACGTGCCTTCTCTGCCAAATCCTAGTTCCGGCCCTGGCTGCCGGCTCCCCTGCACATCCTTTAAAGGGTTATCACACCTGCCATGAAACTAGGGCCATATTGCACCAATCCTCCTGGGTGGTTTACTTATCCTTTAATAACGGGGGGAAGCATTTCCATTTTCTGTTTTTATATTTCTTCTTATGCCCCTCATCCCTCCTGGACACACAAAAACTCAAGGATAGTCATTTTTGTTAAAAATTTTATTAATCTTTGCCTTTCTGATCCTTATCTGATAATGTGCAATTGCTCCGGCCTGACAGTTAGGGGAACACACAGCGATATCTTGGCACTTAAAGAGCAGAAGAGAAGGGGGAGGGGAAACAGCATTAAGCCACACCCACTGGACAGGAGAAGTGGGTGGGATATTGAAAGAACCATTGAGATTGGCTGCTGAGAGTGTGCGCTATCAGTATCAGGTTTAGTAGAAGAAAACTTTTTATATTTATCCTTTAATTCCTACGGTTATAAACGGGGGGGGTGAGAGATGATTATGGTTAGTGTGCGGCAGTCCCACTATTCTCTTCCTATACTCATGTCTGTAATGACCTGAAGAAGGTGCCCAATATTCCAACCACTTGGGCAAGGCCTGATGAGTGTTGGGCGGGGGAAGGGTTCCATCTCTCGTACTCATCACTCACGCCCCTTAAAGGATAAGTAAACCTTTAAAATAAGTGAATGTAAAATTGATGAGGGGGCTATTCTAAGCACTTTTGTCATTTACATTCATTATTTATTTTCTTTTAATTCCAAGATATTAAGGGATACATGTGCTGTTAGTATGAATGAATTTTGTTACAACAGCGCCACCTGCTGGTCAGTTTCCCACCAGTCTGACCAGCAAGTAGTCAAGGAAGTTGTCAGGAGAAAGAAAGAGGCTGCTCTGATGTTCTTCTGCTTAGGAAAGATGTGAGAAAGGTTTTTAATTTAACATCAGAGCAGCCTCTTTCTTTCTCCTGACAACTTCCTTGACTACTTGGTGGTCAGACTGGTGGGAAACTGACCAGCAGGTGGCGCTGTTGTAACAAAATTCATTCATATTAACAGTACATGTATCCCTTAATATCTGGGAATAAAAATAAAATAAACAATGAATGTAAATTACAAAAGTACTTAGAATAGAACCCTCATCAATTTTACATGCACTTATTTTAAAGGATTACTTATCCTTTAAAACCTACATAATCCATTATTACACACAGACCAGTACAATTCTTCTGCCTTAGCACAGAATAAATCCCAATATATACAGGCGGCTGGGGGTTAGTTAGTGCCCTGCCCCCTGTGGGCGTATAATCCAGTATGAATTGACCAATCAGAATCAAGATTTCCTACAGATTATGACTTTTCTATAGAAAAGAAGGAAGGGGAAATATTGGGCCGGGGAGAAAAAGATCTCCAAGGTGCTCAGTCAAAAAGCTAGCGATTAGTCCTGTCGCATTCCGACACTTGCAAAGCTAAAGCTACAAATACCAGCACCCCCCAAAGAGCCTGTTGGGGGGCAGTGAAGCTCAGAGGCACAGGGAGAGAGGAGGGTTCAGGCTCATTCACTACGCAGCAGACGGACAGACAGACAAGCCTGGGATCTCCGCAGACACAATTATACAGACATACCTAGTGCAATCTTGTTCATAGTAAAGATTAGTCGCTAAAAACAAGCAGAGACCCCACTACACATATATGATACACGCAACAAGCAACGACAAAATGAAACAACTGCACTGCTGCTTCTCCCCCAGCAGACGCCAGTTACAAAGCTGCACTGAGCATGTGCAATAGAGAGCGAGGCCTACAGCAAGCGTCCTACCCATATCCCAACACTAGTGCACCCTAACAAGGCAGTTTTGGGGGCCATTTACTTACAGTGGTTCTACGGTCTCATATTGTCCCTTGACCAGTCACTTATATATGTCGGCCCCTGCACTGCCCCGGGCCCCACTGTGTTTTGGGGGTTCTACATACAGGAGACACTGAACCTTTCTTCTTTCATCCATTTCTTGCATTTACATCATAAATATTTTGTATAAAAGAAACAAAATCCCAAATATACAGGCGACTCCCGTATCTTAGTGTATCCACCACATACAGGATCCATGTGCTCGGGGGAGGGGGGTAACAGGGACACTACGGGAGGAATCCTAAAGGATAAGTAAACCTTTAAAATAAGTGAATGTAAAATTGAGGAGAGTGATATTCTAAGCACTTTTTTCAATTACATTCATTATTTATTTTCTATTTATTCCAAGATATTAAGGGATACATGTACTGTTAATATGAATGAATTTTGTTACAACAGCGCCACCTGCTGGTCAGTTTCCCACCAGTCTGACCACCAAGTAGTCAAGGAAGTTGTCAGGAGAAAGAAAGAGGCTGCTCTGATGTTCTTCTGCTTAGGAAAAGAATTAGAAACTAGTGATGTCAAGCCGACCCGAAACCAGCGGGACCTGGGGGTCGGGCGGATTCTCTACCTTACACGATTTGCCGCGGGTGCTGGTTGAGCTCTTCTACTGCTCTCCCCGCCCACCATCGTCAAATGCCGGCTTTCGACTTCCCGGTTCGTGTTTAATAGACGCTGCACCTACTACCCCTTTTGTGACGTCATCGGCAGGGAGGGTCGGCGCAGGTTTCATGGCAAGTGCGGATGTGGGCCAAGGTCGGGGAAATCCCCGTTCCACATCGCTATTAGAAAACTCTCTCACATCTTTCTTAAAGGAACAGTAACACCAAAAAATGAAAGTGCTTTAAAGTAATGAAAATATCATGTACTGTTGCCCTGCACTGGTAAAACTGATGTGTTTGCTTCAGAAACACTACTATAGTTCATATAAACAAGCTGCTGTGGAGCAATGGCGGTAATTGAAAAACGGCTATATGGCACAGGTTAACTAATGGATAACAGATAACACCATTATACAGACAGAGCTTATCTGCTGTGTAACCTGAGCTTTTTCTCCTTTGAATGGCTGCCCCCATTGCTAAACAGCAGCTTATTTATATAAACAATAGTAGCGTTTCTTAAGCAAACACAGCAGTTTTACCAGTGCAGGGCAACACTGCATTATATTTTCAGTACTTTAAAACATTTATTTTTTGACGTCACTGTTCCTTTAAGCAGAAGAACATCAGCCTCTTTCTTTCTCCTGACAACTTCCTTGACTACTTGGTGGTCAGACTGGTGGGAAACTGACCAGCAGGTGGAGCTGTTGTAACACAATTCATTCATATTAACAGTACATGTATCCCTTAATATCTTGGAATTAAAACAAATAATGAAAATAAGTGCTTACAATAGCCCCCTCATCAATTTTACATTCACTTATTTTAAAGGTTTACTTATCGTGCCCATACATGTACAGATTTGGTTGGACAGTTCGCTCTGAATTGAGACCCCTGCAGCAACCCCAGAAGCTGAGTGGCGGGTGAGTGTAAATTGGACATCCCCACCCACAGTAACAACTGGACAGCACCCCAAATTCTGTCACCCTAGAATTAGGGATGCGGCCAAATCCCTGTATCCTTTGTGAAAGTTTCGGCCAAATACTGAACCGAATCCTAATTTGCATATGCAAATTAGAGACAGGAAAGGGAAAATAATGTTTTTGTTCCTTGTTATTTCCCTTCCCACACCTAATATACATATGCAAATTAAATTCGGATTCGGTTCAGCCACACACAAATATTCAGCCGAATCCGAATCCTGCTGAAAAAGGCCGAATCCTGGATTCAGTGCATCCCTACCTGGAATAAACACACTCACATACACAACACCCCTCCCCCCGGCCAACACTGTGACCCTGCATCAACCTGGAACTTACATGAGTGGGTCGTACCAACTGGCGGGTGGACTTGAAATGAAAAGGGACAAAGGGGGAGGGGTTATTAAAATAAAAGGGTCTCTCTGCTCCGGGCATCAGGAACCCAGGAGTTGGGTTATCAAAGGGCCAGTGATATCGAGTATCTACCTCAACTGCACTAAAAAAACGATGCTGAGAATCTATATACAGTTCAGTCCTAATGAGCGGTATGGAGTATCTCCAGATTTGTACAAGCATGCCGCGCTGTATTACGATGCCGAGTATCTCTATACACTGAAAATGATCGCGCTGGGTTATATAATGACACTGCGTATAACTGTATACTGGTAATGGACACGTGGGCGCTGTATAATGATACGGAGTACCTCATGCAGCAGTGTATAGTGATACTGTGTCCCACCATCGTGCAGCAGCGTACAAGTGAGCACTTCCACAGATGATAGCCCATCTCCTGAGTGCCTTATTGTCCTCCTCCTTTTGGAAAGGGGGCTGGGAATATCTACATAGCAAGGAAGTGGAGTCACGGCATCCCCTCCCCCGGCTCTCCATCGTATCCCGTCCCGTGCTCCACGGGAGCTGCACCCCCCATCAGCTCAGTCTCCATCTTGCCCGTGTCATTGATGAAGGAGGTGTAGGCGTCTCCCTCGGCCATGAGGAGTTTGAGTTTGGGGATCCAGCTCTTGCGCACCACGCGCCGCGCGTTCGTACACATGTCGGCTGCAATGGCGTTCATCTCGCTCTCTTTGAAGTTCGGGGCAAAATTCTGACAGTAAACTGTAGGAAGGAAGAGAGTAAGAAACCATAAGGGTTTGTCCTTTATCTGCAGCCAATTAACCCTTTCCCCACATGTAAAATATCTCCCCATAGAGACCTGGCCCTTGGCCTGCAATTGTCGCCTAAACATGGGGCAGCCCTTGTTCTCAGGTACCAATCACAGGCCAAGAACTATAAACTGGTGTGTCAGCCACTGCCCCACCCCACGCCCGCCATGCAGCAGCCAATCAAGAGCAAGGTTATTGAGTCTCACATTTAACAGCGTGTAGCACTCGGCTGTCCAGTGGTTTCCTGCTGGGGTCGTTGGTTGATGAGCGGATTCCAGTCCCACAGCTGTTGGCTAAAGTGTTTCTAAATGAGGAGACATGAATATTAAGCAACAGGTCTGGCAACTTCCACCTTCTTACTCAGCATCTCCCTCAGCCACAACTCTAACATCCTCCTTGCGCTCCATCATAGAGCTACGCCCTGAAAAGTCACACGCTCACCTGTCGAAGAAGGAGGCCAGCAGCCTGCGAAGAAGAACCTTATGTCGTGTTCCAGCACTGATGTGACAGTTCATCAGCTGAGCCCGTGTTATAAACACATTGGTACCTACAGCCCAAATACACAGAAAACATGCTGAGACCATAGTGCAGGGTGATACAGTGACACAGACAGGAGGGAACTATGGGACATGAGTCTGTCCCTCCCACTGCAGGGTGATACAGTGACACAGACAGGAGGGAACTATGGGACATGAGTCTGTCCCTCCCACTGCAGGGTGATACAGTGACACAGACAGGAGGGAACTATGGGACATGAGTCTGTCCCTCCCACTGCAGGGTGATACAGTGACACAGACAGGAGGGAACTATGGGACATGAGTCTGTCCCTCCCACTGCAGGGTGATACAGTGACACAGACAGGAGGGAACTATGGGACATGAGTCTGTCCCTCCCACTGCAGGGTGATACAGTGACACAGACAGGAGGGAACTATGGGACACGAGTCTGTCCCTCCCACTGCAGGGTGATACAGTGACACAGACAGGAGGGAACTATGGGACACAAGTCTGTCCCTCCCACTGCAGGGTGATACAGTGACACAGACAGGAGGGAACTATGGGACACGAGTCTGTCCCTCCCACTGCAGGGTGATACAGTGACACAGACAGGAGGGAACTATGGGACACGAGTCTGTCCCTCCCACTGCAGGGTGATACAGTGACACAGACAGGAGGGAACTATGGGACACGAGTCTGTCCCTCCCACTGCAGGGTGATACAGTGACACAGACAGGAGGGAACTATGGGACACGAGTCTGTCCCTCCCACTGCAGGGTGATACAGTGACACAGACAGGAGGGAACTATGGGACATGAGTCTGTCCCTCCCACTGCAGGGTGATACAGTGACACAGACAGGAGGGAACTATGGGACATGAGTCTGTCCCTCCCACTGCAGGGTGATACAGTGACACAGACAGGAGGGAACTATGGGACATGAGTCTGTCCCTCCCACTGCAGGGTGATACAGTGACACAGACAGGAGGGAACTATGGGACATGAGTCTGTCCCTCCCACTGCAGGGTGATACAGTGACACAGACAGGAGGGAACTATGGGACATGAGTCTGTCCCTCCCACTGCAGGGTGATACAGTGACACAGACAGGAGGGAACTATGGGACATGAGTCTGTCCCTCCCACTGCAGGGTGATACAGTGACACAGACAGGAGGGAACTATGGGACACGAGTCTGTCCCTCCCACTGCAGGGTGATACAGTGACACAGACAGGAGGGAACTATGGGACACGAGTCTGTCCCTCCCACTGCAGGGTGATACAGTGACACAGACAGGAGGGAACTATGGGACACGAGTCTGTCCCTCCCACTGCAGGGTGATACAGTGACACAGACAGGAGGGAACTATGGGACATGAGTCTGTCCCTCCCACTGCAGGGTGATACAATGACAGAAGGGAACTATGGGAGCACAGCAATACCTGTCACTAGCTCTATCTTCTCTGCTGGGTCTCCCTCCTCATATAATTTGGGGTGGCAGCGATTTCCAATCTGGCTGATGAGTTCTGCGGGGAGGGTGGCCAGATCCTGCCTGACACGCACACGGTTCCGGGAGTCTGAGAATACTGGATCAGGAAGAGCCTCAACCTTTTCAGCTGAAATGAAGTGAATGGCAGTCAGCTCAGGAAGGAGATACACATAGACACAGGGCTAGGTATTGAGTGATGGGCCTCCTGATACTCTTTGGGTGCTGCCTTTAGCTCAGGCCAACATTGCATAAAGGACACCCCATTACTGACCCAGAGACAAGTGAGGGAACTGCACAGGTCTCCAGCTTTGGAGTACTGGACACTTAACACTAATTATTTAAACAGATTAAAGGATAAGTAAATCTTTAAAATAAGTGAATGTAAAACTGATGAGGGGGCTATTCTAAGCACTTTTGTCATTTACATTCATTATTTATTTATATTTTATTCCCAAGATATTAAGGGATACATGTGCTGTTAATATGAATGAATTTTGTTACAACAGCGCCACCTGCTGGTCAGTTTCCCACCAGTCTGACCAGCAAGTAGTCAAGGAAGTTGTCAGGAGAAAGAAACTGCTCTGATGTTATTTTTCTGAACATCAGCCTATTTCTTTCTCCTGACAACGTCCTTGACTACTTGCTGGTCAGACTGGTGGGAAACTGACCAGCAGGTGGCGCTGTTGTAACAAAATTCATTCATATTAACAGTACATGTATCCCTTAATATCTTGGAATTAAAACAAATAATGAATGTAAATTACAAAAGTGATTAGAATTGCACCCTCATCAATTTTACATTCATTTATTTTAAAGGTCTACTCATCTTAAAGGGAAGGTGACTTTATTACATTAGTGACAGAATACAGTGGTACCAGTATCCCACACAAATTCTCACCAGTCTGATTGACATTCATCATGCTGTACATAGTGTACATGTTACATATCTGCCTGTACTGCTCCTCTGTTCCTTCTTCTCCTACTTCCTCCTCCTCATCTTCCTCATGATAGGATCCAGGGCTATCACTTGTGTAAGCGCTAGAGGTTCCTGGGCTTGTCCTTTCTGATCCAGCAGGAGCCACTTGCCCTGGTCCCACTGCTGCTCCTCCACCTTGTGAGAATCGGGCCACCTTCCTCCCTGCTCCACTGGCCTCCTTCGGCCCCCCTTCCCACAGTCTTTTGGCCACTGGAGTGCACTGTACGGCTTCTGACTCCTGGCACTCTGTCTTCACTTTGGGGGCTCGGCATGAGGAGGAAGAGGAGGAGAGAGCAGCCACTGCTGTTGCTGCTGCTGCCACTGTGGCTGCTGGACTTGGAGGCTCGGAGCTGGGGGTCTCCTCGGGGTGAAGACCTTGGGAGTCGCAGCTAGGGGAGCTGACTTTCAGGAAGAACTCGGTGCCCTTCTCCATGATCTCCTGGATCTGAAGGAAGCCGGCCGTATACATAAGGAGGAACTGGTCTCCCACATTCATGCTGAGTCGGCCCGTGTAGCAGAAGCTCAGGATTTGCTGGAAGGACTGAGGCTGGACAGATCCAGGCAGCTCCACCACTGCATTTTTACTGTTGTGGAAAATGTCTCTAAAGTAGGAGCTGCTGGCGGCCAGGACCGCCCGGTGGGCTTTGAACTGATGTCCTCGAACTACAACCGAAACATCACAGTAGAGGCCCTGGAGACGCTGCTCATTCAGACACTCCAGAATGCTGTTCCCAAAGTTGGGGATCTCCATCTGCAGAGTCTGAGACATGATGACGGGGAGCCGGGAAGCAACACAGAGAAGGAGGCTGAGGACAGCGGGGAGGGTGCAGAGGCTGCGGAGAGAAGGAGACACAATGTATTCTGGTTAGTGCATTCCAACCAACATACATGTATTCTACATACAACCCACATACCTAATGTTTAAAATAAGTGAATGTAAAATTGATGAGGGGGCCATTCTAATAAATTTTGTAATTTACATGTATTGTTTATTTTGTTTTTATTCCAAGATATTAAGGGATACATGTGCTGTTAATATGAATGAATTGTGTTACAACAGCGCCACCTGCTGGTCAGTTTCCCACCAGTCTGACCACCAAGTAGTCAAGGAAGTTGTCAGGAGAAAGAAAGAGGCTGCTCTGATGTTCTTCTGCTTATTTTACATTCACTTATTTTAAAGGTTTACTTATCCTATAAGAAGGAACTTCTAAGGTGGGTGGCAGACCTAAAACAGAGAAGAGCCACATTTGCTCTGGGTTTACAGAACCCCCCGCTGATGAGAAAGAGGGGAGAGCCCCCATATGCATCAGCTTTCAGCCTTCTCTGACTGCCCCTATCCACAGATGTCTACACAGTCCTACAGGCAGTATCCAATCAGTGACTCGGGGGAGGGTCACATGGGACATAACTGTTGCTTTTGAATCTGAGCTGAATCCTGAGGATCAATTACAAACTCACTGAACAGTTATGTCCCATGTTGCCCCCCTTATAATCACTAACTCAGAGTTAGAGAGCTGAAAAGCAGGAAGTAGTGTTCTGGCTATTATGTTACACATCCACTCACTCCAGCCTTTATACATTACATTCTAATAACTATAGTAGATACATTGTTTATTTTGCACAGCCTATTTACCCAGTTTTTATTTTTACACTGAACTGTTCCTTTAATGAAAGCAATGTCTGACCCTTTGTGCAATCAGTTCTGACTTGAGAAACTTCGTAGAAGCCGGCTCTCCTCCAACGATTCCCACAATGCCATGCTTGTTCACAATCAGCTGCTTCGTTGTTTCGATAGCCGGAAGCAGCAGTGCAGAGAACACAGATTCAAATACATTTACACACAACTAAACCGAGGTGTGAGAACGAGGAATACATTTATATTGGGGATGTTGCTTAGAATCAGGTTTTTTGTCGCAGTTTTGGGGTGGAGTTCCCCTTTAAAGCAGGAAAGTAGCCGTCCAGAAATCAGTGAAATATTAAAGGTCGTCCCTCCCTGCACCTATTCTGGCTGCACCCGCTTCTCATTGTCCCACACATAATCCAGGGCATTGTATAGGGTAAGGGAGGGGCAGTTTCATGTACAGTTTAATTCAGTTTCTGCCAACTGCTCCCTCCCACACACTTACTCAATGTCACAAGGCAAAGCGGAGGGTGAAAGAGAAATCCTGCAACCCAGGGGCCACTTTGGCACAAGAGCTGACAGTCAGAATATAGATCCCAATCCAGGACCAATGAGAATATTTACTAATATAGGCTCTGGTCAGCAGTCTCTCCCCGTGTGGCTCCAGATTATTAGGGAGCCCGAGATCCCTAAAGCCAGAGTTACGGGGTGCACTTTCCCTTAAAGGAGTTGTTCACCTTTAAATTAATTAAATTGCAATTGGTTTTCATTTTTTATTATTTGTGGTTTTTGAGTTATTTAGTGTTTTATTCAGCAGCTCTCCAGTTTGCAATATCAGCAATCAGGTTGCTATGATCCAAATGACCCTAGCAACTAGTGATGAGCGGGTCGGGCGGGTTCAGACCTTGCACGATCCTTTCCAGGTCGCAGGCGGGTTAAGCTCTTCTTACTAGGGATGCGCCGAATCCACTATTTTGGATTCAGCTGAACCCCTGAATCCTTTACGAAAGATTCGGCTGAATAACGAACCAAATCCTAATTTGCATATGCAAATTAGTGGTGGGAAGGGGAAAACATTTTTGACTTCCTTGTTTTGTGACAAAAAGTCACGTGATTTTCCTCCCTGCCCCTAATTTGCATTTGCACATCACTTCTAGCAATTATGCATTAGTTTAAATAAGAGACTGGAATATGAATAGGAGAGGCCTGAATAGAAAGAGGAGGAATAAAAAGTAACAATAACAATAAATGTGTCGCCTTACAGAGCACTAGTTTACTAGTTGGGGTCAGTGAGCCCCAATTAAAGGCTGGAAGGAATCATAAGAAGAAGGCAAATCATTTGAAACCTATAAAAATGAAGACCAATTGAAAAGCTGTTTAGAATGATCCATTCTATAACAAACTAAAAGTTAAATTAAAGATGAACCACCCCTTTAAGAAAAGCTTTCACCTTAGAGGATACTGAGTGTTCAAATCTACAGACCCCCAGGATAGTGATGTGCGCAGGTTTCCCTGACCCGACCCTAACCCGCCATGCTACAACCTATTTTCATCATAATATACTTTTTTTAGTACTATGTGCCAATGGGTAATCATAAATAAAAAATTGCCATTTTATATAATAAGGGCTGCCCCCCTGGGATGATTGGATTCACTGTGCACACAAACAAACCATACATGTTAGGTCACATGAGTTCTATCTTTTGCTTCTATTCTTCTTCCTGTTACAGTTAGAGCTGCAGTATTTCTGGTCAGGTGATCTCTTCCTGTTACAGTTAGAGCTGCAGTATTTCTGGTCAGGTGATCTTTTCCTGTTACAGTTAGAGCTGCAGTATTTCTGGTCAGGTGATCTTTTCCTGTTACAGTTAGAGCTGCAGTATTTCTCGTCAGGTGATCTCTTCCTGTTACAGTTAGAGCTGCAGTATTTCTGGTCAGGTGATCTCTTCCTGTTACAGTTAGAGCTGCAGTATTTCTGGTCAGGTGATCTTTTCCTGTTACAGTTAGAGCTGCAGTATTTCTGGTCAGGTGATCTCTTCCTGTTACAGTTAGAGCTGCAGTATTTCTGGTCAGGTGATCTTTTCCTGTTACAGTTAGAGCTGCAGTATTTCTGGTCAGGTGATCTCTTCCTGTTCCGGTTAGAGCTGCAGTATTTCTGGTCAGTTGATCTCTTCCTGTTCCAGTTAGAGCTGCACTAATTCCGGTCAGGTGATCACTTCCTGTTCCAGCTAGAGCTGCAGTATTTCTGGTCAGGTGATCTCTTCCTGTTCCGTTAGAGCTGCAGTATTTCTGGTCAGGTGATCTGTTCCTGTTCCAGTTAGAGCTGCAGTATTTCTGGTCAGGGGATCTCTTCCTGTTACAGTTAGAGCTGCAGTATTTCTGGTCAGGTGATCTCTTCCTGTTACAGTTAGAGCTGCAGTATTTCTGGTCAGGTGATCTCTTCCTGTTCCGGTTAGAGCTGCAGTATTTCTGGTCAGGTGATCTCTTCCTGTTCCGGTTAGAGCTGCAGTATTTCTGGTCAAGTGATCTCTTCCTGTTCCGGTTAGAGTTGCAGTATTTCTGGTCAGGGGATCTCTTCCTGTTACAGTTAGAGCTGCAGTATTTCCGGTCAGGTGATCTCTTCCTGTTACAGTTAGAGCTGCAGTATTTCTGGTCAGGTGATCTCTTCCTGTTCAGGTTAGAGCTGCAGTACTTCTGGTCAGGTGATCTGTTCCTGTTCCAGTTAGAGCTGCACTAATTCCGGTCAGGTGATCTGTTCCTGTTCCAGTTAGAGCTGCACTAATTCCGGTCAGGTGATCTGTTCCTGTTCCAATTAGAGCTGCACTAATTCTGGTCAGGGGATCTCTTCCTGTTACAGTTAGAGCTGCAGTATTTCCGGTCAGGTGATCTCTTCCTGTTACAGTTAGAGCTGCAGTATTTCTGGTCAGGTGATCTCTTCCTGTTCAGGTTAGAGCTGCAGTATTTCTGGTCAGGTGATCTGTTCCTGTTCCAGTTAGAGCTGCACTAATTCCGGTCAGGTTATCTGTTCCTGTTCCAATTAGAGCTGCACTAATTCTGGTCAGGGGATCTCTTCCTGTTACAGTTAGAGCTGCAGTATTTCTGGTCAGGTGATCTCTTCCTGTTCAGGTTAGAGCTGCAGTATTTCTGGTCAGGTGATCTCTTCCTGTTACAGTTAGAGCTGCAGTATTTCTGGTCAGGTGATCTCTTCCTGTTACAGTTAGAGCTGCAGTATTTCTGGTCAGGTGATCTCTTCCTGTTCAGGTTACAGCTGCAGTACTTCTGGTCAGGTGATCTGTTCCTGTTCCAGTTAGAGCTGCACTGATTCCGGTCAGGTGATCTGTTCCTGTTCCAGTTAGAGCTGCACTAATTCCGGTCAGGTGATCTCTTCCTGTTCAGATTAGAGCTGCAGTATTTCTGGTCAGGTGATCTCTTCCTGTTACAGTTAGAGCTGCAGTATTTCTGGTCAGGGGATCTCTTCCTGTTACAGTTAGAGCTGCAGTATTTCCGGTAAGGTGATCTCTTCCTGTTACAGTTAGAGCTGCAGTATTTCCGATCAGGTGATCTCTTCCTGTTACAGTTAGAGCTGCAGTATTTCTGGTCAGGTGATCTCTTCCTGTTCAGGTTAGAGCTGCAGTACTTCTGGTCAGGTGATCTGTTCCTGTTCCAGTTAGAGCTGCACTAATTCCGGTCAGGTGATCTGTTCCTGTTCCAATTAGAGCTGCACTAATTCTGGTCAGGGGATCTCTTCCTGTTACAGTTAGAGCTGCAGTATTTCCGGTCAGGTGATCTCTTCCTGTTACAGTTAGAGCTGCAGTATTTCTGGTCAGGTGATCTCTTCCTGTTCAGGTTAGAGCTGCAGTATTTCTGGTCAGGTGATCTCTTCCTGTTACAGTTAGAGCTGCAGTATTTCCGGTCAGGTGATCTCTTCCTGTTACAGTTAGAGCTGCAGTATTTCCGGTCAGGTGATCTCTTCCTGTTACAGTTAGAGCTGCAGTATTTCTGGTCAGGTGATCTGTTCCTGTTCCAGTTAGAGCTGCACTAATTCCGGTCAGGTGATCTGTTCCTGTTCCAGTTAGAGCTGCAGTATTTCTGGTCAGGTAATCTCTGCTGTGACAGCACACAGAACTTTTACGAAATGGTGGTTCAAGGCAAGTGATGTAAACGGACAATATTTACTTGAATATTTACCAGTCTGGTAAGATTCTTTAATAAGCCACTTAATTTGACATAAACTGTTGCTTAAATACTTATTTTGGGGGTGCCTCCCTCACTAGCCTCTCTCTCACTTTGCTTCAATCCCCTCTTCTTTTAAGTGACTCTACCAACCCCATTTAGCAGTTTCTATCTATCTAAAGGAGGCCGCACAAAGATTTAAAGTGCCAATTTTGCACCTTCAGACCATGTTGGCAGCTTATCTGCCAGTGCCTACCCAACTAACATCTGCCTGAAAATTGGGCACTGATTTAACTGGTTTAAAAAAAAAATGTTGGGGCGACATCAGCTTGTTGCTTGGATCCATGCCCTGACTGTCTGCATTCCCATGAACCAATCATTTGGCCTGAGCAATTGGATCACCCTGATACTGATCTGCTCAAACAGGCTAAACGTTTACTGGCCTCTCCTACTGTCACCCTTACCAACCCCATATCTCCCACCCAGCCCCCATAGCACCCTCTCCATTCCTCCTGCCAGTCTCCGATTTACATTGGATTGTTTAAAACAGCTGACTTGGCCAGGTGATGCCCCCGATCAGTATATATAAAGGATCATTATCCAACAATGAGCAGTGTGGGGCTGAGTTATCCAACTGATTGGCACCCTGGGCCCACTGATCACATCCATGCAATCTGCCCACACACAAGCTGTGATTGCCAGTTCACGTGAAGCTTTAGTCTATCATTTCTCAGGCGATTCCTTCCTTTTCCAAAATGAATGGCCAGAGCCCAGTATCAGCAAACAGAGCGTGTTTATAGTATAGCAAACACTCCCACCATACTTTTTGCTCTGCTCCTCCCCCAAAGCACAAATCACAAACTTGCCACTGAGCTAAAGGTTCAGACCAGAGTGCAGGAGTCATACCGGACTCATATTTTTGGCTGAGCACCACAAATTTATATACAGGCACCTCACATTTACACACCTCATTCATATGCACCACACTACACATTCATGTATGCACCGCACATTTATATACAGGCACCACTCATTTACATATGCACACCTCATTTATATAGACACCACTCATGTATATGTACGTTATCTGCTTTAGCCTCAATGGTGTCTCCTGACGACTAAAAAGCCAGTTCAGCTGTAACCTATAGAATGTTACAGTCCAGCTTTTTTTATTTATTTGAATTCCTGTTCTGCCATTTCCCTGCTTGACACAATCTGGTTGTTAAGTGTGTTGTTCATCTTTGACTTTCTGTATGATGTAGAGAGGGATATTCTGAGACAATTTGCAATTGGTTTTCATTGATTATTTGTGGTTTTTGATTTATTTAGCTTTTTATTCAGCAGCTCTCCAGTTTGCAGTTTCAGCAGTCTGGTTGCTGTGGTCCAAATTCCCCTAGCAACCATGCACTGATTTGAATAAGAGACTGGAATAAGAATAGGAGAGGGACTGAATAGAAAGAAAGAATAATAAAAAAGTAGCAATAATTTTGTAGAACTAGCGAGCAATTGTTTTTTTTAAGATGGGGTCAGTGACTCTCATTTGAAAGCTGGAAAGAGTCAGAAGAAGGAGGCAAATAATTCAAAAACCATAAAAAAAACAATGAAGGTCAAATGCAAAGTTGCTTAGAAGTGGCCTTTCTATAACATACTAACAGTTAACTTAAACCAGTGGTTCATATTTATATTAATGGGGTTGTTCACCTTCCGAACTTTTTTCAATTCAGTTGTTTTTAGATTTTTCCCCAGAAATAAAGAATTTTTTCAATTACCTTCCATTATTTCGTTGTTACTGGTTTTCCAAAATCTAAGTGTAAAGTTGAATGTTGGTGTCTCTGGTGTTTGAGTCTGACAGCTCAGTAATTCAGGTGCAGACTCTGAACTTATACAATTTTACTACATTTAGTTGATCCATTTCTCAGCAGCATCTCTGGAGTATTAGTAACTATTGTATCAAGTCTAACAGCTGCCTGTAATGAAACCCAGGGATTCTGCTCAGCAGGGACAAAGAGAATAAATGGATCAACTAAATGTATCATTTTAAAACAGTTTACAGGGTCGATGACCCCCCCTCCCAGAGCTGCTTTAGAAGGTGAAAAATTACACTTTACACTTCAGTATTAGAAAAATGGTGACACATAGAAAATTATTGGAAAAAGTAGTTATTTCTGGTGATCTATCTGAAAACAACTAGTTGTTTGAAGGTGAACCACCCCTTTAACTTTTAGTATGTTATAGAAAAGCTAATTCTAAGCAACTTTTCAATTGATCGTCGTTTTTTTCTTTTTTAAAGAGTTATTTGCCTTCCCCTTCTAACTTGTTCCAGCTTTCAAATGGGAGTCACTGACCCCATCTAATAAAACAAATGCTCTGTAAGGCTACAAATGTATTATTATTGCTACTTTTTATTACTCATGTTTCTATTGAGGCCTCTCCTATTCATATTACAGTCTCGTATTCGAATCAATGCATGGTTGCTAGGGGAATTTGAACCCTAGTTACCAGATTGCTTAAATGCAAACTGGAGAGCTGCTGAATAAAAAGCTAAATAACTCAAAAACCATGATTAATAAAAAATGAAAACCAACTGCAAATGGTCTCAGAATATTCCTCTCTGCGTCATACAAACAGTTAATTTCAAAGGTGAAACACCCTTTTAAGGTCTGACATTCAAACTGCTGCCTGGTTGCTAGGGGAAATAGGATCTTAGCAACCACATTTAAAGTGCCACAGAACAGAAAGGGCAGCAGCAAAAAAGGTGACCAACAAACAAAGAGATGCAGTGAGGAATCTAAACAGTGGATTATATGAATCAAGTCCAAGCAATGTCCCTTAGCAATGGGAGGCCATAAGAAGCCATAAAGGGGCCCATCCAGCCCCCAGTCCTGTTGTCCCTCCTGCTAAACTTTCTAACTTCCCACTAATGAGACAAAGAGGGAAGAAGTAGATGAAAGTCCCAAGCAAGTGTCCCCGGTCATAGGCAGCGGATTCTGGGAGTTAAAGTCCAAAGGAAGGAAAAAGATCAGCTGAGGAGACAAAAGTTGTAGCGCCTTTAACAAGTGAGTGTGCATCACCAATATGGCGGCTCAAACACTTCATTCCCCTCCATAAAGAGACATAACCAACATACGTACCCCCAGGATCCGCCTCTCACCACGGTCCGCTCCCCCCGGTCACCGCTTCCGTTTCCGGTCCTCGGGTCTCAGCGGCTCCGGGACCAGCAGCGGCCATTCATCGCCAACTAGGGGAGAGCGAGCGAGCGCCGAATGCTCCGAGCCAGACAGTTGAAAAAGATAGGCAGGCGGCTCAATCGAGCGTGGAGGAGCCAGACTATGGGGGATGTGGGCAGCACAGGTAGTGGAGCGCCGCACCAACGAGCCAGACTATGGGGGCGGGGGAGCGACGAGAGATAGAGTAATAAAGCCAGCGCTAAAAGGAAATCGCCTCATAAACCCAGCGGTACCGGGTGCCTAGTAACGGAACCCACTGGGGGGCAACTATCGGGCGGAGCGAACGGGCTACAGCAATAGACAGGAACGATGCGCAGACAGACAGCCGCACTGTAACGCCCAGGCTTCTGATGGATATGCGATAGATCAGTGCAAGGTAGCGCCGATAAAAGCCACGGGTGTAACGAGCAGGGCGATGAAGCGGCCCCAGAGACACGAGCCAAGCTGCGGGGAGAGCCAAAGTATCGGGGAAAAGGAACAGACTGCATCCCCAGGGGAGATGAAGGATCGCCGAGCAACGGAGCAGACAGTGGCAAGAGATAGGCAGGCACCCTCAATCCATCCACGAAACACGGAGCAGACACTCAGGGGATAAGAACTGATCGCCGAGAATCCGAGACCCAGACAGAAAGAAAAGAGAGCACGCAGGGAGCGGACGAGGATGCAAACAAAGGCGCGAGCAATCGATTGCCGGGACAAAGAGTCAGACGCCACAAAAAGGGAATCGAGGATGTCAGAATCATCGCTCCAGACAGGAAGCGCATTCAAGAGCATCAAGGAAGAAAAGGCGATCATTGTAGTGGGATCCTTTCTTCTGCTTACAATAAATAATATGTATCTCATGCTTGAATGGCTGCCTCATACCTACACAGCAGCTTGTTTATATAAACTATAGTAGTACTTATCTGTTATCTACTGTGTATCCTGTGCTTGAATGGCTGCCCCCATGGCTACACAGCAGCTTGTTTATATAAACTATAGTAGTACTTATCTGTTATCTACTGTGTATCCTGTGCTTGAATGGCTGCCCCCATGGCTACACAGCAGCTTGTTTATATAAACTATAGTAGTACTTATCTGTTATCTACTGTGTATCCTGTGCTTGAATGGCTGCCTCATACCTACACAACAGCTTGTTTATATAAACTATAGTAGTACTTATCTGTTATCTACTGTGTATCCTGTGCTTGAATGGCTGCCCCCATGGCTACACAGCAGCTTGTTTATATAAACTATAGTAGTACTTATCTGTTATCTACTGTGTATCCTGTGCTTGAATGGCTGCCCCCATGGCTACCAATGTGTAAAATAAAACGGATCCGCACACACACGGATTAGTGCAGTCGGGGATTATCCCCTTTTATTCAGCCACCAAACATCAACGTTTTGGGGGGGAAACGGGGGGGGAAACGGGGGGGGAAACACCCACCCGGGGGGGAAACACCCACCCTTCATCCTCCTGATGAAGGGTGGGTGTTTCCCCCCCGAAACGTTGATGTTTGGTGGCTGAATAAAAGGGGATAATCCCCGACTGCACTAATTGGTGTGTGTGCAGATCCGTTTTCTTTTACACATTGGTTGCTAAGGGACCCGGCCGGGTCAACGGAAGGAACGTACCACCAGCTTGCAGGAGTGGTGAACTACAGGTGTGCGGTAGGAGAATTACATTGCCCCCATGGCTACATAGCAGCTTGTTTATATAAACTATAGTAGTACTTATCTGTTATCTACTGTGTATCCTTGTGCTTGAATGGCTGCCCCCATGGCTACACAACAGCTTGTTTATATAAACTGTAGTTGTGTTTTTGAAGCAAACTAACCAGACTAAACTGCATTAAAATACTTTTATTTTTTGATGTTGTTATTCCTTTAAAATATGTTTTCTACTGTATTATATGGAGATCAGGATTGCCACATTTTCAGGGAAACAAAATTCCAGCCTTCCTACAGTTTTATGTTTAAAAAAACTTTGTCATGAAGCACCTTTTATTTGCCAGCGCAGTAGCAACTCTAATCAACCCTAATGGAGGATAATAATAATAAGCAAGAGTGAGTATGTAGAGGAAGAGCAGACACAGCCTCTCTTGAGGCCCAGGAGGCGTTGAGGGTCTAATTTTAGAAGTTATGGCTGCAGGCTGTTATACAGGGAACTCTTGAGTATCACTCATGTATTTTAAGGGATAATGTACCCCCTACTGTAAATGATAAGGATATTAGAAGTCACTGAGGGGTTGTTCTGTGACTATATAAAGACACATGGCTGAGTTATACAGGGAACTCTGAGTATCACTCATGTATTATAAGGCATAATGTACCCCCTACTGTAAATGATAAGGATATTAGAAGTCACTGAGGGGTTGTTCTGTGACCATATAAAGGCACAAGGCTGCAGGCTGAGTTATACAGGGAACTCTGAGTATCACTCATGTATTATAAGGGATAATACACCCCCTACTGTAAATGATAAGGATATTAGAAGTCACTGAGGGGTTTGTTCTGGGACCATATAAAGGCACAAGGCTGCAGGCTGAGTTATACAGGGAACTCTGAGTATCACTCATGTATTATAAGGGATAATGTACCCCCTACTGTAAATGATAAGGATATTAGAAGTCACTGGGGGGTTATGTGACCATATAAAGACACAAGGCTGCAGGCTGAGTTATACAGGGAACTCTGAGTATCACTCATGTATTATAAGGGATAATGTACCCCCTACTGTAAATGATAAAGATATTAGAAGTCACTGAGGGGTTGTTCTGTGACCATATAAAGGCACAAGGCTGCAGGCTGAGTTATACAGGGAACTCTGAGCATCACTCATGTATTATAAGGGATAATGTACCCCCCTACTGTAAATGATAAGGATATTAGAAGTCACTGAGGGGTTGTTCTGTGACCATATAACGGCACAAGGCTGCAGGCTGAGTTATACAGGGAACTCTGAGTATCACTCATGTATTATAAGGGATAATGTACCCCCTACTGTAAATTATAAGGATATTAGAAGTCACTGAGGGGTTGTTCTGTGACTATATAAAGACACATGGCTGAGTTATACAGGGAACTCTGAGTATCACTCATGTATTATAAGGCATAATGTACCCCCTACTGTAA
The DNA here is from genome assembly GCA_038501925.1 of Xenopus petersii. NCBI lineage: Eukaryota > Metazoa > Chordata > Amphibia > Anura > Pipidae > Xenopus > Xenopus petersii. Next base: position 6,923,016 of record CM076677.1, on the reverse strand, counting down.
ATGATAAGGATATTAGAAGTCACTGAGGGGTTGTTCTGTGACCATATAAAGGCACAAGGCTGCAGGCTGAGTTATACAGGGAACTCTGAGTATCACTCATGTATTATAAGGGATAATACACCCCCTACTGTAAATGATAAGGATATTAGAAGTCACTGAGGGGTTGTTCTGTGACCATATAAAGGCACAAGGCTGCAGGCTGAGTTATACAGGGAACTCTGAGTATCACTCATGTATTATAAGGGATAATGTACCCCCTACTGTAAATGATAAAGATATTAGAAGTCACTGAGGGGTTGTTCTGTGACCATATAAAGGCACAAGGCTGCAGGCTGAGTTATACAGGGAACTCTGAGTATCACTCATGTATTATAAGGGATAATGTACCCCCTACTGTAAATGATAAGGATCTTAGAAGTCACTGAGGGGTTGTTCTGTGACCATATAAAGGCACAAGGCTGCAGGCTGAGTTATACAGGGAACTCTGAGTATTACTCATGTATTATAAGGTATAATGTACCCCCTACTGTAAATGATAAGGATATTAGAAGTCACTGAGGGGTTGTTCTGTGACCATATAAAGGCACAAGGCTGCAGGCTGAGTTATACAGGGAACTCTGAGTATCACTCATGTATTATAAGGGATAATGTACCCCCTACTGTAAATGATAAGGATATTAGAAGTCACTGAGGGGTTGTTCTGTGACCATATAAAGGCACAAGGCTGCAGGCTGAGTTATACAGGGAACTCTGAGTATCACTCATGTATTATAAGGGATAATGTACCCCCAACTGTAAATGATAAGGATATTAGAAGTCACTGAGGGGTTGTTCTGTGACCATATAAAGACACAAGGCTGCAGGCTGAGTTATACAGGGAACTCTGGGTATCACTCATGTATTATAAGGGATAATGTACCCCCTACTGTAAATGATAAGGATATTAGAAGTCACTGAGGGGTTGTTCTGTGACCATATAAAGGCACAAGGCTGCAGGCTGAGTTATACAGGGAACTCTTAGTATCACTCATGTATTATAAGGGATAATGTACCCCCAACTGTAAATGATAAGGATATTAGAAGTCACTGAGGGGTTGTTCTGTGACCATATAAAGGCACAAGGCTGCAGGCTGAGTTATACAGGGAACTCTGAGTATCACTCATGTATTATAAGGGATAATGTACCCCCTACTGTAAATGATAAGGATATTAGAAGTCACTGAGGGGTTGTTCTGTGACCATATAAAGGCACAAGGCTGCAGGCTGAGTTATACAGGGAACTCTGAGTATCAATCATGTATTATAAGGGATAATGTACCTCTGCTGTAAATTATAGTAAGTGCTATCTGTGTTTTACAATGCTACATTTTAGTGATGAGATAAAGCAGGGTTAATAGTATTTGTTGTTACTGGTACTTATGGAGGGTATAACAGGACAGTTTATAATTATATTCCATGAATGAGGAAGTACACTTCCCCTGTCTGGGCACAAACATCTGTGGTTACTCGATGCCTTGGCAAGAACAGAGGCTTTACTTGTTTATCACAGTGAGTCAGTGGCTTTATTTACAGCAGTGATGGCGAGGCTGCACTCTTCTAGCATTTTTTAGCGCAACAGATATGAATCACTGGGCACAATCTTTCCATTGCACATGAAAATGGAGCAGACATGTTTCAAAGCAAGTTTAGTTGATAAAAAAACACACTCAAGTGCATCCCATTTAGTGTTGCAGAAATATTCTAGACATTGATGCAGAAAGAAAGAGGCTGCTCTGATGTTTTTCTCTCTTTGAGAAAGGTTTCTAATTCTTTTCCTAAGCAGAAGAACATCAGCCTCTTTCTTTCTCCTGACAACTTCCTTGACTACTTGGTGGTCAGACTGGTGGGAAACTGACCAGCAGGTGGCGCTGTTGGAACAAAATTCATTCATATTAACAGTACATGTATCCCTTAATATCTTGGAATAAAAACAAAATAAATAATAAATGTAAATAACAAAACTGCTTAGGATAGCCCCCTCATCCTTTATCCTTTAACGTAAGCCTGACCACTGACCCTTTGGCACTTAAATGTGTTGTTCACCTTTGAGTTCATTTTTATTATGATGTAGAGAACGATATTCTGAGACAAGTTGCAATTGATTTTCATTTTTTTCTATTATTTGTGGTTTTTGAGTTATTTAGCTTTTTTATTCAGCAGCAATTTCAGCAAACGGGTTGCTAGGGTCCACATTCCCCTAGTGATTTAAATAAGAGATTAGAATATAAATAGGAGAGGCCTGAAAAGAAAGATGAGTCATAAAAAGTAGTAATAGCAATACATTTGTAGCCTTGAAGAACATTTTTTTATTGATGAGGTCAGTGTTCCCCATTTTAAAGCTTGAAAGAGTCAAAAGAAAAAGGCAAATAATTTAAAACTATTAAAAAAAAAAAATAATGACAACTTAAAGGGGTGGGTGGGTCAGTGTTGCTTACACAGTTACATTGTGAGGATACATTCCTTGCATTCTAACAACTCTGTAACTGTTTAGCTAGGGAAATATGTAGCTGTTACTGTACTACTGGTCACTGACTTATGTGTCTCATAATCTTTTACTTTAAGAAGGAACTCCACCGAAAAACAGCTTTCTGAACAATTAAGGAATATAAATGTTAGCAACAGTTTCCTAAAATACATTCCTTGCAAAGTTTGTCTGACTTTTGTATAGTCATGTGTAAATGCATTCATTTCTAACGAAGTACGTAGACTCGAAACGCGTCGGACCTAAGATGCTTGTTTATATATATAAAATGTACTGAATAAAGCATAAATCTTTTTAACTTGAACATTGGAGTTGGCGATATCTGAGCAGGTCCGGAGTGCGCTGTCATAAGCTGCAGGATTTCTTTATTGCCGTCTATTCCTAGCGACGGACGCGGCGGCTGCACCCGGGTCGGTATATGGATTTGGTAAGCGATACATTTATTGAACAAAACTGTATGGTTTTACAAGAAGGGACTAACCCAAGTTCTGAGCATAGGGTTCAGGGAAAGGAGCACCCGAACCAACAGATGCAACTGGTGAGCGAGCAGAGAGCACCTTTTATCTAAACTTACCTACCTGATGTTAGCGATTGCAGTGGAATGTGTAAATGCATACCTCCCAACTGTCCCCTTTTTTGCGGGAGAGTCACGATTTTGACAGCTCGGCCCACAGTTCCGGGTTTGTTACTGAAATGCCCCGACTTTCTCTTTGATCTCCCGCACTGAATAGCCAGAAAAAGATACAAAGTTCCTAACTTAATTGGCTTTTGGCAGAGCGCCCAGAATATGTGGCAGTTGCACTTGGATACATTTGTAACAATTTAAGATAAGCAAAGAAACAATTGTTACAATTTAAGATAAGCAGGTCTTTTGGAGAAACTGTGACTTGCAGCTTAAAGTAGAGTCCTGCAGTGGATCGGGTACCGCGGGTTATCCACAAAAAAATGCGGAATGAGAGTATACAAACGGGTTGCGGGTCTCATCTAAATTTCTTTTCTTATGTTATATTGTCTATATTTTAGTCCTTTTAAAATTTTACAAAGCTTGTTTCTGTCCCCGCCCACTTTTGATGATGCCACTTCCGGTTTGCAGCAACAGCACTTCCTGTTTGATGGTGGTCAGCAGGTTGCAGATAAGGCAGTTCCGGGTCCAGGTTGGGTAACGGATCATAGTGGGTAAATATGTGGGTTGCAGTTCAGGTCTTAGAAATTGGTTGCCACCTTTTCTGGAAAAAAATACCGACATATTTATCTTTTTTCCCTATTAATAACATTGGGATCACTGACCTTCCTATATATTTATCTTTATTCCCTATTAATAACATTGGGATCACTGACCTTCCTATATATTTATCTTTATTCCCTATTAATAACATTGGGATCACTGACCTTCCTATATATTTATCTTTATTCCCTATTAATAACATTGGGATCACTGACCTTCCTATATATTTATCTTTATTCCCTATTAATAACATTGGGATCACTGACCTTCCTATATATTTATCTTTTATCTTTAATAGTCACAATTGTATTTTTGCGTATCTTAAATTGTTACAAATGTATCAAAGTGCAGCTGCTCAGTGTTCTGGACACTCTTAGTTCAGATCAAAGAGAAACTCTATCTGTAAGAAACTCGGGACTGTCGGTTGAGTTGTCAAAATTGGGACCGACTCTGCTTGGGTGGTTGCCAAGTCTTATCACATCAATGGCGGAAGCAGACGGTGTGGTTGCGTCGGTGGGCGTCACGGGTCTATAAAAGGAACCCTGAAGTCAGGCTCGGGCGGATGGTTGGAGCCGCACATCACTAGTAGCAACCCTAGCTCTGTCTACGTTCTGCCTAAGCCCAAATGCTTCTTAGGATCTTTTATACAGAATCCAGCTACTCAAAAAGCTCCAAGGCACAGGGCTGCCTCAGTCTGTCTCATGTCTGTGTGTAACCAATAGCATTGGCATTAGGAGAGAATATAAAGCATTGCCCTGCTGCCATTATGACACTTGTGCTTTCCCCTTGCCCATTTTTGCCCAACACAAAAGACAAGAGTCTGTGCGCCCAGGAAGGTCTCAAGCCTCAGAGAATTCAAAGGAGCAACTGTTTTATTACATAAATGGCGCCTGATAAACAGGAAGCAGTCACTTCAGGTAACTCATCCCCCTGTCCTGTATTAAAGTATTAAAAGGGAAAGCAGTGCTTGTCCTGTAATGAAATGGAATATTCATTCTGCACAATTCCCACAGCTCATAATGTTTACAATGAGAGTGCAACCAACACTACTGCACTTCCGGCGCAGTTACTGTATCCGGATCTACAGAAAATAATTTACCCGCTCCTGTGATAGGTTTGTTCCGTGCACGTGACGAGTGCGCGTTCTACGGCAAGATGGCGGCGCCCTTATGCCCATGTGTGGGTATGGAGTGATCCGCAATGTACTGAACAGGTGAGGAGCTTTTGGTCATGGAGTTCCTACAGGGCAGTGCTGATGATTATGAGTTAGAGAGTGACTGTGGGGCAGGCAAAGCCTCGCTTATGTGCCATTCTGGGACTTGTAGTTCAGCCTAAGCCGGAGAGGCTCTAGTTAGTTAGTTAGTTAGTTAGTTAGGGAGGGTGCAGTGAAGTATTCAGATGTTTGGCAGATATATTGGGATAACTGTGCTGGGCATGGCAGGGCTGAGTATACAATAAAGAATGGGAGGAGGAGGATTGGCGTCTGCATTTAAAACGGGCCTAACTTGTACAAAGGGAGAACATGCTCCTGGCCTGTGTGTATATAACAGTCATTGTATTAATTGGGGTTCAACAAAGACACAACCATAGGTTTAACCTTATAAATCCCAAACTGGCAGCCATATAATCACCAGCAAGTCAAAGAGGAATCAGAAGCAATACCAGGAATAATATCACTATGTTGTCATTGGTTACTTCATGTATCTACCACTTAGGGTGGCACCTTTTTTGGACAAAAATACCGGCCTTCCTATATATTTATATTATTTACCTATTAAAGTGGTGCTTCACCTTCCAAACACTTTTTTTCAGTTGTTTTCAGATTGTTCCCAAGAAATAAAGACTTTTGTTTTCCAATTACTTTCCATTATTTATTTTTTACTGTTTTTCCAAAATCTAAGTTTAAAGTTGGATTTTCGGGTCTCTGGTGTTTGAGTCTGACAGCTCAGTAATTCAGGCGCAGACTCTGAACTGTTACAATTTTACAACATTGAGTTTATCCATTTCTCAGCAGCATCTCTGGTATATTAGTAACTATTGTATCAAGTCTAAAGCTCCCCAAAGACGCGACGATTCCTTCGAAATTATCGTGCGGTTAGTGGTATTCGAACGATCGTACATCTTACGATTTTTCGGCCGACATCTGTCGGGAAATTGATCGGCCAGGTCAAAAAAATCTTTGTCGGTCCCAGTGCAATCTATCTATGTTTGCAGGGTCAAGCAGGCAGCTCCCCTTTGTTTTCCTGGCAAATTGGTCTTTTTAGTTGATGGTAAATTCGTAGGATCGTACGATCTTTCTGAGAAGATCATGGTCTCACAATCAGCATCTGATCTTTTAAAAATCTCAACATCTATGGCCAGCTTAACAGCTGCCTGTAATGAAACTCAGGGATTCTGCTCAGCAGGGACAAAGATAAGAAATGTATCCATTAAATGTATCAATTTAGAACAGTTTGTGGGGTCGGCGACCCTCTGCCAGAGCTGATTTAGAAGGTGAAAAATGACACCTTACACTTCAATATTAGAAAAAAACGGTCTCAAATAGAAACTACAAAGTAATTGGAAAAAGTCGTTATTTCTGGTGATCTGTTTGAAACCAACTAGTTGTTTGAAAGTGAATCGACCCCTTTAATAACATTGGGGTCACTATCATTTTTACTGGTCAGGCTGGTAAAATATTGGCCAGGTGGCAACCCTACTGCCACTACAAGTCCTTTGGGGGGGGGGGGTCTTACCTTCTGATACTGGGAGAATGCAGTCACACACAGCAACATTCAGGTTTGCTGATATGACCAGTTTTAGTAATATTTACTTTATATGAATCGCACCAGGGGCAAGTATGGGAGGGGTAACCCTATTGTCACTGCTGTGTCCCAGGGATCATTCAACAGTCTCCTGAAGCGGCAGAAATGATTGGTCAGAGTGCAGGGCAAAACAGATTTTTGGCAGTTTATATGGCAGTATTTTTTTTTGGGAGGGGGCATATCATAGTAAAAGGTCTGAAATGTGCTGATTGCATTTTATGTGATATTACCATATCAATGATCATAAAAATAAAACGTAAGTTTATTTGATGCATGATTTTTACACATGGCAGTCCCTGTGACAACTGAAGGCCCATGAGCAGTTGAAGCACTAGTCAGGCTCTAGGAGAAAGCAGAACCACTGACAGTAGTCACCTGTAGGCTTACTGGCACTTGCAGGGTTAACTCTGCTTGAAGGTAAGAAACTGGGACTTGGAGACAACTAATACAGCCCATCTTTGGAACTGAACAACTCATAGTGTACAATAGTGTCTTAACTGCCCATGGAGGCTCATCCAGTCTCATAGGTTTGTGTTATAGTTCTACACTGGGGGGTTTTTCAGGAGCAGGGCAGCTTGAATGTTTTCATTCTTTTCAATGGTGTGTGACTTAATATAGCCTTATCATTTCCCATCATTCAGACTTGCTGTGCACAGAAGGAGACACCATTGCTTGTAATATGCTTTGTTCTTGTTTGTTCCCTTGCCTATTATGGGAGGAGATAAGGGGCAAAGGGTTCCTCCGTGAGCAATAAGTTTGTCAGGAAAATATTTATTATGTGATTCTGATGTTAATTTTGTCCTTGCTCTGCTTAGGTCTCCTTCCTCTGATGCGCTCCTGGGCTGCCATTGCTAGGCACTTGCCTCTGTCACATCACACTTTTCCCTCCTCCAGAACAAGACTCCGAGCCTTGGGCAAAGCCTCTTGTTCATACAGTATGGAGAGCTCTGGAGAAACCATTATACATGAGGGAAAAGCCAGCGTTATCTTCCCCAGCGCCAACCAAGTCTTCTATAATCCAGTGCAGGAGTTCAACAGAGACCTGACGTGAGTACTGGGGCCTGTGTTCTGCTTCCCAGGGTATTGTGTACAGTACAGTACAGGGATTCCTGCTCTTCAGAGCTTACACTTTAATATATTGAGGGACACATATACAACACAGGGAGAGGAAACCCTTGAAAGAAGGGAATTCTGCCCTGCAGAGCTTAGAAGTTAATATAAAGAGGGACACAGATACAATACAAGGAGAAGGAACCATTGCAAGAAGTGAATCCTGTCCTGCAGAGCTAACACTCTAGTATACAGAGAGATACAATACATAGAGAGGGAACCATTGGGAGAAGGAAATCCTGCCCAGCAGAGCTTACACTCTAATATACAGAGGGACACAGATACAAGACAAGGAGAGGGAACCATTGGAAAAATGGAATCTTGACCTGCAGAGCTTACACTCTAATATACAGAGGGAGAAATATACAATACAGGGATAGGAAACCATTGGGAGCAGGAAATCCTGCCAAGCAGAGCTAGGGACACAGATACCATACAAGGAGAGGGAACCATTGGAAAAATGGAATCTTGACCTGCAGAGCTTACATTCTAATATACAGAGTGACAAATATACAATACAGGGATAGGGAACCATTGGGAGCAGGAAATCCTGCCCAGCAGAGCTTACACTCTAATATACAGACGGACACAGATACAATACAAGGAGAGGGAACGATTGGAAAAATGGAATCTTGACCTGCAGAGCTTACATTCTAATATACAGAGTGACAAATATACAATACAGGGATAGGGAACCATTGGGAGCAGGAAATCCTGCCCAGCAGAGCTTACACGCTAATATACAGAGGGACACAGATACAATACAAGGAGAGAATGAACCATTGGGAGAAGGGGATCCCACCCTGCAGAGCTTACACTCTAATATACAGAGGGACACAGATACACTACAGGGGGAAGGAACTAACAGGGTCAGAGAATTCTACCCTGATGAGGACACGGATAGATCAAGAGGGAATGAAAGGGAAATAAAGAAATGTTTGTTATTCGGGAATGATTATACTAATGATTACACTGTTTCCCTTTAGATGCGCCGTAATCACAGAATTTGCTCGTCTGCATCTCCAGCAGAAAGGGATTAACAGTGAGAATTTCTTGCTTTCCTCACTCAGTAATCGGTGTGCTAGATTTGTGCCCTGCTGGCCGATAAACACTCAGACTTTGCTTTCTTACAGTTGTGGTGCCTGGTGAGAGGGAGGAGCAGAAGCTGGTGGTGAACCTCTCGGAGACAGTAGAGGACAAAATGAATTCCAGTCCAGAGAATAACGTCATCCCCACCACTGCAGGTGTAGGGCTGCCCTGCCCTGTAAGTAAGAAAGTACAGCTCAAGCATTGTCTTACCAAAAAAAATTAAGCTCAGTTTGCAACCAAGTCAATTGGATCAATAGTTTTGATCTATTTTCTTTTTCTTTGGTTTCCCACTGCTTAGGGAGTGGGGAAAAATATGAGCATGAGCCAAAATCCCACAATTTAAATCATGAAAGAAATGTAATTGTTGAACCCTCCCAACAAATGATTAAGAACAGGACTTTGTGTTTGATAATGTGCCAATTTGCATGAGTAGCATGGGATAATGACGGCCATTGGGGGTCTTAGTTTCCTATCTCTATTCCTTATCTCTTGAGCCTTATCCCCAAACCAGTGCCCCCATGCCTTTTTATCCCATACCCTCATTGTATGTACTACTTATACCACCCTCTACTGACCATGATTTTCACCCTTCCCTAATGTCTATGCCTGTCTATGCCCATCTCTCCCTGCTTAGGAAGGGCTGCGTGTTTTAGAGGGTCTGGCTGCCTCTGGCTTGCGTTCCATACGATTTGCCCGGGAAGTGCCCGGCTTACACAGCGTTGTTGCGAATGACTTTTCTGCCAGTGCCGTGGAGCTTATCAAACGGAATATAGAGCACAACGATGTTGGCAACCTGGTGACGGCCAGCTACAGCGATGCCCGGTGAGAGTCCTACAAAAGCTTTACTTTTATGTATATCATGGGATTTTGCTCGGCTCTTCTTTGCCCTTGAAAACTAAAGATGGCGCTTGGCAGAGGTACATTGAAGAGATGCACTTAATATGGGCACCTTGTGTATACCTATAGGATGGTGATGTACAACAGGACGGGTGCACGAGATCGCTTTGATGTCATAGATTTGGATCCCTATGGGAGCCCGTCCATGTTCCTAGATGCCGCTGTGCAGAGCGTGAGCGAGGGAGGTGAGTTATGAGATTAAATGTAAATCCTACGTTTTCCTACCATGTATATAAATTGGGCACATCTCAAATGACATCATTTGTACTACATACATACCGTCTGTTTGCCAACATCATTACATTTCCCTGAAATAAATAGCAACTTTCACCCGGGAGCCATTGTTTCCTGACGCATCATCAGTGCATTTATACGTGCAAGCAGCACATCTGCAATGTAAAGTTTATGCAATTGAATAAATAACACCGGCAGAAGTTACTATGATGACAAGTCCTGCTTGGATTGAGCACTGTAATGGTTACTCTGAGCTGATTTAAAAATAGGATCAGACAGCTAGAGCAGAGTTTCTATGGGAACCAGCAATGCCATCTCTTCATTGGCTGCTCGACTGGAGGGTGTGTTTATTAATCTGAGTTGAGAAGAACTGAGCATGTTCATGAGTTAGAACCAAATGAAATTCCCAAGGGAGGGGACTGAGTGGGTTAGAGGAGTAGAATGATTTCTAAGTGATTAAAGGGATGCTGCAGCCTTACTATTAACCTTTGAATAACCAGAGTGGCAGGTACTTAAGAGATTTAAAAGAGGCTCTTCGGTGATTACATTTTTGTGTGGGTGGGGTTTACATGTCCTTTAAGAACAGTCACATTGACTTGTACCATTGCTCTGCAGGATTGCTGTGCATCACATGCACTGATATGGCGGTTTTGGCAGGAAACAGCGGCGAAACATGTTACAGCAAATATGGTGCCATGTCCATTAAATCAAAGTACTGCCATGAGATGGTAAGTACAGACTTCGCTCCGCTTATTAGCGATGTTCTTTTTTTTTTTTCTGCGCAATGATCACATGATTGTTTCACCATAATTAACTGCGCCACTCTCCATATCTCTCAGGCTCTCCGCATCCTCCTACACAGCCTGGACCTGCGCGCAAACTGTTACCAGCGATACATTGTTCCGCTGCTCTGCGTCTCTGTCGACTTTTATATTCGGGTTTTTGTCCGTGTGTTTACTGGGCAGGCTAAAGTGAAGATGTGTGCCAGGTGAGCTTGTAGAACTGGAGCACCGTGTCTAGTGTACCAGTCTAATTCCTTTTATATATTTCAAAGGTTATAATCCAAAAGCTGAATTACCGTTCTGCCACCTTGATATGGACTTGACCCAGTCCAACTTCACACTTAACACTGCCAGCCTTGCTTTGACTTGACCATTTTCTGTGTTTGTCTGGGCTCAGACTTGACCCTGAACTGGAAATAACAAGTCCCCCTTTATTTCTGCAGTAAGCAGGCTCTGGTGTACAACTGTGTGGGGTGTGGGACATACCATCTACAGCGCATGGGGAAAGCCACCAGTCATGGAAACAAGTGAGTTTTGGCTAAATCTGTTTAACCATGAGTTTATAAAAGGGGTACAACTATCTCTCTGAGGTGTAAATATTGAAAACATGTTCTATTCATTTTAAAAATATAAAGTCACATTTTATGTTGCCTAAAGAAATATATTTTATTCTGCTTCGTTACAGTCTTAGAAACCTAGCTGTTTGTTCAAGCGTTATACATAATCCTTTTTAATAATTGCTTGCTTGGTCACAGAACAACCCTTCAGTGATTTCTAATATCCTTATCATTTACAGTAGGGGGTACAATATCCCTTATAATACATGAGTGATACTCAGAGTTCCCTGTATAACTCAGCCTGCAGCCTTGTGTCTTTATATGGTCACAGAACAACCCCTCAGTGGGGCTCATTTATCAACACTGGGCAAATTTGCCCCTGGGCTATTACCTATAGCAACCAATCAGTGATAAGCTTTTTAAAACCAGCTGCAAGTAGAACAATGAATCCAGCAATCTGATTGGTTTCCATGGGTTACAGCCCATGGGCAAATTTGCCCAGTGTTGATAAATGACCCCCAGTGACTTCTAATATCCTTATTATTTACAGTAGGGGGTACATTATCCCTTATAATACATGAGTGATACTTAGAGTTCCCTGTATAACTCAGCCTGAAATTTCTAGTTCAAAAAAGGTTCATGACATAAACAGAGAAAGTATAAGAGCTTATCTTGTGTCTGTGCGTCCCAATGAATTTCCTGACATTAATCCCAGTATATTCTCTCTCTTCCCATTTAACAGCATGAAATACTCACCTGCAACTGGCCCTCCTGTGACTTCAAACTGTGAATTCTGCCATCAAAGACACCAGGTATATCCGCGTATAGATACTCAGTCCCATTATATGTACTGAACATATAGATATTCGGGATAATAGATTCTGAATCTAAGTATTTCTTTGTTTTGTACTTCTTTCAGCTCGGGGGACCAATTTGGGCTGAGTCTCTCCATGATAAAGATTTTGTTAAGTGCATTTTATCTGCTTTAGAGCTAAATCCAAAGAGATTTAATACTTCAGAGAGAATTCAAGGAGTGCTAAGCATGGCGACCGAGGTAAGAGTCTGGTACAGTCATAATCTGTGTATAACCTTCCCCTCCCACTGCAGGGTGATACAGTGACACAGACAGGAGGGAACTATGGGACATGAGTCTGTCCCTCCCACTGCAGGGTGATACAGTGACACAGACAGGAGGGAACTATGGGACATGAGTCTGTCCCTCCCACTGCAGGGTGATACAGTGACACAGACAGGAGGGAACTATGGGACATGAGTCTGTCCCTCCCACTGCAGGGTGATACAGTGACACAGACAGGAGGGAACTATGGGACATGAGTCTGTCCCTCCCACTGCAGGGTGATACAGTGACACAGACAGGAGGGAACTATGGGACATGAGTCTGTCCCTCCCACTGCAGGGTGATACAGTGACACAGAAAGGAGGGAACTGTGGGACATGAGTCTGTCCCTCCCACTGCAGGGTGATACAGTGACACAGACAGGAGGGAACTATGGGACATAAGTCTGTCCCTCCCACTGCAGGGTGATACAGTGACACAGACAGGAGGGAACTATGGGACACGAGTCTGTCCCTCCCACTGCAGGGTGATACAGTGACACAGACAGGAGGGAACTATGGGACATGAGTCTGTCCCTCCCACTGCAGGGTGATACAGTGACACAGACAGGAGGGAACTATGGGACATGAGTCTGTCCCTCCCACTGCAGGGTGATACAGTGACACAGACAGGAGGGAACTATGGGACATGAGTCTGTCCCTCCCACTGCAGGGTGATACAGTGACACAGACAGGAGGGAACTATGGGACATGAGTCTGTCCCTCCCACTGCAGGGTGATACAGTGACACAGACAGGAGGGAACTATGGGACATGACTCTGTCCCTCCCACTGCAGGGTGATACAGTGACACAGACAGGAGGGAACTATGGGACATGAGTCTGTCCCTCCCACTGCAGGGTGATACAGTGACACAGACAGGAGGGAACTATGGGACATGACTCTGTCCCTCCCACTGCAGGGTGATACAGTGACACAGACAGGAGGGAACTATGGGACATGACTCTGTCCCTCCCACTGCAGGGTGATACAGTGACACAGACAGGAGGGAACTATGGGACATGAGTCTGTCCCTCCTACTGCAGGGTGATACAGTGACACAGACAGGAGGGAACTATGGGACATGAGTCTGTCCCTCCCACTGCAGGGTGATACAGTGACACAGACAGGAGGGAACTATGGGACATGAGTCTGTCCCTCCCACTGCAGGGTGATACAGTGACACAGACAGGAGGGAACTATGGGACATGGAGTATGTCCCTCCCACTGCAGGGTGATACAGTGACACAGACAGGAGGGAACTATGGGACATGAGTCTGTCCCTCCCACTGCAGGGTGATACAGTGACACAGACAGGAGGGAACTATGGGACATGAGTCTGTCCCTCCCACTGCAGGGTGATACAGTGACACAGACATGAGTCTGTCCCTCCCACTGCAGGGTGATACAGTGACACAGACAGGAGGGAACTATGGGACATGAGTCTGTCCCTCCCACTGCAGGGTGATACAGTGACACAGACAGGAGGGAACTATGGGACATGAGTCTGTCCCTCCCACTGCAGGGTGATACAGTGACACAGACATGAGTCTGTCCCTCCCACTGCAGGGTGATACAGTGACACAGACAGGAGGGAACTATGGGACATGAGTCTGTCCCTCCCACTGCAGGGTGATACAGTGACACAGACAGGAGGGAACTATGGGACATGAGTCTGTCCCTCCCACTGCAGGGTGATACAGTGACACAGACAGGAGGGAACTATGGGACATGAGTCTGTCCCTCCCACTGCAGGGTGATACAGTGACACAGACAGGAGGGAACTATGGGACATGAGTCTGTCCCTCCCACTGCAGGGTGATACAGTGACACAGACAGGAGGGAACTATGGGACATGAGTCTGTCCCTCCCACTGCAGGGTGATACAGTGACACAGACAGGAGGGAACTATGGGACATGAGTCTGTCCCTCCCACTGCAGGGTGATACAGTGACACAGACAGGAGGGAACTATGGGACATGAGTCTGTCCCTCCCACTGCAGGGTGATACAGTGACACAGACAGGAGAGAACTATGGGACATGAGTCTGTCCCTCCCACTGCAGGGTGATACAGTGACACAGACAGGAGGGAACTATGGGACATGAGTCTGTCCCTCCCACTGCAGGGTGATACAGTGACACAGACAGGAGGGAACTATGGGACATGAGTCTGTCCCTCCCACTGCAGGGTGATACAGTGACACAGACAGGAGGTGTAGAGCCGGGGATTTAATACAGTATGAGAGATATAGTTGTACTATACAGGAGTATTTGTGTAACATAAGCCAATCATGTGTCTCCCCAGGAGCTGAGTGATGTGCCGTTATATTATACCCTGGACAATCTGAGCAGCATCATTCGCTGTAACACCCCCTCGCTGCTGCAGTTCCGGTGAGTATTCAGTCCAGCCCTATTGTAACTCTCTCCCATCTCCCTCATTCTGTCTCCCCATCTGGTTTTCTCACTGTCATACTGGGCCCTGTGTCACATTGGGCTTCATGTGGAATTTGGATACAGAAATTGAGCCCTAGGTTTGGGCAGGGGGTGGGCCAAACTTTAAACAGAGCCCCGCCCCCAACTCCGTTCCCTTAGGTGAGATTATTGGCCACCACCCTCTCATTTGTGTTTGTCCCATGAGCCTTATGGTGCAAATCGGAATAACGGGATTATGTTCCTCTAGATCTGCTCTGCTCCACGCAGGACACAGGGTCTCTCTGTCACACGCCTGCAAAAACGCACTGAAAACCGATGCACCTCCCTCTGTTATTTGGGACATTATGCGCTGTTGGGTGAGTTTCTGTTGGAATTTCAGATTGTATGGGGGGGGGGGAATTCCATATTGTTTCCCATTTAGTGTATGTTTGCAGCAAATCATAACTGGTGGCGCTGTTGCTTTACAGCCTATGCAAAGTGACTGTGGTCAGATGTGGTACTGCAAGTCACCATTGTATAGTGACAGTTGCAGCACTGGCTGGGAATAGACATGAATTCAGAGGGTCATTTTTTGCTTTATTGTACCCATTAGGAGAAACAGAATCCAATAAAGAGAGAGAGGTTGTCTGAGACCTGCCCAGCATTTCACATCCTGAGTAAGGAGCCAAGGTGGGTGTATGGTGTGCACTTTATACTGGGGTTGATAGGCCCTTCCCTGTATTAATGAATATTGTACCCCCTACTGTAAATATGGATATTAGAAGTCACTGAGGGGGTTGTTCTGTGACCATATAAAGGCACAAGGCTGCAGGCTGAGTTATACAGGGAGAATAGTTCATGTATTATAAGGGATAATGTATGAAACTAAAGGCGGAGTGTTTTCATACATATCCTGGAACTCAAAGGTGATGTCTAAAATCCTCATAGTTTGCCACAGGAGGTACATTCTTTTTTTATAAAGTTTGTGACCCGTGACAAACAACACATCACTGATTATTACAGGATATTCATGTTTGTGTGTATTACACAGCACTAAGCCAATGCTGGGGGCAAAACCCCAGTGACAACCTCTTCAATCAATCTTTTATTGTTATTTCTCTGTATTTGCAGCATCAAGGCCAACTTTGATATTCGGGAGGACGCCAACCCCAAATCTCGTAAACAGGGTTTAAAAAGGTTCCAGGAAAACCCAGAGGCAAACTGGGGCCCTAAAGCAAGAGCCAAAGCCGGGTAATTCCATTTTTGTGGGTAATGATTTCAATGATTAAAGGGTTACCATCTCTGGAGATTATCACTTGTCAGAGAGAACCTTTGGATTTAGAGACTCTAAAGTAACAGGTCACTATTAACGTATAATAGGTCTGTGCCTTTAGCTGGCTAAGGATGGTGGGAGTTGTAGTATCTGTGAGGCACAGGTAGGAATAGTATTTGGTTTTATCCTGAATGACGATTGCTTGTACCCATACACAGTACTTGTCTTGTGGGGCTCATTGGTGGGTGTATAGGGTCACGCTGATTTATACATCGGGCTGTATTAGTCACACACATGCACCTCTCTTCCCTATTAGGGGTGGGATTTCTACGGCCCTATCGGACAAACGAAAGCAGCACCAGAACAAGAGGAAGAACATTTCCAGCGCAGACGAGAGCCACCTTAAAAGCTTTCCCTGCAAGAAGTTCAAGGAGGTGAGATTGTGCCTCATGGATGTAACTTCATGCAACAAGCTGAGCTGGACCTTCCATTTATTTCCCCCGTAGTTACCCCCCAATATGCCATGTCTGACTTAAAGGATAAGTAAACCTTTAAAATAAGTGAATGGAAAATTGATGAGGGGGCTATTCTAAGCACTTTTGTCATTTACATTCATTATTTATTTTGTTTTGATTCCAAGATATTAAGGGATACATGTAATTCCTTGACTACTTGGTGGTCAGACTGGTGGGAAACTGACCAGCAGGTGGCGCTGTTGTAACAAAATTCATTCATATTAACAGTACATGTATCCCTTAATATCTTGGAATTAAAAGAAAATGAATAAAAATGACAAAATTGCTTAGAATATCACTCTCATCAATTTTACATCACTTATTTTAAAGGTTTACTTATCCTTTAAGCTCAACAGTTAGCAGTGCTGCCAATACAGACACAGGCTGGCTATTGAGGACTGGTGCTCATATGCTTTTTTCTTGTGTTTCTCAGGGTTCCTGTGAGTTAGGAGACAACTGTCGGTACTCTCACAACCCACCAGATGAAACACAGGAAGAATCCCTCACAACCAAGGATGGAGCCCCTTCCTAATCCTTCCCCTGCGGTGGAGAAATGTGGACGTGTTATGAGTCCTGCCAGTGGTTCCAAGAAAGTCACTAGGAGCCGCAGGCCTGGTCCCTATAAAAAAGGAAAGACAAGACTTAGCAGATTCCAGGAATATTGTTTATTGCTAAGGAGATTTATTTTATTCAAAATCCCAGGAGACGACGCACTCCATGGTTATGTTGGGTGCTGGAGAAATACAGGTGTAAAGATACAATGTACCCTATTTGAGTTTATTTCCCCTTCAGCTGTAAAGTATGAAACTGCATATGTGCATTTATACATAGGGATGGGAGCTTCCATATTCCCTTAACATCGGTGCTGTCAGTGGACATCAGTACAGGGTTAAATACATGAGCAGATATTTTCCTCAGCGATGCGGGATGTTAATATGAACTGAGAGTCTGTCTCAGACAAGGCATATGTGTAAAGGAGCAGAGTGGGATACTCCGTGCTGACAATAAGCCTTGGCTTTGTGCTGCTAATTTCAAGAAAGCAAATGCTTGATCACCCCTGCTTAGAAGTAAACCTGTAAAATAAGTGAATGTAAAATTGATGAGGGGGCTGTTCTAAGCACTTTTGTAATTTACATTCATTATTTATTTTCTTTTTACTCCAAGATATTAAGGGATACATGTACTATTAATATGAATGAATTTTGTTACAACAGCGCCACCTGCTGGTCAGTTTCCCACCAGTCTGACCACCAAGTAGTCAAGGAAGTTGTCAGGAGAAAGAAAGAGGCTGATGTTCTTCTGCTTAGGAATAAAATTAGAAACATTTCTCACATCTTTCCTAAGCAGAAGAACATCAGCCTCTTTCTTTCTCCTGACAACTTCCTTGACTACTTGGTGGTCAGACTGGTGGGAAACTGACCAGCAGGTGGCGCTGTTGTAACAAAATTCATTCATATTAACAGTACATGTATCCCTTAATACAGGGGTGGCGAAGACTTTGCCGCGGTCTACCAGTCGATCAATTCAAAGTTCCTGGTAGACCGTGACTGCTCCTTTAAATGCGCACGGCAGAGTGGGCAGTAATTATTCAGTCACAAAACCGGCTGTCAGCGGCGCATGGCGAGTTCGGGGACTGAGACAATCTGCTGCAGGCTACACTCACTGACATGCATCAAGTACTTGTATAGGACAGCCTGGCAAAAGTTGGCACCCGTAGACAGAAGCAGTGGCAGCAATGCTCCATCTCAGCAGGCTCCTCAGCTGGCCGTCCCTTCATTCAATGCCTTCTGCAGTCAGCAGTGGGGAGTAGCAGCAGCGCAGCACGGACCTTACTGTACCGACAACTAATCGATTGGCTGCCGGAGCAGGAAAACCGGTGTTGCTGAACGCCTTGTGCCTTCTTGCGAACAGTAACAACTTGGTACCCTGCCAAGAAAAGTTAGTTTAATTCTCAGGGGCACTTGGTGTATCAGTATAGAGGGGAGGTGGGGGCTACTGTAAAGAGCTGCATGTATCACATCAGTTGTTTGCGCTGGCTGTATCCTGCTGGCAAGGAAACTGCCTCTGATTTATGGCTCTTTGGGTTTCAAATTGCTGATGATTACTTGTGTTTTTGCAGCCCATTCTGGCTGGACTCTGGCGGCAGTTAATGTCTTCTCCCTGGTCCAAGTGGGCAGCTACTGGCTTCATTTATTTTTCACCCTGCTGGTAGTTGAGGCCAAGGTGCAAGGAATTGCTTCCCTCTTTGATCTTGTACAAATTTCCGGGGGGTTGTGGAAGCACTCTAAAGGCTAAATTAAAGTATATTTAAGTATAATGGAAGTGCTACTTCCCTGGTCCCCTGTCTCATAAATAATTTAGTATAAATGCAAGTGGCACTTCCATTATACTTGAGTATACTATAACTTGGCCTTTAGAGTGCTGCCACACACTCCAATTTTTGTACTCTTTGATCTTGTGCCACAGTTGGTAAAACGGAGGCCAGCGGTGGTGCCAAACTTCTAAATGAGCGCCAGGATCTCTAAGCAGCTGAGGCTGTCTGTGCACCATTGTCTGATAGACAGGACCACTGTATCCACAAGGTGTGTGTGTATATAGATGTATGTGGACCATACCCTAACCAGAGACCAACATCGTTTTCAGGATCACCGCGAGTTCATACAAATCAGGCCAAAACCAGAAACTGCAGCTAAGCCATGGCCTCCTCAGGGTGTCTCCGAGTAAAAGCCAAGGGAATATCTACTCAAACTTGAAGCTATTGGAGCAAATTAAAGGACAGTCCATCTTGCTGTGCTGCAGTCTAACTAGCGTTGATTATTTTCTGTTCTGACTCCTCACTTAAAAATTACAGCAACATTTTTCTTAAACATTCTTTAACTGATTACTTTCTATGTATGTTTGATGTGTCTAATTCTGGGGGTATTATACATGGTATTGGCTCTCTACCATCCTGATATGAGTTCTGGGGAATTTATAGATGGAATTGCCTCTGTGCCATCCTGCTTAAGGTAGATCTCATGATGGCGTCAGGTGACAAAGTCTGGGCACCCCTGCCTTAATATCTTGGAATTTAAAGAAAATAAATAATGAATGTAAATTACAAAAGTGCTTAGAATAGCCCCCTCATCAATTTTTACATAGGGATGCACAGAATCCAGGATTCGGTTTGGGATTCAGCTATGATTCAGCCGAATCCTTCTGCCTGGCTGAACTGAATTCTAGTTTGCATATGCAAGTAAAAAATGTTTTCCCGTTAGGATTAGTTTCAGTATTCGGCTAAATCTTTCTCGAAGGATTCAGGGGTTAGGGCGAATCCAAAATAGTGGATTCGGTGCATCCCTAGTTTTACATTCTTATTTTAAAGGTTTACTTATCCTTTAAGGGAAGATTGTACCGTGTAAGATGAAAATCCTGTTGCTGAGCAAATGTTACTCTTAAAGAAACTGGAACACTAAAAAAAAAAGTTTTATCAAAAAATCCATTCTACCCACACTAATAATAGATCTACCCTGCATAAAGTTTATTAATATCAATGCTTTATTAAAAAAAATACTGTGAGAAAACACTGCTTCCTGTACTGAAAAATGGCGATAGGACGACTCACTCTGCTGGATCTGCGCTCCACATCTTCCCTGTTAATGAACGCCAAGTCTATATCCTTGATGATACCAAACAGGAAGTGGTAAAACAGGAGAATTGGTTCGTATATGGATTAGCCACTCTGCATGGATCAGTGAGAGTCAGGGAGGACATAAGCCTAGCCAGTTGTGTAGTTTTTTGGGAGAGGTTTGATCTAGGGTTGGTGCCAAGACCTCATTGAAATCCCCTGCTATAATCACTAGCGCATGTGGATACAGGGGTCAGCTGATCTGATAGTATTCGTATAACCTCTGAGTCAAAAGGGGGGGGGGGTGTGGATATTAGCAAGTTATACCTCACAGGCGTGTATGTAGCAGGGCAGAAACAGGTACCTTCCCTTGAGTGTGTTAAAGGATAAGTAAACCTTTAAAATAAGTGAATGTAAAATTGATGAGGGGGCTATTCTAAGCACTTTTGTCATTTACATTATTTATTTTCTTTTAATTCCAAGATATTAAGGGATACATGTACTGTTAATATGAATGAATTGTGTTACAACAGCGCCACCTGCTGGTCAGTTTCCCACCAGTCTGACCACCAAGTAGTCAAGGAAGTTGTGAGGAGAAAGAAAGAGGCTGATGTTCTTCTGCTTAGGAAAGATGTGAGAAAGGTTTCTAATTCTTTTCCTAAGCAGAAGAACATCAGCCTCTTTCTTTCTCCTGACAACTTCCTTGACTACTTGGTGGTCAGACTGGTGGGAAACTGACCAGCAGGTGGTGCTGTTGTAACAAAATTCATTCATATTAAAAGAACAGTAAAACTAAAAAAAATTTATGTGACAAATCCACTCTAAACTGCTTCAATAACAGCTGTATTGTGCATAAAGTTTATTATATTCAATGCTTTGTCCCAAATACATATTAAATCTCTGCTTCTGGATGTACACTGTAGAATGGCGAAAGGGCGATTCTGCAAAATCCGAGGTGCTGCGCTCCACATCTCTGCCTAGACTGCTGAACCGGAAGCTAGTTCTTGTTGCTGTACTGAGGATTTTACAGTCCTCTGCAGGACGTACTTCTGTGCTGAAGAAGGGAAGGAATGTCTGCAGTGTAATTTACTTCTGTGAGTGCTGCGAGTGGAGAAGGAATGTCTGAAGTAAGTCCTGCAGAGGACTGTAAAATCCTCAGTACAGCAGTAAGAACTAGCTTCCGGTTCAGCAGTCTAGGCAGAGATGTGGAGCGCCGCACCTCGGATTTTGCAGAATCGACCTTTCGCCATTCTACATGTACAACCGGAGATTTAATATGTATTTGGAACAAAGCATTGAATATAATAAACTTTATGCACAATACAGCTGTTATTGAAGCAGTTTAGAGTGGATTTGTCACAAATTTTTTTGTGTTACTGTTCCTTTAACAGTACGTGTCCCTTAATATCTTGGAATAAAAATAAAATAAGTAATGAATGTAAATGCCACGTGATTAGAATAGCTCCCTCATCAATTTTACATTCACTTATTTTAAAGGTTTACTTATCCTCTAAACCTGAAGGGGACCGTTTTTTCCTATCAAAATAGTTACTCCTGAGGAGTGTGTGAAGTATGGGGCATGATGAGCCCACCCAACCCACCGTCTCCTTAGTACCATTATTTGGACCCTGTGAGGTGGGTTTCCAGCAAAAACGCAATAGATGTGGAATGGCTTTTTAAAAATCCATCACCAATCTGCATTTAATAGGGTAGTTAAGCCCCCTCACATTCCAACTTGTCAGATATAACGACATTTCTCTGCTACGTGTTGGATGTTACAATACACTGCCATAGATACATTTTCTACTGTAGTGGCAGCCCATTGAGCTTTAACATGCACTTTAACCACTTGAACTGTAACTTCCCATTACCATCACCCCTTCCACCCTTAACCCAACTGTTGGCAAAATTAGTCCCTTAAAGCTTGGGATGAAGCTCATTGGGAGCGGGTGGTGTTGTGCCTCTTTGCTACTCACCAGAGGGGCTAAGTCTATGTTGCGTGGTGTCAGGGCCGCCAAAGACCCCAGTTGTTTTGGTGTGAAACAGTCACCTGCCTTTATAAATATCAGTGGTCTGGCCAGAGTCAACGCCTCGTGTGCCCTTTTACTCTAAATTGCACGTCCAGGGGGAGTTCAATGTACAATGCATGGAGATTGACCCCTATGTGTGATATGTGGGGCACAGGAGGAAGGCATACTCACGGCTGTAGCCTGTTAGGCACTCACTGCGCTTGTGCCACCGGTATTCCCCTTGCATCCAGCCATGCGTGGCAATAAGAAAAAGTGTGAGCTGCCATCTGCTTGCACTCGTAGCCGAGCGGGGTACAGCATCACATAGACCATTCCTGCCGCTCACAGCCTGTTCTTGCCACACTGGAATCCAGCCCTTTGTCTTTGCACCTCTATGGAGTAATCTGTGTATATAGAAATGGTAGCTGCTTGCTATTTCAGCGGTCCTCTTGTTCTAGCTAGCGACAGGATCTTGTCA
Organism: Xenopus petersii; assembly: GCA_038501925.1. Classification (NCBI taxonomy): domain Eukaryota; kingdom Metazoa; phylum Chordata; class Amphibia; order Anura; family Pipidae; genus Xenopus; species Xenopus petersii. The sequence continues at coordinate 6,900,387 of CM076677.1, read as the reverse complement.
CAATCACGGGCATTCAGCAGCCTGGTGATCATCAGTCTTGGAGGGGCTCCAGGTGGGGACCCTATGCGCTCTCTTGATGGTTAATGTGCTAGAGAGTTGTGCTGCTCCGGTTGTATCCGTTAGTAGGGATGCACCAAATCCACTTTTTTGGATTCGGCCTAACCCCCAAATCCTTCGCGAAGGATTCGGCTGAATACTGAACCGAATCTGAACCCTAATTTGCATATGCAATTAGGGGTGGGAAGGGGAAAACATTTTTTACTTCCTTGTTTTCTGATAAAAAGTCATGCAATTTCCCTCCCCGCCCCTAATGTGCATATGCAAATTAGGATTCGGATTCGGTTCTGCCGGACAGAAGGATTCGGCCGAATCCGAATCCTGCTGAAAAAGGCCGAATCCCAAACCGAATCCTGGATTCGGTGCATCCCTATCCTTAGCCATGTATCCAAGAAGCTTTCAGGAGCATTGTCCTCAGATAGCTCAGGTTATTGTGGCACAGGCGGTTTTCCGAGTCTTCCGACTTGCGCTGGCATTCGGCGATCAGTTTGTGGATGGCCCGGTACTGTTCTGGCAGGTCACGGCCCGTATCTTCCAGGCTGCTCACTCGGGTTTTCACTACCTGAGTTTTTGTAGGTCGCCCTTGATTATAGAGAGGTCGACTCTGATTTCTTTGGTTTTAGATTGTATCAGGGATATACAGAAGTATTGGCTGAGCGTATCTCTGCCATCATGTAGTGTAGCGTGGGCTCTACTGTGGGTATAGGTGGCTCAGCTTTGGGCAATGTCAGTGCTGGATGCTCACTGCCCTCTGTGCCTGTTGGAGAGCTGGGGTTGCTCACGACTTGTTACAAGGAGCCGCCATTTTGGGGGGCTTCCCGGGCAAACTTCTCTAGCCGGGCCGCGATATTGTGTGCTCGCTTGTGTGCTCTGCTGTGCCCCATTAGTTGTCTCTGGGATAGGGGTCGCCAAGCAGGTTCTTCTGGCTCCGTGTATTTTGCAGATGAATCAGGATATTTACAGGGTTTTCTTTGGCGGAGCTCCTGCTAGTGAATGCGTCCACATCAGTGGTCAGACCACGCCCACCCGGGTTGTTCACCTTTGAGTTAACTTTTAGTATGAAGTAGAGAGGGATATTCTGAGACAATTTGCAGCTGATTTTAATTTTTTATTATTTGTGGTTTTTCAGTTATTTAGCTTTTTATTCAGCAGCTCTCCAGTTTGCAATTTTCAGCAGTCTGGTTGCTAGGGTGCAAATTACCTCAGCAACCACGCATTGATATAAATAAGTGACTAATATGAATAGGAGAGGACTGAATAGAAGGATCAGTAATAAAAAATTTGTAGCCTTACAGAGCATTTGTTTTTTAGATGGGGTCAGTGACCCCCATTTGAAAGCTGGAAAGAAGTCAGATGATAAAGGCAAGCCATACAAGAACTATATAAAAAAAAAAAATAATGAATACCAATTGAAAGGTTACTTAGAATTCTATAATAAACTAAACGTTAACTTAAAGGTGAACCACCCCTTTTTCAGCCTTTTAATCAATATTTGACTACTAATAGCAAGCTTGGCTTATTTGGCAGTTCTTTTTGAAGGCCCAAAGTTATCAGTGAACCTGTCTATGGACTTTATATATACTTCTTGTATTCAGCTAATCCTGGGGCTGCGGACACTCCATTGAGCCAAAAGTCTAAAAAAAAACATATGTCAAAAACCGCTAGAAATAGAAAATGAACATATTGAATGAATCTGGGTCAATTTACATCAATTCTACTTCTACTGCTAAGGATGCAGGATCTAAGTTGTTGACAAGTTATATGTTCTCCACTTAAGTGTACAGGGATTTCATTTTTGTGGATTCCATTCCCGCTGGCAGTAAAAGAGTTAAACAGTTGTTACTGCAGTAACTGATCCTAAAAGAACGACTTGGCTACAGATTGAGAGCAGCAGCAAAGACTCAAATATCTCCAGAATCAGTCTATTTATTGAGAAAAGACCCCCAAACCTGGGGCCTGACAGACAGTATAGATTCCCGGGATGAATAGTTCTACCAGGGGGGTGACATGGGCTGTGGGTTCTGTAGATAAGACATTACTACGGCAGAGATGGATAACCTGGGGGGAAACAATACATTGATTATTATTAATTAGCGCTGAAATACCAAGAAACTCCATCCCTATTCCAAGCCCCAGTGGCACTCGATCAGGGACAATTATGTCTCAATAACCCTTCTCTTTACCCAACTTCTAGATTTCATCATTCCAGCCTCACACTTTTGTCCTCTGCATCACAGTTCCCTCTACCCAGTTTTACCCCTGCCCCCTCCATTATCCCTCCCTGGTCTCTCTTCTCCACAATTCCTTCTCACTCATTAACCCAACAACTCCATTTCCCTGGTCTCTCTCTAGCCCACAATATTTATCTTCTCTTGAAATCTCTCTATATATTCTTATCCATACTGTACTTCCACCCCCTTTTCACCATAAAGGAACAGTAACGCCAAAAAATGAAAGTGGTTTGTAAGTAAAGTAATGAGAATATAATGTACACCCTGCTTTTGTAAAACTTGTTTGTTTTCTTTAGAAAGACTACTATAGTTTATATAAACAAGCTGCTGTGTAGCCATGGGGCAGCCATTCAAGCACAGGATACACAGTAGATAACAGATAAGTACTACTATAGTTTATATAAACAAGCTGCTGTGTAGCCATGGGGGCAGCCATTCATGCACAGGATACACAGTAGATAACAGATAAGTACTACTATAGTTTCTATAAACAAGCTGCTGTGTAGCCATGGGGCAGCAATTCAAGCACAGGATACACAGTAGATAACAGATAAGTACTACTATAGTTTCTATAAACAAGCTGCTGTTTAGTCATAGGGGCAGCCATTCAAGCACAGGAAACAGCAGATAAGCTCTGTAGTATAGAATGGGATTCTTCAGAACTTATCTGTTATCTACTGTGTATCCTGTGCTTGAATGGCTGCCCCCATGGCTACACAGCAGCTTGTTTATATAAACTATAGTAGTACTTATCTGTTATCTACTGTGTACCCTGTGCTTGAATGGCTGCCCCCATAGCTACACAGCAGCTTGTTTATATAAACTATAGTAGTACTTATCTGTTATCTACTGTGTATCCTGTGCTTGAATGGCTGCCCCCATAGCTACACAGCAGCTTGTTTATATAAACTATAGTAGTACTTATCTGTTAACTACTGTGTATCCTGTGCTTGAATGGCTGCCCCCATGGCTACACAGCAGCTTGTTTATATAAACTATAGTAGTACTTATCTGTTATCTACTGTGTATCCTGTGCTTGAATGGCTGCCCCCATGGCTACACAGCAGCTTGTTTATATAAACTATAGTTGTACTTATCTGTTATCTACTGTGTATCCTGTGCTTGAATGGCTGTCCCCATGGCTACACAGCAGCTTGTTTATATAAACTATACATAGTTTTAGCAGTACATAATATTGTCAGTCCATTAAAATGCTTTCATTTTTTGGTGTTACTGTTCCTTTAAATTAGCCATAGCCCTCAAGTAAGCAAAGTCCCCAGTTTCCTTTGGCCTCCTGTAGGACTTACATAAAGCTGCTCATCATTTGCTTTGTGTCTTCGGAGCTGCGAGAATTGGCGAAACTGATAAAGGAGCAATACACTGCAATCCATGCACACCACTTCAGCTAATAAGGTTGAGAAATTTGAAACAATTAGTATGTATTTAATGCAGTATCAAGAGTTTATCCATATAAATGTATGTGAGTCAGAAAGAGGATGCTATAAAAAGAATTAAGATACAAACAACATGGCAGCTTCCATCTATTTACTTGGTCTGCACATATGACGCAGCATGTATGAACAGGATAGGATTTTTCTCTTAAAGGATAAGTAAACCTATAAAATAAGTGACATTGACGAGGGGGCTATTCTAAGCACTTTTGTTATTTACATTCATTATTTATTTTCTTTTTATTCCAAGATATTAAGGGATACATGTGCTGTTAATATGAATGAATTTTGTTACAACAGCGCCACCTGCTGGTCAGTTTCCCACCAGTCTGACCACCAAGTAGTCAAGGAAGTTGTCAGGAGAAAGAAAGAGGCTGCTCTGATGTTCTTATGCTTAGGAAAGACGTGAGAAAGGTTTCTAATTCTTTTCCTAAGCAGAAGAACATCAGAGCAGCCTCTTTCTTTCTCCTGACAACTTCCTTGACTACTTGCTGGTCAGACTGGTGGGAAACTGACCAGCAGGTGGTGCTGTTGTAACAAAATTCATTCATATTAACAGCACATGTATCCCTTAATATCTTGGAATAAAACATAAATAAATAATGAATGTAAAGTACAAAAGTGCTTAGAATAGCACTTTCAACAATTTTACATACATTACATCAGTTATTTTAAAGGTTTGCTTATCCTTTAAAGGGGTTGTTCACCTTCAAACACTTTTTCCAGTTCAGTTGGTTTCAGATACATCACCAAAATAAAGACTTTTTCCAATTACTTATTTTCTATGTGTGACTGTTTTTCTAATATTGAAGTGTAAAGTTTCATTTTTCACCTTCTAAAGCAGCTCTGGGAGGGGGGGTTCGCCGACCCTGTAAGGGCAGAGACACATGGTCAGATTCGGGAAAAAGACACATCTCCTCTTCTTCGGGGCGACTAATCCACCCAAAATGCCTTCCTGACAGCTAGAATGTAAATCGCCTGCGGGATGGCACTCGGAGCACTTTATTTTCACCCGAAGCCACACGAGGAAACTTCGGGCGAGTTTGTAAAATGAAGCAATGCGAGTGCTATCCTGCCGGCTATTTATACTCTAGCTGGCGGGAAGACAGGGGAAAGCAGTTTGGGGAGATTAGTCGACCCGAAGAAAAGGAGATTTGTCGCCGGGCAACTAATCTCCCCAAATCTGACCATGTGTCTCTGCACTAAACTGTTCTAAATTGATACATTTAGTTGATACATTTCTTGTCTTTGTCCCTGCTGAGCAGAATCCCCGAGTTTCATTACAAGCAACTGTTAGACTTGATACAATAGTTGCTGATATTCCACAGACACTGCTGAGAAATGGATCAACTAATTGTATCAACTAATTGAATCAATTAAATGAATCAACTAAATGAATCAACTAAATGAAACAACTAAAGGAATCAACTAAAGGAAACAACTAAATGAATCAACTAATTGAATCAACTAATTGAATCAACTAAATGAATCAAATTGTAACAGTTCAGAATGTGCTCTTGGATCACCGAGCTGCCAGACTCAAAAACAAGAGACATAAACATTAAACTTGAATTTTGGGAAAAAACTGTAAAAAAAAAATAAAAGATGGAAAGCAATTAAAAAACTTGTGTTTCAGGTGAACAATCTGAAAATAACTCAACTGAACGTAAGTGTTTGGAAAAACCCCTTTAAGGGTCAGTGCACACGAACAGATTCGGAGAGATTTAGTCGCCTGGCGAATAATCGCCTCTTCTTCTGGGCAATAATCTCCCCGAACTGCCTAAGCGTGTCTTCCCGTCCACTATAATGAAAAGTCGCCTGCGCTAAAGCACACGCGGCGCTTCGTTTTCCGAAGTTGCCTCACGAGGAAACTTTGCGACTTTGGAAAATGAAGCGTCGCATGTGCTTTAGCGCAGGCGACTTTTCTCCCTGCATCTGCTCATATGGACTGACCCTTATGCAAACAATCTCTGAGCCTCCAGGCACTAATCCTAGCTCAGCGTGTGCTATAAAGCCCCAGTTATACGACACTATCATACAGTGTATGATAATAGCATTATCCCTCCTGCAATCCAATTTATGCTGCTCCTAATATCTTCATAGACTGTAAACTCTAGGATAGAAGCAGACAACTTTATCGCCCCAGATCACATAGAACTACAATTCCCAGCAGTTTGCACCATTGTAACTGACTGATCTCCAAAGATACTCAAAGAAAGCCATAATCTTGCCCATTACTTACCTTAAGCATGAGGCCACACATACTGAATATCATCCCCAGCAGGTTCATATAATCGGGTGTAGGATCATCTAGAGTAGGGGAGCTCTCTGTTGTTGGGGCTTTGTACCTTTGCAAATACAAGTTTATTAGGATTAGGGAAATCTAGTGTGCGCTTTACACGTCTTCATTATATATTCTCTCCAGAAGTTGCCTTCTCTTATCCCATCCTTACACTTAAAGGAGAACTAAACCCTAACAATGAATATGGTTTAAAATGGCATATTTTATATACTGAACTTATTGCACGAGGCTAAAGTTTGAGCTTGTCAATAGCAGCAATGATGCAGGACTTCAAACTTGTCACAGGGGGTCACCATCTTGGAAAGTGTCTGTGACACTCACATGCTCAGTGGGCTCTGATTGGCTGTTGAGAAGCTAAGCTTAGGGCTCGTCACTAATTATCCAGCAGAAAATGAGCTTCCCTGGCTGTAATATACGTTGATGCTACAGGTTTGCTGATTATTAAATGCTGATGCTAATTGCACTGGTTTCTGTGCTGCCATGTAGTAATTATCTGTATTAATTACTAATCAGCCTTATATTGTGACATTTCTATTCTATGTGTACTGTATATTGTGAGTGGCTCCCTAAGCTCAGTAAGTGACAGCAGCACAGAGCATGTGCAGTGAATCAGCAGAAAAGAAGATGGGGAGCTACTGGGGCATCTTTGGAGACACAGATCTTTAGTCTATAGGTGTTGGACATGTGTGTAAACCAGGTAAACCACTCGAGGACCCCTCTATAAAACACATAATTCCCCTTTGCAATGGACCAGCCTGGGCAAGTCCATTGAATGATGGATCCAACAAAGCTACACGCCCATAATACATTAACTCCTGTGCTTATATCATATAACAACTCTATTGGTTTTAACTGTATTCTCTGGCAATTAATTAAAATGGATGAAGAATGTGTCTCTTACAGCTGTGGTTGAACTAGAAGTCTCAGTGATGTCAGGTTTAGTTCATATATAGAGGGAGGGAGGGAATTTTATCATATAAATATAATACAGGGCATATTATCGAGCTACACGTAGAAGGAACCTCGCCCAGACAAACGCCCTTTCTTTCCAACGCCAAAACCAGCCCTGAGCACTGGTAGAGTAAAGCTATGGCCGCTGGGCAGCTGCTCCATTCTAGGGAACAAGTATAAAACGTCCCATTGCCTCACCGGTTTATTTTCCCCGGTCTCCTCGGGTCGTTCGCTCCGTTACCCGTCATTTCTCGCTGGATTTTGTCTTAACAGGAAGCGTCTAATCCTGATTCTAGTGATGACCCAAGACAGCTGCTCCCCACTTCCGGCACTAAGAGCGGACGTCCGGGGACACGTGATCACAAGAACAGGAAGTGTTGGTGGGGAGGAGCACGTGGTTAATGTTTTTATCAGCAGGCTTCAGAATGTCACAGCAGGGTCAGGAGAGGTCAGACAATGTCCATGTGATTAAGTGGGGGTTGGGGTCGCCCATTTCTGTAGTGTAGTGAGTGTCTCCAAATCGTCCCCCTCACTCTGCTCTTGGCTTTCTAACAAGTAGCTCCATGTTCAGATATTAAAGGGGTTTTTCACCTTTAAATTAACTGTTAGTATGATGTAGTGAGGGATATTCTGAGGCCATTTGTAATCGGTTTTTATTTTTTATCATTTGTGGTTTTTGACTTATTTCGCTTTTTATTCAGCAGCTCTCCAGTTTGTAATTTTAGTTATCTGGTTGCTAGGATCCAAATTCCCCTAGCAACCATGCATTGATTTGAATAAGAGACTGGAACATGAATAGGAGAGGCCTGAACAGAAAGAGGAGCAATGAAAAGTAGCAATAACAATAAGGTGCACATTTACTAAACTCGAGCACCAATGTTAGCCTATGGGGAAGGTCCCCATAAGCTTTCTCAGCTTTTTTTGATCGAAAGGAAAATCCTTCGATCGAAGGATTTAATCGTTCGATCGAACGAAATGCGGTAAATACTTCGACTTCAATATTTGAAGTCGAAGTATTGTACTTCGAGGTTCGAATATCGAGGGTTAATTAACCCTCGATATTCGACTAATAGTAAATGTGCCCCTTTATGTGCAGCCGTAAACTGGACGCAGAGATCCAATCGTAATGGCCAAAGGCTATTCCCATCAGCCCCAATTTATTCCCACCAAAGGCCTATACAACAGCTAAAGCATTGAGCACTGTTTGGTTATTTGCATGGCCCTCGGGGACCCCACAAAGCCTGTATTCCACAGACTGACTATACATATATATATTTGGATTTTTTATTATTTATTATTATTAGCCACAAGTATGACCAATGAACTGGGGGAACAGTCAGGATGGGAACATAATTAGAGAGACCTAGCCAGTAGTTATATGCAGATCACAAACTCTATCACCTGAACTAGCACCCAAGTCCTCAGACCCTTATTTTTACTTTAGCTGAACCTGCTGGTGATGCCATGGATGGGAGAGGGGCCTTTCACTGAGGTCACCAACACAAAGAGCTCCATGGAAAATGACCAAAGGTAATAGCAATAACTGGAGCCACACAAGTGACCCCGCTTTATCATCCAAACTCCCCAACCCTCGAGTATTGGATATATTTGTGCATCACTAATGCCAGTCACTAATCTAAACTTCTGCTTGTTTATAGAGTGAAGATGGAAAAGACCTTTCCTCAGATAAGATCTAACACATATTGATGCCACACTTCTGTGTTTGTGCCCTATGCCAGTATATTGCTGAACCCTGACGTGGCGCAGTAGCTCTCATTTTGGAAGTGCCGGTCCCCCAAAATACCTACAGGCTGAAGCATTGCAGACAAAATGCATAAAATCAAAATTTAACATTCAGATTAGGTTTACCCTGGGGAGGCTTTGGCCTTTTTATTACCAACGCCTGTAAAACACCCATTATACAGTATTTTTTTTTTTTTTTTTTTTTTTAAATGGGCGTTGGTCTGCGCAGTCTCCACTTCAAAAGCCGCATATGCAGGTGGCGGGGGAGGATCTAGTCCAGATTGAAACCAAGGTTTTAAATTTTGATCACAGGTAAACAGGTCAGGGACCGCCGTGTGGGGTTTACCTTGACGTGGTATGGCGGCTTACCAATTTTATGATCATAACTTTGTAACAAAAAACCCTGTTTTTCTTTTTTTAGACAGGGGATTATTGCATTTATATATTTTTTATATGGCCTTAGGAGTGCACCCACAACCCCCCTCTTGTACCTTAGGATCCTCTATAACAGTGATCCTCAACCAGTGGCTCAGGAACAACATGTTTCTCACCGACCCCTTGGATGTTGCTCCCAGTGGCCTCAAAGCAGGTGATTATTTTTGAATTCCAGACTTGGAGGCAAGTTTTGGTTGTATAAAACCAGATGTACTGCCAAACAGAGTCTCCTGTAGGCTGCCAGTCAACATAGGGGCCACCAAATAGCCAATCACAGCCCTTATTTAGCACCCCCTGGAAATACTTTAATGCTTGTGTTGTTCCCCAACTCCCTTTATATTTAAATGTGGCTCACGGGAAAAAAAGGTTGTGGACCCCTTCTCTATACTGTCTCCCTGTGAATCAATTCTAGTTACATGGGAATCTTCACCCCTTTAAATACGGCATTTCTCTACTGTCACTGATACAAGTTGGATATTTGGCTGCTGTGACAATGCTTCATACACAATGACTTTGGTGCATATGAAACAATGGAGGAACACCACTATCAAAAGGTTGTTGTCTTTGAATTTGTGTCCCAAAACTCTCTGTACTGTTTAATAAAGTGGAGGCTTTTATGGCCTGGGAAGTGATTAACTCATGATTGTGTTTCCTGTCATTCCATTAAAATTATCAATTCTATTGTGCTTTATGGCTGAGATTCTGTCCCAGTGGCTGCACAGATCCTATATGATCCCCATTGTAAGCAGCAGTCCTGTCCTGCTTTATGGCAGCTGAGATTCTAGCTATCTGTATAACAACATTCTGTCCCAGTGGCTGCACAGATCCTATCTGATCCCCATTGTAAGCAGCAGTCCTGCCCTGCTTTATGGCAGCTGAGATTCTAGCTATCTGTATAACCTATCTGCACCTCATCTAATTATATAGGTCCAGCATCCCATAGTAACCTGCATAGGCATTCCCCTGTACTAAGCACAATGCAGTAGGAAAATGTTAGTCTTAAGGATGGACATGGTGGGTCATTATTTGATGCTGCCTTTCTGTCCCTAGGTTCTATAGACTCCTTGATACGGTGCTGGGACTGCCGTTCCCGTAGACCTGATGCAATTCAAATTCTGGATGAAACCAAAGATGGAAGAATCTCCAGTGTCAAAGTTTCAGACCATGAGATCCTGGCAGGGTCTGTATCATTATAGGATATTAGCCGACCCCAGTCTATGCCCTTAATGATTATTTATTGTTTGCTTTTATTTAGCAATTATATCCATGTCCCATAGTTCCCTCCTGTCTGTGTCACTGTATGACCCTGCAGTGGGAGGGACAGACTCATGTCCCATAGTTCCCTCCTGTCTGTGTCACTGTATCACCCTGCAGTGGGAGGGACAGACTCATGTCCCATAGTTCCCTCCTGTCTGTGTCACTGTATCACCCTGCAGTGGGAGGGACAGACTCATGTCCCATAGTTCCCTCCTGTCTGTGTCACTGTATCACCCTGCAGTGGGAGGGACAGACTCATGTCCCATAGTTCCCTCCTGTCTGTGTCACTGTATCACCCTGCAGTGGGAGGGACAGACTCATGTCCCATAGTTCCCTCCTGTTTGTGGGATCAGATGAGATGGGTAATGAAAATTGTGTTCTATTGCAGGTCGGTAGATAGGAACCGGTGTCGTTTTGAGCTTTGCAAAGGAGAGATGTGCTCAGATTATATGGCAGCAAGTTCTAGCTAATGAGCACCAATAAGCCAGTCCTTTGGACAGGGAAATACATTTGATGATTGAATGAGCTTGTGTGAATGTGTCAAAAAATATATACATAAGGATATTCCCAGACATATAATATATCAGTAAGAGCCAGTGCTACAATCTGATATTATACACTCAAAGCAGTCTTGCTACACTGTCTGAACAAAACAAAAGACAATGGTGTATTGTGTGACAGATAAATAAAAGCAGACCAATTAGCAACCAATTTACGGGCAGAGAAGCGGTTTTGATGAGTGTAAATATCTCTTCTAATTCTTTCACCCCTTTGTATCACAAAATTCTTACTTGCCCTAAGACAAACATTGAGATGGTTGTTATTCAAAGCTCCATGCGAGTCCTTTGCATTAACTTTTTTTTTTTTTATTCCCCTATTAAATTGCATCAACTCGAGCTTAGTTGTGTAATGCTTTTTAAAGATTTGGAAAGTATGTATCAAATATTCAAACACAAACAAGAAATGGTTCACATATCCTTCTCTTGTCTGCAGGGCTCATTGCTTCTGAATCTTCCCGCCGTGCAGTCTCTCTCCTTCTATCCCACAGACTGCTGCCTGCTCACTGCAAGCAAAGGAGGGGTGTAGGTTTGGAGAGGGGCGTCATATGAAGAGGACAGGGGCAGCTGAAGCCTTTAATTAAAGGTGCCCTACAATTTACTATTTTCTACACCATCCAATACATTTTCTTTGGAAGTACTACTTTTATTATTTTAACCCTTGATCTCTGAGTTAACAGTTGGTTGATCGAACCTTCTTCTTGACAAAGAGAAAACTTAAATATACACCATAAAATACAAATGACAAAACCAAAAACCATGTAGGAGTACCCCACTAACCCAGCGGATTAAATAATTACCCTCCTACGTTAGCATGCTTATGTACAACTCAACCTTATACGGTACATCTATTATTGCACTCATACTAATGTACACACATCCTACGAATGCAAGCTTACGGGCTCCAGAACTCAGAAGATGTGGTGGTTTGTTGCCTCAGGGCAGCACATGGATAACTTGTATGGACTGACAAGCAGGGGAATGCCAAGACAGAAGGCACGGGCATGCATAGATCCAAGGCCATAGCGTGTCAGTCCTGTTCTTGCTTTTTTGCAGGGAAATCTGCCTGTTTCTGTGCAAAAGTCTGAGCCACAAGCAAGGGGAACACCAGGGAGGCATCGGCATAGATCTGTAGGGAGAAAGAGCAAAGGGAGAAAAGAGAATGCGATAGAATTGACACGGGTGGCAGTAAAAGAAGACTCCAGTTTGGGTCCTTAAACAAAATATATGGCCTATGTTTATTCAATTTAACAGAATATCATGTTAAAATGAGTACATCCATATGACCCACCTTACGTGTTTCATACCCTCTGGTACTTAATCATAGGTGTTTGTGCCAGTATCCTATTAATCCCCAAATTTAAAAGCAAGGTAGTCCCACTCCATTCTTCTTAAAACCAATCAATGAGGTTATCAGTTTTCCTTTAGGTCATACTTTACCAGGGTACTAGTATTACTTCCTATAGCCTGTATAAACAATAATGGCTTCCACAAAGATTCCTTCTATAGTGTCACGTGGAGACCGACCAATCATATTATACTAAATAGGACATATTGCAAATAAACACGCAATACAATTAATACGGTTAGAACAATAGAATACAATGCAGTCACAGTTAAAATCTCACACACTTTCTTTATAAAATCAATGTTACTCCCATATAGTTCGTATTTCCTCTCTGTTTATTCTATTAATCACATAGGTGAATACCATAGATATAGAGATCAATATCCCTGCCGGAGCTGTGTCCCATAGGGTTTATATAGAACATGTAACGTCAAACTCATCATTTAATCCAAAGGGAAAACATGTTTTGTAAATGAAAAATCCAGAATCCCTCCCTCTTTGCCAAAAAGTTTGAGTCCTGACACACACACTGACCTTGACAGGTTTCGCTTCCATACGAATTTTGCCCCACGATACAGCTTCATCCGGCCTCGCACCAGCATCTGAGCCATCAAACTCCTGAGCTGTATTTACAAAAACTGCATAATCTGCGCCGTTCCTCTGAAAAATAATAATAATAATTGTAGTTTCTGGCTAAATGGGGCTTCTCGGAGCAATCAGCCCAACTTGAGATGGATACATTTATTAATGGCCAGTCTAATATGCCCCCATGGCTACACAGCAGCTTGTTTATATAAACTATAGTAGTACTTATCTGTTATCTACTGTGTATCCTGTGCTTGAATGGCTGCCCCCATGGCTACACAGCAGCTTGTTTATATAAACTATAGTAGTACTTATCTGTTATCTACTGTGTATCCTGTGCTTGAATGGCTGCCCCCATGGCTACACAGCAGCTTGTTTATATAAACTATAGTAGTACTTATCTGTTATCTACTGTGTATCCTGTGCTTGAATGGCTGCCCCCATGGCTACACAGCAGCTTGTTTATATCAACTATAGTAGTACTTATCTGTTATCTACTGTGTATCCTGTGCTTGAATGGCTGCCCCCATGGCTACACAGCAGCTTGTTTATATCAACTATAGTAGTACTTATCTGTTATCTACTGTGTATCCTGTGCTTGAACATTGTATTATTATATCTTAATACTATCTCTTAATACCTCACTGCTTGGAGTTGGGCTGCTGCTGTGTTTCTAGCATAGATCCCCACCCTAAATTGTTGAATTCATTGCAAGTCCATGGAATGATGGGACTGTCTTTTATATTCATGAGGTTGGCAGTGGATTCACAGGGCTTTTTGGAACGTCAGTCAATATATTCTGGGAACAAGTTGTGCAACCTCCATTAGCTCAAGGAACTTTCCCACACTCACCATGAGGTTAGCATTGCAAATGTGGTGCTTGATAAGGCCGCCACCCATAATAATCATTCCTGTCTTCTTCGCAAAGATTACTTGGGAGTTTAACTTGCGAATATCTAATGAGACGGGGGGGGGATAAAAATGAAAAATAGATTTTTTTTTTCTTTTTCAGAGTGACTCAAACTGTGACCATGTGAAATGCACATACCCTCCACAATGTCCAGCTTGAGGCCAGGATTTTTGTATGAGTGAAAATACATCATGTCTCCGAGTGATCCATCCGTCAGAGCAGGGCTGAATACTGGGATGTTGTTCTGTCAGTCCAAAGACAAAAGTGTATTAATTACAGTTAGAGGAATGGGCAAGCACAATGTCCTTATGCCAGTGAGTTTGGCTGAATACTAGGGATGCACCGAATCCACTATTTTGGATTTGGCCGAACCCCCGAATCCTTTGTAAAAGATTCGGCCATAGCCGAACTGAATCCGAATTTGCATATGCAAATTAGGGGTGGGAAGAGGAAAAGATTTTTTACTTCTTTGTTTTGTGACAAAAAGTCACACAATTTCCCTTCCCGTCCGTAATTTGTATATGCAAATTAGGATTTGGATTAAGTTCAGATGAAATCAAAACCTGCTGAAAAAGGCCAATCCTGGCCAAATCCCGAATCAAATCCTGAATTTGTTGCATCCCTACTGAATACCTTATAGGCCCAGTAATACACCGAGTCTGGGTGATTGATCTCCTTTCCTAGACGTGCGATCATCTTGGAGGGAGTCCACTTGGTGCCCTGTGGAAGAAGAAATCAAGTTTAGCAGTAGGACAAGTTGGGTTAATGAGTTTACAGGAAATGTTTTTTTTTTGCCAAAATGCATCAGTTAATAGTGCTGATCAGGCAGAAATCTGCACTGAAATCCGTTTTTCAAAAGAGCAAACAGATATGTTTTATATTTAATTTTGAAATCTGATTTTTTTTTTTGTCCATTTCCCAGGTGCCCCCAGTCATGTGACTTGTGCTCTGATAAACTTTACTACTGCACTGCAAGTTGGAGTGATATCACCCCCTCCCTTTCCCCCCAGCAGCCCATCAGCAGAACAATGGGAAGGTAACCAGATAGCAGCTCCCTAACACAAGCTAACAGCTCCCTGGTAGATCTAACAACAGCACTCAATAGTAAAATCCAGGTCCCACTGAGACACATTGAGTTACATTGAGTAGGAGAAACAACAGCCTGCCAGAAAGCAGTCCCATCCTAAAGTGCTGGCTCTTTCTGAAATCACATGACCAGGCAAAATGACCTGAGATGCACCTACACACCAATATTACAACTAAATACACTTGTTGACCCTGCAGTCTGTTTGCTGGGAGTAATAGACGGTGTATTACCTACTAATGCAGCTAGAGTTCGATTACAACTCTCACATTTTATGCCACTGGATGGGAGAGAGTCTTCCCTCCCTAACCTTCTAGAGACGCCTAGTAGATGGAGCTCTTCCCTTTATAAAGCTAACCTATGAAATAAGGAGAGCTCATGACAAGTTTGACAACATTTGGGGGGACTGGTGTGGTGAAGACTCGCCAACAATGTAATTAGTCCTCTCAAGAGTGAAGGAACCTACTTGTAAACTATTTATAGCTACACACAGAATGTCAAATGCTACAATATATCTAGTAATACAATTATTTTACTTGTACAAGCTAATACTGAACTTGACACCAACTGCATGATGCACTATTGTATTGTTATTGTTTAATAACAATACACTATATTGTATTGTAATAGTTTGTTTTGTGTTTTTTTGTTGTAAAATCAATAAAAAAAACACACTTGTTGGTTCAGGAATAAAATTTTACATGGTAGAGTGAATTATTTGCAGCTTAATTTAGAAATAAAAACTACACAATAAAAGTCATGATAGTATCCATTTAAACGCAACTCGTGTAATAGTCTCCACTCACCTCTGTGTCTTGCTCCAACACCATCTGATCCAGTATTGGGGTGACCCAGTCCTCAAATAAACAGTAATTATTGTTGGGAACCAAGAGATTCCCGATCCTGCAAATAAAAAATGAGAGTCAATGTGAGACTTCCGGAGTCACGGAACTAAACAGGCTTAAGGTGGCCATACATGGAGAGATCCGCTCGTTTGGCGACCCTCCGATATGCCCACCTTAAGGTGGGCAATATCAAGCTGATCCGATCGTGGGCCCTAGGGCCCAACGATTGGATCATAACGATGACTAACGGGCAGTCGGATCGCGGGACCGAATAGATGCGGCCATGATCTGACGGGATTTTTTGTCCCATCCGATCGAGATCTGGCCGACTTTCGTTGCCTGTTGGGGGGACCCATACACGTGCCAATAAGCTGCCGACACGGTCTGTCGGCAGCTTTTATTGGCCCGTGTATGGCCACCTTTATTCGAGTGTTACTTACCGGTTAATTCCCCGAGGCCTCAGGTCTGCCCCCTTCAGGCTAAAGTCTCCCAGGTAAGTCGGTGCCAGACATTTAATCAGGTCCTCTTCAATACCCCCAGCTGTTGTGACTAAGATATCCACCTGTAGAGAGACAAAGATGTAACTGGTGCATTTAACTAGTCGTTGACATTAAACATTACACACTACCCTGTACAATCCAATGTTATTTTAGTAAGTTGAGCTAGGCACAGCCATGCTGGCTTACAGGCACCTAGCTCATCACGGAGTTGTCTCCAACTATACCAAACGAGAGTATCTCCCCCTGATATGCCCACCTTGAGGTGGGTGATATCTCCCCGATCCAATTGTGGGCCCTAGGACCAAAATATGGACGGATTGAGGACCACATCAATGAACTGTTGTGGTCCTCGATCCGATGGGATTTTTAAACCTGCCCTATCGACATCGGCCTGACAAACACGGAAGCCTTTCGGAGAGCCCCAAACACTGCCCAATAAGCTGCTGACTTAATCTGTCTTATATTGGCCCGTGTATGGGGAGCTTTACGCAACTCTGAAGGAGTTACAAACCCCAGTGAATAAAATAGGACAGATTATGCATACAACTGGTGCCTGGGTGCTTCACAGGAATAGTGGGGAAAAAGAGAGCCACTGTTAAAACTCACACGGCATCTCATTTACGCTCAACTGAAAGACAGGTTGTATGATCTGATCCGACATGTTTAGGTATAAAGGATAAGTAAAGCTTTAGAGTAAGTAAATGTAAAATCGATGAGGGGGCTATTCAAAGCACTTTTGTCATTTACATTCATTATTTATTTTCTTTTAATTCCAAGATATTAAGGGATACATGTGTTGTTAATATGAATGAATTTTGTTACAACAGCACCACCTGCTGGTCAGTTTCCCACCAGTCTGACCACCAAGTAGTCAAGGAAGTTGTCAGGAGAAAGAAAGAGGCTGCTCTGATGTTCTTCTGCTTAGGAAAGATGTGAGAAAGGTTTCCAATTCTTTTCCTAAGCAGAAGAACATCAGAGCAGCCTCTTTCTTTCTCCTGACAACTTCCTTGACTACTTGGTGGTCAGACTGGTGGGAAATAAAAAATAAAATTCATTCAATCCGGGAAGGAAGAGGACCCAAAGAATACAGAAGAGCCAGAAGATGGCGCCCCATGTGCTTACTTTGCACCTCTGCGTGAGTAATGGATTAGGGGCACAGTCAGGGGTAATGACCTATGTGGGGGTGAAATGTAGGGTAGTGAGTAGAGTTTTTATTGTTAGGGGGCTTAGTTCTCCTTTAAGGAATGCATATGAACAGAGTATGGATGTGCACAAACCCTACAAGACTGAAAGTTCTCTTACCATTCTGTGCTCTACCAGGTACCGTATTGTTTCTCGTACTCCAGAGCTGATCAGGTTCGATGTGTACCCGAGAAAGATGGTGCAGCCTCCAGGAGATGCCAGCTTAGCCTCTATCTGCAGAGAGAGACGTCCATATTAGTGATATTAGTTCATTTTCAGCCAAGGGTCCCCTTTCTTAGTCACGGGCCCCAAAGTGAAAACCCTTCAAGTTTAGGCAGTAACATGTGACCTTTTCCTCAGAGCAGTATCCAATCAGGCATGTGTTTCAACAGATTAATTGCACCAAGACCAATCAAAGATGACTGCCAACTGGATGCAATGCATTGCTAGAGCGACTACCAAAACTGACAATTGGACCAGCCACAGAATCAGTAGTGCACAATATGAATACTTTACTTCCCGCCCCCAAAAGTCTTTACAATCCCCACCTTCCCTTCCAGCTCTTTCTTCTTCCCAGCATCACACTCACCATGTTGTTGATCTCCTTGGCCGCTTGGCCAAAGTGTGTGGCCTGGAAGCCTGTGGTCAAGTAGCTCTGCAACAAAGCTTCATAGTTGATTCCACGATTAAAGTCATATCCTCGGACCTGAACAGAGCCCTCTGGCAGGGAGTCGCTGGGCATCAACACTGCCCCCTTGGCATCATTAGGAAGGCCCTCTGCCATTATGTTGTTGGAAACCTGGGAAAGAAATACAGAGGAGCTGGAGCATTAGAGGTCGTGTATCTAGAAAGAAAAGTGGAATGCAGTGGAAATGGGGGGATGCTAAGGGTTGGCCGACTCACACAAGGCAGTGCAAGATATAAAAGCATCAAACAACATTCCGATTAAGACTGACCAGCTCCCTTCCACTGCATCAGTGGAACCACTCTGTGGGCTTCTTCTCTTGTGGCCGATTTAACCTGCCACAAAGGAGTCACTTAAAGGAGAACTAAAGCCTAAATAAAGAAGTAGCTAGAAATGTTGTACATGATGTTTTGTGCTTCTGTACCAGCCCAAGGCAACCACAGCCCTTTAGGGTCAGGGCACAGGCTCGGATTCGGGGAGATTAGTCACCCAGCAACAAATTTACTCTTCTTTGGGGCAATTAATCTCCCCGAATTGACTCTCACCGACTAGAACAGGGGTGTCCAAACTGCGGCCCGAGGGCCACGTGCGGCCCAGGATGCATATGAATGTGGCCCAGCTTGAAACGCCATCTGGTTATCCAACTGGCATTGTAGTTCTTTTCTGTGTATTTCCTTTACTCTTACAAATCAAACATGTTTTGGTGTATGTCATGTGTGGCCCCAGACAATTTTATCTTTTTCCAATGTGGCACGGCGAGCCAAAAGTTTGGACACCCCTGGACTAGAATGTAAATTGCCGGTGGGATGGCACTCGTATCACTTCATTTTCCAAAGTCACCAGAAATTTCCTTGTGAGACTAATTTCCCCGAATCTGAGCGTGTGCCCTGACCCTTAGCAGTAAAGATCTATGTCTCCAAAGATGCCCCAGTAGCTCCCCATCTTCTTTTCTGCTGATTCACTGCACATGCTCTGTGCTGCTGTCACTTACTGAGCTTAGGGACCCACTCACAATATACAGTACACATAGAATAGAAATGTCACAATATAAGGCTGATTAGTAATTAATACACATAATTACTACATGGCAGCACAGAAACCAGTGCAATTAGCATCAGAATTTAATACTCAGCAAACCTGTAGCATCAGCTTATATTACAGCCAGGGAAGCTCATTTTCTGCTGGATAATTAGTGACAAGCCCTAAGCTTAGCTTCTCAACAGCCAATCAGAGCCCACTGAGCATGTGAGTGTCACAGACACTTTCCAAGATGGTGACCCCCTGTGACAAGTTTGAAGTCCTGGATCATTGCTGCTATTGACAAGCTCAAACTTTAGCCTTGTGCAATAAGTTCGCTATATAAAATAGGACGTTTTTAGCCACATTCATTATTAGGGTTTAGTTCTCCTTCAAGCAAGGCTGGCAGATATGCCTCATTTTAACTGTGGCAGTCAGGGACACTAGAGAGATGAACAGGTCGACTGGAAAACAAATGACCCCAGAGGCAGGCATGGGCCATATACACTGCCAGACCAAACACTCCCTGAGCTCTCCATGCCATCCCAGACACATTAGTGACGTTGCTACAATTACATATATACTCACGCTCATCCCACCCCTCAGAGAGGAGGCAGGTGGGATGCTGGTATTTAAATCTGTATGACGTGCCAGGTGGGGCCTGTTTGAGTTAGGGCAGGTTAGGGACAGGGGTTCCAAGTGAATAAGCAGCAGAATAGCAGGGGTTGCTGAGCTCTGCTGCTTTAGGGCAGAGACACACCTGGAGATTCGGGGAGATTAGTCGACAAATTGGCTCTTCCTCGGGTGACTAATCTCCTGAACTGCCTTCCCACCGGCTAGAATATAAATCGCTGGCGGGATGGTACTCGGATCATTTTGTTTTTCGGAGTCAGCCAAAGTTGCCTGACCAGGAAACTTTGGGCGACTGCGGAAAACGAAGAGCTACGAGTGCCATCCTGACGGCAATTTAGATTCTAGCCGGTGGGAAGGCAGTTCAGGAGATTAGTCACCCGAGGAAGAGCCAATTTGTCAACTAATCTCCACGTGTGTCTCTGCCCTGAAGTGCCAGAATGACCTGGATCACCCTTGAGTGCCAGTGAATGCACTTAGGCCTAAGCAGTGAATTTACTCCAAAACTAGCTATGCAAAAGGTGGGGGGGGGGATTGGGCTCATCATTCCAATAACTAAATAAATAAATTCAAGGACAGCTCTGACGATGCTTAAAGGAAACAATTAAAACAAGTGAATGTAAAATTGATGATTGCGCTATTCAGAGAAATTTTGCAATATAGATGCATTATTTATTTTCTTTCTATTCCAAGATATTAAGGGATACATGTGCTGTTAATATGAATGAATTTTGTTACAACAGCGCCACCTGCTGGTCAGTTTCCCACCAGTCTGACCAGCAAGTAGTCAAGGACATTGTCAGGAGAAAGAAAGAGGCTGCTCTGATGTTAAATTAAAAACCTTTCTCACATCTTTCCTAAGCAGAAGAACATCAGAGCAGCCTCTTTCTTTCTCCTGACAACTTCCTTGACTACTTGGTGGTCAGACTGGTGGGAAAAACAAAATTCATTCATATTAACAGCACATGTATCGCTTAATATCTTGGAATCAAAACAAAATAAATAAAGAATGTAAATGACAAAAGTGCTTAGAATAGCCCCCTCATCAATTTTACATTCACTTATTTTAACCACTGACCAGCAAGTAGTCAAGGAAGTTGTCAGGAGAAAGAAAGAGGCTGCTCTGATGTTCTTCTGCTTAGGAAAAGAATTAGAAACCTTAGTGCATTTTTCTCCTAATAGGTGCACTGGCCCAGGGTGTCATGTACATACACGCGATTACTTGGGGGTACCAAACTTTTGCCACCCCCAAGTAAAAATGACTTTCCTTCTCCTTTAAATCTGTACCAGCCCTGCCACAAGTTAGTTTGTTTTTTCTGTATTTTACCTGCAATTTCATAAAACTTAAATATATATATATATGACAATACAAGGGATACCCACACTCCGTCACCTGATCCAATTTCCAGGTGCTTGGTCAAAACGATATATGAATGAATTTTGCAAAGGACCAGCACACTGTTTTCTCAAATATTCAAAGTGTGATGTGAAAAATAAAAACACTTTGAATATTTGAGAAAACAGTGTGCTGGTCCTTTGCAAAATTAGTTTATAGATTTTATATATATATATATATATATATATATATATATATATATATATATATATATATATTAATATTAGATTGTATAGCACCAAAGGGGTTAAATGGGCAAACCGCGTACAACTGCTTCCTAACTTAAAACACCATAGAACTGAGAGTATTTATTCTTTAGATAAAACATCCGTTTGAAGTGGTTTATTAAATAGATACGTATGTTGCGAAATAAATAATGGGTTTCTATAAAATGGAAACATATGTGGCAAGCAGTATGTGGACAAATTGTTCTAACATAGTATTTTGTTATGTTTTTATTTCATAGGATGAAACATGCACCCCTTTTGAGATTTTTTATTGAGCAGATTGGGACACCTACTGATAACACGGTATATTGCACATATTTAAGTAAAATTTTAAAAAACATTTTTACTGCAATTTTTAACACATGCACTAATTGATTGTATGTAAATTAGATGGAACACTATTGGTTACGAATTGTTAAACCCTATGAGGTCACTTTGGCGCCATTTTGTATTGTGATCACTATATAAAGTTTTATTGCACACTGTACACTATCCTTGAGAAAGGTCCCAAGAGGGACCGAAACGTTGGAGCACTGTGATGTGTGAAACGAAATAAAAAGACACTTGACACACACACACACACTGGCAGCACTCCAAGGATTTTGCAACAAGATAAGGTGTCAAATAAAGCAGGTTTATTAAATCTGACGTTTCAGATCCATACAGGAACTTTCTTCAGTACGGAACTGAAATGTCGGATTTAATTAACCTGCTTTGACACCTTATCTTGTTGCAAAGTCCTTCGAGTGCTGCCACCCTGCATTTGTATCCATTTTTATTCGGATTAGCACCCAGGTTGAGCCTTTGTTTTTCGCAGTGCGGATCATGTGCATTATTTATATATATATATATATATATATATATATATATATATATATATATATATATATAATTGTTGCCATTTCTCTAGTTCTGCAGAGAATCATATATGGGCAATTGATCCCGGTTTCTGAACTCATATTCTACAGAGGGTGTCTGTTATTTAACCTATGCCCTATTGCCCGTTTTTGTCAATTTCATCGGCTGCCCCCATGGCTGGCAGCTTATTCATATAAATTATAAAGTCGTCATGATCGTCATTTATTTATATAGTGCCACTGCCAGCAAGTTAAACCCAAAGCTCTACGTATATTTATAACTAACAAGATTTAACAAACAACGGTTACGGAGTAAAAACAGGATCGGAGAGCGCTGCATTTTATTGTTTTTTTATTTTAGTATGGGGAGGTGGCTCTCTCCTTAATGCTCGCTCTCCCAACCCCCATTTAACGGTGTCTTTGGAAGAGATCATGCTAAATAAAGTGAAAAGCAGGTATGGTCTTTCTCCCACCAAAGATAACACTTTTTTTCCCACTTGGGTAGGACTGACGCATGGACACTGCCTTGATGGGGCGCGTCTGCTTATGCATATTTTGTACAAACTTTTTAACTAAAAGTGTCTTTTTTTACTAGTTACAGTTCAGCTGTGCAAAAATAGGTTCCCCTAGGGATTATATGTCGGAGTGCTGGGGTTGAACTTTGTTTAATATTTATTTATATATATATATATATATATATATATATATATATATATATATATATATATATATATATATATATATATATATATATATATAAATGACATAGTTAAAAAACAAATATGTAACAGTAAATTCCACTCAAAGACAAATAAAACCCTTTCCTTTTTTCCCCCTTACTGGTCCTTTAATGTTAATTCTCCAGTGATCCTACCCTTTATTCATAATGAGATTATAAGACCAATAAAAACATGCATTGATTGCATTTTATAGGCAAATAACTGCGCACAATATAAGGTTTATTGCCATCACATTTCATGTCCAGCCCCTGGGGACATAGAAGCCATTGACAGAGCAGGTCATTAACACATACCAGTCATTTCATAGAGACAAAACCCCATACATTTAACACACACACAGTACAGCATTCTTCTCTGTTACGGAGCAGCAGCACAGTGGGTGTGAGGACACATACGCATGCAGAACCCCTACAGATGGATTACCCCTGTACATACACACAAGTGATGGCACCCGCATGGGCACAGACAATGTTGCACAAATAAATGTAGTTATAACACTCCTACCTGTGGTCGCAACTCTTATAAATCAACCCATAAGATCAATATGGCGCACGCAGCCTATAAGAAATTAAAGAGGATGTAAAGCCTTTCTGTAGTAGTGGTGATGAATGGATGGTGTGGGATTATATTCGAATGTAAGCTCAAGGGGGCAAGGACCTTCCTTCCTACTGTATCTTTAATACTTAGCTCTTTTTCTTTAGTGCAAGTGTACTTTGTATTTATTTGTATTGAATATAGTAATGACCCCCGTTTGTTCTATTAATTTATTGGTCTAGCACTATATATAAATAAAAAAAATAGATACATAAAATGTTAACCTGGTGGCTAGTTAAAGCTACAATTGCATATTGAAGTTAAAAATCTAGAACTTTAAAGATGTATCCTGAAATATAAACTGCAGCTTGGTTGCCAGGGTTTGAGTGACAGGCTGGTTGCTAGAGCGACAGGCTGGTTGCTAGAGCGACAGGCTGGTTGCTAGAGCGACAGGCTGGTTGCTAGAGCGACAGGCTGGTTGCTAGAGCGACAGGTTGGTTGCTAGAGCGACAGGTTGGTTTCTAGAGCGACAGGCTGGTTGCTAGAGCGACAGGCTGGTTGCTAGAGCGACAGGCTGGTTGCTAGAGCGACAGGCTGGTTGTTAGGCTGACAGGCTGGTTGTTAGGCTGACAGGCTGGTTGTTAGGGTGACAGGCTGGTTGTTAGGGTGACAGGCTGGTTGTTAGGGTGACAGGCTGGTTGTTAGGGTGACAGGCTGGTTGTTAGGGTGACAGGCTGGTTGCCAGGGTTGGAGTGAAAGGCTGGTTGCCAGGGTTGGAGTGACAGGCTGGTTGCCAGGGTTGGAGTGACAGGCTGGTTGCCAGGGTTGGAGTGACAGGCTGGTTGCCAGGGTTGGAGTGACAGGCTGGGTGCTAGGGTTGGAGTGACAGGCTGGTTGCCAGGGTTGGAGTGACAGGCTGGTTGCCAGGGTTGGAGTGACAGGCTGGTTGCTAGGGTTGGAGTGACAGGCTGGTTGCTAGGGTTGGAGTGACAGGCTGGGTGCTAGGGTTGGAGTGACAGGCTGGGTGCTAGGGTTGGAGTGACAGGCTGGGTGCTAGGGTTGGAGTGACAGGCTGGGTGCTAGGGTTGGAGTGACAGGCTGGGTGCTAGGGTTGGAGTGACAGGCTGGTTGCTAGGGTTGGAGTGACAGGTTGGTTGCTAGGGTGGGAGTGACAGGCTGGTTGCTAGGGTTGGAGTGACAGGCTGGGTGCTAGGGTTGGAGTGACAGGCTGGGTGCTAGGGTTGGAGTGACATTCTGGTTGCTAGGGTTGGAGTGACAGGTTGGTTGCTAGGGTGGGAGTGACAGGCTGGTTGCTAGGGTTGGAGTGACAGGCTGGTTGCTAGGGTGGGAGTGACAGGGGGTAAGATGAACAGAAGAGGGTAGAACACAAAGACAGACAGTGAGACAATAAGAAGAAACCCCAGACTTATGGGAGTCACATATTTGTGGCTGGTGAGGGGGAGCATTAATGATCACAACATACAACTGGGGGGTCACGTGTCCAACACTAATGATAAATAATCTAATAACTGATACACAAACACCTGATACTACCCTAATGTCTCTAGTATAATAGCAGTGTAATATATCAGACACACAGGGAAATACAAAGAGGCGCGGCCCTATAATTTATACACAAGGCGCTTCCCCACGTGACTCTGTACAACAGGGTCCCCACCAGTCCAGTCACAACTCCCCATTTACCTCCATCTCCTCTGCTCGCAGCTCACATGGCACAGTCAGACCGGTACGGAAGCCTACCCGGGACAATACGCTTCCCACAACACTTAGCCACGCCCCCTGATACCTTCCTGCTTCTCTGTTGCCTCAAATCACTTTCAAGGGTGCGTTTCCCTCGTTTGTTTGTTTTTTTTTTCTCCTCCTCCTTGTGGTGCAGTTTATCTCCTTCTCTTCTCGAGTTGGAGCTGTTTCTGTACCGACCAACTCCTGTTTCTGGTGTTTTCACTGGTCTTTTATCAACCTTTTGGTATTCTGTTGCCATGGAAACCCCAAAATGCCGGATGGCTCAGCGTTATGTCTCTCTCCCAGCTCCACCCACGTGACACTGCCACCCTGCCTCTACCTCACAACTACCCCTCATATTTACTGAAGCTTTAGGGGCCCCTGTGCTGCTTCATTACTGCTCTCACTGTGTCTCCCAGGGCCACAATCTCTTCCCAATTGTACCACAGAAACCCAGTGCCCCTTCAGTCATACCCTGAGGTACTACAGACTAGTTACTCTTTATACTGGAGCAGCCCCGCCCTCCCAGCTACAGTCAGCTGATCCCGCTGGTGGCCAATAAAAGGGCAAACAAATTTGGGAGTTTTACTTTGAAAGCAGCAAGTAAGTTGCAGGTAAAAAGTAGTCCCTTTGTATAATGAAGCAATAGAATTCTTAATGAATCAGATGAAAATTGAGCGTAGGACTGGCCAGATATGGGATGACTTTGACGTAGTTGTTCAGCTTAAATATATTGTAATATATGGACAAACAATCCCTGTGTTGTTTAAAGGGTAAGGCATTTTTCAGTAGCAGTAGCACAAAATGTCTCTGTCTTAAATATATTGATAATGGGTTGAGTGCAGAGGACTCTTGTATTTGTCTATTAGTACTACAACTAGTTAGTGACCCATCATCACATTGTATTCATGGCACATGGGAACTTCCTGTTCCTCAACACTTACACAGGAAATCCAACTCCTTATTCCACTAACCCCTCCCCTGAGCCCCTTATTGTCCCTGTGACTCCTTTTTCCACTAACCCCACCCCTGAGCCCCTTATTGTCCCTGTAACCCCTTATTCCACTAACCCCTCCCCTGAGCTCCTTATTGTCCCTGTAACCCCTTATTCCACTAACCCCTCCCCTGAGCCCCTTATTGTCCCTGTAACCCCTTATTCCACTAACCCCACCCCTGAGCCCCTTATTGTCCCTGTAACCCCTTATTCCACTAACCCCTCCCCTGAGCCCCTTATTGTCCCTGTAACTTCTTATTCCACTAACCCCACCCCTGAGCCCCTTATTGTCCCTGTAACCCCTTATTCCACTAACCCCTCCCCTGAGCCCCTTATTGTCCCTGTAACCCCTTATTCCACTAACCCCTCCCCTGAGCCCCTTATTGTCCCTGTAACCCCTTATTCCACTAACCCCTCCCCTGAGCCCCTTATTGTCCCTGTAACTTCTTATTCCACTAACCCCACCCCTGAGCCCCTTATTGTCCCTGTAACCCCTTATTCCACTAACCCCTCCCCTGAGCCCCTTATTGTCCCTGTAACCCCTTATTCCACTAACCCCTCCCCTGAGCTCCTTATTGTCCCTGTAACTCCTTATTCCACTAACCCCTCCCCTGAGCCCCTTATTGTCCCTGTGACTCCTTATTCCACTAACCCCTCCCCTGAGCCCCCTTATTGTCCCTGTGACTCCTTATTCCACTAACCCCACTCCTGAGCCCCTTATTGTCCCTGTAATTCCTTTATTCCACTAACCCCTCTCCTGAGCCCCTTATTGACCCTGTAACTCCTTATTCCACTAACCCCTCCCCTGAGCCCCTTATTGTCCCTGTAACTCCTTATTCCACTAACCCCTCCCCTGAGCCCCCTTATTGTCCCTGTGACTCCTTATTCCACTAACCCCTCCCCTGAGCCCCTTATTGTCCCTGTAACTCCTTATTCCACTAACCCCTCCCCTGAGCCCCTTATTGTCCCTGTAACATCTTATTTGATCACCAGACAGTGGTTTATGTACCTGGGTGGGATAGTCATGTTCTTGCCCCCCCCATGGGGCTCCACCTGGAGATCCTCGGTGTAGTGCAGAAGAGATAAAATCACTGCTGTTCCTTGTTATCTATTTATCAGCTTTGCAAATAAAGAGATTGCTAGTTGTCCCTTACTGTCCTTATGTAATGTGACATGTAGTTTGCCCAGACACACACACACATATATATATAATCAGTATTTCTTTTAAAAAAAAAGCCTCCCATAATGCAATCATGGACACAAACCTCTGTCTTCCAAACTTCCATTCTGCTTGCTGAGCTGAGTTTCTGTCCGACTGTCATTTCAGTGTCAACTTGAGCAGCCAGTTTGCCCCACCTCCCCTGCGCCTCCCTCTCTTGTCACAGATAATATTGCCCCACCTCTGCCCCAGGCTTTGAGCCTCACAGTGTTGTACAGAGAAGTCTCCCCGCCTGCAGACAAGCACATGGGCCATATTGGCTGTTACATTGGCTAATGTGGCTAATCAGCAGAGATGGATGAGAACAGGGAAGCTACTGAGTTCAGTACAGGGAATGATAATGACTTCTTAGGTTTGTTGTGCCCATGGGGCCCACTTACATACTTGGGGCCCAACTGCATCTCATGAGAATGTGCAAGGGACATAGTGTTGTGATGGGAACTTCCCTCTCGCTGACTCCTATTCACTTCAGTGGTCTGAGCTGCTGTTGCCGTCAGTTCTTTCCCAATTGAATTCTCAGCAGGGGCTGAATTGTGCCCAACTGCCTATTGCTAAAATATATTCTATAGAACTAGGAACATAGAATCTCTATATTTGTGACAGTCTGTGCCACCCCAGCTCACTGTCTCCTCTTTCATTCCCTTCATTCATTCCTTCCCCACCCACTTCACTTTCAATTTGCCTGACAAAAAGGCCTTACCCTTGTGTCCCCAGAAGGATGCCCTCAATTGCCCAGTGCAGTTCATTCAATCACCCACTATTTTGGCACCTGGGCCAATGATTGGATCTTATAGAGCGGCATGCAAAAAACGATGTGGGCTACATTGGGATTTTGCACCTTGTCCAGATGATATCCGGATCCACTGTATGGGCACCATGGGGACCAGTGATCTTGCAATGCAATGCTTTCTCCCTCTCTGAGTGTGACTAGAATACCTGCCGAAAAGCAAGTCAGGGCTGCTGAAATGATGCAACGGGACCAGTCCCTGGATCAACTTGTACTATGAGCTATCTTCCATAACCCTGTACAAAAAGAGCCACAAATGCATCATTTTTGGGTATAATTACCCTTTCATTATTTGCCACGTACCTGTATGATATGTGAGGTGCCACAGTGATGCCATATCATTAGGCTGCTGCAGAGGTGGAACCTGGCACCGGAGACAGAAAACAGACAAATCATCGCTCAACCAGTGGAGCCATATTCATCCACATGTGATCGGCTACTAAATAAACACAGTAGCGCTAACAATACACATTTGTGCTGCCAAGATTCTCCACCTCCCTGTCACACCTGAAGCCACTTATTACTGTACATACCATTATATAATGACTTGCAAAAGTATTCACCCTCTAGGCTTTTTATTTTATGTGATGGATCTGTGAAATGAGAAAAATTACATATAAAAAAATAATTTAAAACTGTACGATTTTCGGGCCATGTGTGGAGTGTCCCGACATTTTTCATGCCATGCCATGTTCAGAAAGACCTTCTAGGGGAGGCAAGGAGCCCCAAAAAGCCTGACACATTGTGGGGCAACTGTAACTCTCACATTTTGCACTAATCACTCCTATTCTCAATAAAAGCTTCCCTTGATCCCAGCTCTCCCGCTAACTATCGTCCTAGAAAGTCTTGTTTACAAATGCCTGATCCAACATCTCACAACACCCTTCTCGACCCCCTGCAATTTGGCTTCCGTCCAACACACTCAACTGAAACTGCACTCACCAAAGTAACCAATGATCTTCTACTGGCAAAGTCTAAAGGTCACTATTCCATGCTCATCCTTCTAGATCTCTCTGCAGCCTTTGATACAATTGACCATACTCTCCTCCTAGACATTCTATACTCAGCTGGTATTCACTGCTCTTTCATGGTTTACATCTTATCTGTCTGACCGTTCCTTTAAAAGTTTCCTTCTCTAACTCTACTTCTACTACTTTCCCTCTCTCTGTTGGAGTTCCTCAAGGCTCTGTTCTTGGCCCCCTGCTGTTCTCACTCTATACACCTTCGCTAAGAAAACTCATTCATTCATTTGGACTTCGTTATCACCTTTATGCTGATGACACCCAACTCTACTTGTCTACTCCTGATCTTTCTAATTCTGTCCTTTCCCAAGTCACAGACTGTCTCTCTGCTGTCTCCTCCTGGATGTCACAGCGACACTTGAAACTGAACCTTTCAGAAACAGAACTCATTATATTTCCTCCAAGATCTTCCCCTGTCCCTCAGATATCACTCACAGTAAACAACACCACCTTTCATTCCACCACACAGGCTGCCTAGGAGTCATCTTAGACTCTCATCTATCTTTTTCACCACACATTCAAACACTTGCAAAATCTTGCCGTATTCAACTGCGCAACATTGCTCGAATACGACCCTATCTCAGTTCAGAATCAACTAAAACACTGATTCAGTCTCTCATCATCTCTCGCCTTGATTACTGCAACCTATTCCTCGCAGGTATTCCAACAAGTCACCTTTCACAACTCCAGCCTGTTAAACGCGGCCGTTAGACTCATTCATCTATCTCAACATCAGCTGCTCCCATATGTATGTCCCTTCACTGGCTCCCAATCTCTTCTAGAATCAAATTCAAATTACTAAAGCTCCCCATAGACGCAAAGATTTTTCTTGCCGAACGACCGATTTTAGCGAAGCCCGACCAATCCCTCGAAATTATTGTGCGGTTAGTGGGATTTGAGCGATCGTACATCTTAAGATTTTTCGGCCGACATCTGTCAGAAAATTGATCGGCCAGGTTAAAAAATCTTTATCGGTCCCAGTGCAATCAATCTATGTTTGCAGGGACAAGCAGGCAGCTCCCCTTTGTTTTCCTGGCAAAATCGCCTGAAATGGTCTTTTTAGTTGATGGACAATTCGTACAATCGTTTCGAGATAATCATGATAATCTTTACATCTATGGCCAGCTTAAAGGATAAGTAAACCTTTAAAATAAGTGAATGTAAAATTGATGAGGGATCAATTCTAAGCACTTTTATACATTCATATAAACAGCACATGCAGGGCCGGATTTACATAGAGGGCGCCCCTAGGCCCACTGCCATTCGTCGCCCCTGTCCCCTCCCCCTTATTCGTGCAAATTTTCATCATCAATGGGGAAATTTAAAAAATTATTGTATCTCCAGCGCTTTCCCAATGTTTTTGAACCAATGTGGGTGTGGTTGGGCAGCATGCCGCCCCTCTAAAATCCTGCCGCCCTAGGCCCGGGCCTAGGTGGCCTTTCCACAAATCCGGGCCTGAGCACATGTATCTGTAAGGAAGTCTTACCCTGGTGGCCTAGTGGGCAGCGGGGTCCAACGCCGCGTTCTCGACGTGGACGCCCACTGCTCTGCTTACTGCTTCTGTGCCGGCTTCCTCTAAAGGCACGCGCCACGCGCACATTCTTCATTTAAAGATTTGACAGTAGAACGGGCCCATGAGAAGATGGAAGAAACTCTTTCTATTCCGCAAACTACTGAATTGCTGTACTCAACCCTCCTCCAGCGCCTGGATGAACAAGAGGGAAGACAGAACTTCATTATTCAAGGTGTTCGGTCCCTTTCGGAGAGGTTGGATGCGCAGCAATCTGAGATTCCTGAAGGGTCTGTTCCGTCAGCTACTCTGGGTAATAGAGGTTTTTCCCATGACCCAAAAATCCCCTTCCCTGATAAGTTTAGTGAGGATAGAAGTAGATAGAAGTAAATTTTTTGTTTTTCAAGAGGCATGTAAGTTATACCTCAGTTTATTCCCTCACAACTTCCCTTCTGGTGAGGATGAAGTAAGGTTCGTTATGACCTCACTACACGGTGACCCACAAGTCTGGGCACTAAGATTACCCCCCTCTGACCCTGCCCGTCTTTCCCTAAAAGCATTTTTCGCTGCCATGGCCATGTTATACGGTGACCCGGATCGGGCTAGCTCTGCCGATTCCGCTATTCGGAAACTCCGTCAAGGGAAAAGAGTTATTGAGGAGTATTGTACTGAATTCCGCCGCTGGTCAGTTGAGACGGGGTGGAATGATACAGCTCTTCGTAGTCAATTCCAGGTGGGTCTTTCTAGCTCTGTCAAAAATAGCCTAGTTAATTACCCTCCTTCATCCACTTTGGATGACCTCATGAGGTTACCCATCCAAATTGATAGGAGGCAAAGGAAAAGACAAGCTGAAGGGGATACTGATTTCCCTACTATATGTAATGACAAGTTACCAACTACATAGTTTCCTAACCCTCAGGGGGAACCCATGCAATTGGGGGCTACACACTTGTCTTCAGAGGAAAGGGCCCGTAGGCGATCCCTGGGTCTATGCATGTATTGTGGGGATAAGGGGCATTTCCTTAAAAATTGTCCCAAGAGGCCTGGAAATTCTCAAAACCTATGTGGAGAAGGGAAGCTCCATTTGGGTAGAGAGATTTCCTCTCCCCAATTCGCCTCAAAAAACTTAGTACCTGTAGTTTTGTACTGGCCTGGGGGTTCAGTTACAGTTTCAGCTATGGTGGATTCTGGGGCTGGGGGAAATTCTTTAGATGCTGCCTTCGCAGAAAGGTATAATATTCCCCTCACACCTCCTATGAGGATTTCTGCCATTGATAAAAGCCCACTGGGGTCAGGTTTGTTAACCCAAAAATCCAAGGCATTATCGATGTGTGTGAACAATATGCATTGTGAAAAATTAGCTTTTCACGTTCTTGATGGTTCCTCGTCCCCGTTAAGTCTGGTGTTACCATGGCTACAGGTACACAACCCCCACATTGATTGGGTAACTGGGAAGGTTATTCAGTGGGGTTCCAAGTGCAAAGACTCATATATAGCTTCCACTCTAATGGTGGCAGTTACTTCCCTAGAGAAACTCCCCTCTGTCAAGCATTGCTCTAAGTCTCATTCTGGGGTACATAATTCCCTATCGGCAGCTGCATCCGCTCAGAAAAGAGCAACCGATAAGTCCCATAGGGAAGTATCCAAATTTCAGGTTGGGGACTTGGTTTGTTTATCCACAGGGAATATTAAGCTTAAAATCCCATCTCTTAAGCAGGGGCCCAGGTTTATAGGTCCATACCCTATTGTGGAAATTGTACACCCAACCTTTGTCCGTCTTGAGCTACCTGACCTGTTTGAGTTTTCTAACCTGTTTTCTGTTTCTATGTTAAAACCAGCCATACAGGTTCTCCAGCAATCCTGTTCTCCTCCAGTGTTGGTGGGCAGTTTGGTCCTATCTGATGCTAAAGTTGACCACCTTAGGAGACCATTTCATCCCAGGTCTCCTGGTAAGATTGAGGGTCCAGTGGCCCCTCCTAGAGGGGGGGTAATGTAAGGAAGCCTTACCCTGGTGGCCTAGTGGGCAGTGGTGTCCAACGCCACGTTCTCAGCATGGATGCCCGCTGCGCTGCTTCCTGCTTCTGTGCCGGCTTCCTCTAAAGGCGCACGACGTGCGCACGTTCTTCATTTAAAGGCGCAGTCGCGCTGTCGTGATGATGCCAGCATGCATTTGGCGCGAAGCCCATTTAGTTTACAGGACCTTGCCCATTGTTCGGTTCAAATTGCTTTGTTCCTAGGGGCTTCATACTTGTATTCTGACTGTTCTATTGTGTTTTTGACCCTTGCCTGCCTGATTACTACTCTGAGCTCTCCAATCCTGATCCTGCCTGTCTGTGACTATTCTGACCTCTCCAATCCGACCTTAGCCTGTCCTTCGACTATTCTACACTCTCTGTCCTGATTCCAGCCTGTCTGACCATTCTATCTGCTTGTGCTGGCCCAGCCTGTTCCTGGTGGTGTTCTTCCTTCCAGTATCCTGGTGAGAAACGATTGTGCCCCTTTGCTCGTCCAGGACCGTTAGCTTTGCTCCTCTCTGTGTTAAGACCTGGCGGCGTGCAATTAGCCGAGGGCTCCTCCCGAGGTGAAAGGCGGCTGTTAAAGGCAGAAGTGAGGGCCGAGACCAGGGAGCTTAGCTTGGGTTCTGGATATAGGGCGCAGTATCCCTTAATTTCTTGGAATTAAAACAAAATAAATAATGAATGCAAATGACAAAATTGCTTAGAATATCACTCACATCAATTTTACATTCACTTATTTTAAATGTTTACTTTTCCTTATAACACTCACTTTCAAGGACCTTAATAATGAAGCCCCTCCCTATATTTCATCTCTGATTTTCAAATACTCTTCATCACACAACCTTCGCTCTGCTTCTGATCTTCGCTTATCTTCTCCTCTCATCACTTCTGCCCATTCTCGTCTAGAAGACTTCTCTCGAGCGTCTGCTTTTCTCTGGAACTCTCTGCCTCAAGCTGTCAGACTTTCTCCTTCTTTCCAAACTTTCAAGCGCTCCTTAAAGACCCACCTGTTTAAAGAGGCCTATTCGATGTACCTTAATTAATGAATCATTGCTGTATCATAAATCACATAATTGTTTATAAAATCCTTTGTCTCAATTGTACCCTAACCTTCACTTTGTAAACTCTAATTTGTAGGGCCCTCTAATCCTATTGTATCTGTAACCCTTGTTTGTTATCCTTGATTTATTCCCTGTTTGTTATAACTAAGGTAAAGCACTGCGTATCTTGTCGGCGCTATATAAATAAATGATGATGATGATTGTTTCCTGAAGCCGAAACATGGGCTAAGTTATGAGTGAAACGTGTATCTCAAGTCTACACTAACAGGACATTACATACTCTGCCCCACCTTCCTCAAACCCTTTCTCTGCCTGATCTGTCTGTATTTAGTTTTAAGCTGGCCATAGCTGCAAATATTTGATCGCACAAATCTCCGTTTCGTGCGATTTTCGGGCCGTGTGTGGAGTGTCCCGACATTTTTCGTGAGATGATGATCGGTTCCTCAGTTGATTGGACAGGTCGGAAAATTTCTGTTGGCTGTCGATAATATCTCTGCGTGTATTGCCGATCTGACAATATCAGTGGGAGACGGTCACCAGCTTTTGTCGGACATAACTTTTGTACGATTGCTGTCAGGGGCAGAACATCGGCTGATTTATTAATTTGTACTTTATTTAATGTGAATGGTTAGTGGCAGCTCGGGAGATGGCACTGAACCATCGTTCGTCCGATATGAAGGTAAATCTGCACGCCTATGGCCAGCTTAAGTGTCACATGATCTCAGTAACGGAACTAGGTGGGGGCAGGTCCTGGTGAGGGCCATGCAGCCGGGCCCCCCCCCCTCGTCCGTGCGCATTTTCTTTGCGGCTGCAGCCGACTCCAGCTGGCTGCAGCGCGTGCGATCTGCAGGGGGGCCCTGCGGGGGTGCGGGCCCTGGCCCAGTTGCACCCCCTGCTCACCCGGTAGTTACACACCTTTTCTGAAAGGCTCCAGAGGCTGCAACACCACTAAGCAAGAGGCATCACACCATGAAGACCAAGGAGCTCTCCAAACAAGTCAGGGACAAAGTTGTTGTGAAGTACAAGTCAGGGTTGGGTTATAATAAAAATATCCAAATCTTTGATGATCCCCCGGAGCACTGTCAAATCCATCATCTTCAAATGGAAAGAACATGGTACCACAACAAACCTGCCAAGAGAGGGCCGCCCACCAACACTCACAAACCGGGCAAGGAGGGCATTAATCGGAGAGGCAGCGCAGAGACCAAAGGTAACCCTGAAGGAGTTGCAGAGTTCAACAGCACAGACTGGAGTATCTGTCCATAGGAGCACAATAAGCCACACATAGAGCTGGGCTTTATGGAAGAGTGGTCAGAAAAAAAGCCACTACCTATAGTTAAAAATAAGAAGGCACATTTTTAGTTTGCCAAAATGCATGTGGGTGACTCCCCAAATGCATGGAGGAAGGTGCTCTGGTCAAATGAGGCTAAAATTTTTCGCCTCCAAGGAAAATGCTATGTCTAGCGCAAACCCAACACATCTCATCACCCCAAGAACACCAGCGCCACAGTCAAACATGGTCATGGTGGTGGCAGCATCATACTGTGCTGGGAAACTGATCTGAGTCAGGGGAAAGATGGTGCTAAATACAGGGATATTCTAAAAACCTGTTTGTCAGTTTGTCACCAAATCCAGTTTTCGGTTCTGGATTTGGCCTTTTTCAGCAGGATTCGGATTAGGTCGAATCTTTCTGCCTGGCCTAACCGAATCCGAATTTACATATGCAAATTATGGGAGGGGAGGGAAATTGCGTGACTTTTTTTATTATAAAACAAGGAAGTAAAAAATGTTTTCACCTTCCCACCCTTAATTTGCATATGATTCGGATTCGGTTTGGTATTCGGCCGAGTCATTTGCGAAGGATTAGGGGGTTCAGCCGAATCCAAA